>CM067887.1:8118104-8718104 GCA_034621355.1 Mycalesis mineus | reverse complement strand
GGATAAGTCCAAGTCCAAGAAAACTGAGATCAGTTCAGTTAACTTCCTCATTTTCCTGTCAAAACATTAGAGACTTTTTTTGTCTATTAGATATTATTGAGTAGGTAAAGCTGATAAATTCAACCTTTATCCGCCAAGTCAAGCTAACTGGATGTTCATTTGGAGCAATAATAGTAGTGGTATCTTACCCTGGGAGGTCGGCCTCTGATTCTGCGGCTTGGGCTGGCTGGTGGTCGCCGGCTGGCCGGTGTAGGGGTCCACCTCGCCTTCATCGCACTCGGACTGCAGGTCCCCCGAGCTGAATCTGCGCAACGCCTCCGCTGAGCTACGCCACAGCCGCCGGGACGGGAGGGGAACAACCGACACACACAATGTAGCCACCCATTGCCCAACAGATCTTAATGCCCTAACGACTTAAAGCCCGAAGAAATCAAAAAGCGCTCTACATAAAAGCTGCCTTTGATGCCGCAATCAAAATGATTTACAATAAAATTTTAGCTGAGTGCTCAGAAAGAACCAAGACTCCAAACGCCTTAAAAGCAGTTCGGTAATTTTATTAAAGACCTTCCATTGGCGACTTTTAAAAGTCACATCTTAACTTCAGAAAAATATTCCAAAAAGTAAATTGTAAAAGTTTCCTATAATGACTTTTTATCAACGACGGTATGCATTCGTTCTCTATTTGAAGCTTCTGTATTATTATTTTCAAGTGCTCCATATACTGGTGCATTTTCACGGACCTAGAAAAAGTCAAAGCAAGTTTTCACGTCCTAGTTTAAAATGTCATGCACACAATTCATTAGGGAGGCAAAGTGGAAACGCTTCGTGACACCAGTTGCCGCTCAGCGTGCTCTATTATATTTCTGACAAATTTTAACTGAATATTATTTTACTCGGAATAACTTGACTCTTTTAATGTGCAAGTTTTCTATTAAAAGAGGAACTATTCTACCTACCATTTGTTTCACTTACCTGTTTTAAGCACATGGAATGACAACAGAGACTCGGGAGATAAGCGCCATGCACTGATTATGGAACTGCGAATTTTTGATTTATTTTTTTAATTTGGAAAATTAATATCAGGGAACACCTGGGCTTTAATATAAAGTTGACAGCTGATGAGTGCTACACGGTATGCCGCTGAGGGATGTGATAGGGTGGGGTTCAGCTCAGATATTGGCGAGAGTCCCCAGAGAACGAAACCACGCAGCATGTCATTTGTAAACGTTCGTCTACTTTTTCGGCATTGAAAATAATTAATATATGCATCTTTATAACAAGTAACTCATCAAAACTAACTTGAACTATTTACTTTTGATCCGCTACGCAAACCCTCGTTCTCTGACGACATTGAGCAAAAAGGTCGACTGCATCAAATCATAGATTTGAATACAGTATATTCATACGCAAAATTTTTTTAGGGTACATTCAAATTAGGCAAAGTGCTACGCAACGCGCGTGGGTGGTAAATTTGTTTGTAAAGAAAATGTTATATCGAGATCATTACATCTTTATCTATTAAGTCCTATGACATGTGTTCTGTTCATAAAAGTAATTTCATCGCAGCCGTAGATTAATAAATTCTCGGAGTGATACATTTAATCTAAGAGAGCAGCATTACTGTCGTGCGGTAAATGGCATCGAATTTGAATGCCCCTTCAAAAAAGTGGGAGTGGATGTAAGTGCGGAGTGTAGGGAAAGCGCTGTTAAGCTTTTGGCTGTTTGCTGTGTTGTAAACTTAACAATTCGTGCTCTTGTTAAAATGTAAACGTTAAGACACACAACACCATCATCATAAAATACACACATCACACCAATATTTCATCATCGAGCCCGGTTATTAAAATTTACATATTTATTTTTATGTAAAATGAATTCATTACATTACCTAATGTACCGAATTCATTTTTATAGAAAAAAAAGTTTAAAGGAATTTCCAAGTAAATAATTTCCGAGTTCGAAGACAGGTGAACTTGTAAACAGCGTCTTATAAAAACGCCCATTAAATTATAAAAAGAAGTATAAAAACCAAAATTAATATCGTTGGGAAACCTTGTGTCACACACAAAACAAATAAGAAGAAAAAATAAGTGCAAAAAAAAAATTACTAAAAAAGAAAAGAAACGAAAATGTAATTTTTCACACAGAATTCCGGTTGGTTTGAGATAAAAGACATGCAGTTGGCTCTGGAGAGTCACCACTCGAGAACGTAAATTAACGGTGCGAGTTTTATTAAGATTTATATAGAAACGTCAGTCACCTACTAACTTATACTGAAATATAACTCAAATTCTTCACTCACGTGAAGCTCTCTTGAGTTTGAGTACTGTCAAATTTAGTGATTGAGTATTCAAATTTGGGTTTTTATAAATGCTCAGTAACTTAAAAGATTCCAGATTCCTAATACTTGATTATTAGTGTCTTTTAAATTTAGCTTAAAATCAGCACAAAGTATTTATTAGATTTATCAGTGGTAGAACGTGATTTTGTTACGAAATAAAGTTTGAACCGTGTAATTTGTATTTGTGTTGTTCAAAGCAATATTTAATAAGCTATCACTGAAAATTGCATGAAAATCAGATTCAGATTAGCGTAGCGTAGATAAAAATTTTGTATTAAATACCCATACTGATACTAAAATGATATAGAAAAATTGCCATTATAAATGTTACCGAGTTGTGAACGTTATCGAGCAGTATAACTCCCAGAGTTTAACTGTTACGCTGTTTAAGTGTTGGTGAACAAAACTCACCTTCGTTTCAGGTAATTGACATTGGTGGTGAATGAATTTCGGAAGCTTGAGAAAGACAGGGTTGATGTGGTCGCGGCCTGCGGGCCACAGATCCCAGGACACCCCGAACGATCTATTTTGACCGCCCCTAGAGTAACCAAAACATGATAGATCATTTACTCTTTTGATTGTTAACGAAACAAAAACTCAGCTGTACAAAAAGGATGTACAGCATAAATCTAAGTTTTAATACTTGTTCAACATAATACAACACAAATGTAAAGTAATACGTAAACCTTTTTTTTGTTGCGGCACATATTTAATGATTACAAAATTTGGCGGTACACCAAGAAAATTATTTACTTACTACAACTAAACACTGCATAAATAGTTTATGACAAAAATTTTAAATACACCAAGACCCCGCTTTGCGTCGCTAATATGCTCCTGAAAAATGCGACGCAAAGGGAATCTCAAATTTGGAAAGCAAATAATAAAATAATTTATTTTTTTGTGGATGTAAGTATATATTAATGTTAAAAATATTTTTCTGTTTAAATGATATAATTTAATAATATTAACATTATTATATATTTGCAAAATTTGGCGGCACACAAAAGTGCCGCGATACAGTAGGTGAGAATCACTGACGTAAACGAATGTATCTTGTACCGTAAAAAGTTATCAGATCTCACCTCTATCATGTCGTATGTATCATGCGTGTAGAGTCCCATATGAATCCTTATATTAAGTTCTCTACAAACTGTACATCTACGTCAAAATGTATGAAAATAACATCTGATAGCGATCGTTACAATTGTAAATATTACCAACCGGCATCGGCAACGCGGTGGATCGGAGCTCCATAATATTATGTATCCTAAAAATGAGACCTACTCCACTACTTTTACACATAATATACCTGATCTCGAAAAGTTATCAGTGATAATACTTACACCTTCTTCCCTTATTAACTTCGGGACAAAAAAAGCAAGGCAAGCCTTTGTTTTGTATTGATCTTGACTAAGAGTAATTTATGTACTAATAGTCTTTACTAAGTTAAGATGACAAATTTACCATTAAGTACCTGCAATGACTGTAAAAAAATTAACTTTTTATCTATCGCTGTTATAATTATTAGAACAATATACTTATCTCGACGTATTCATATGCCTGTCAATCGTATTTGTATCTCTGACGTAGGAGGTACAAATAGTATGCAAATGAGATTAGTGTTAACAAATAGCTTTACGATAAAAACATTTCGCAATTTAAATGTAAACATAGGTATTGTTTTAAAAACATTAGATTCAGATACATGGTATAGAATTCAATCAAAACAATTCCAAACATCATACTAACTACGTTGTCAAAAATATTTCGTGTAACAAATTGTTCAATGAAAAAATTTCGAGAGAATATTTTTCATTTCCATTTTTTTATGTGTTACTTTTAATAGTGAGGATCATTCTAAATTGATTTTAAGGTGGCTTTTAGTGACAGTTGTACCTATTGTAATAGACACTTGTTGAATATAGCATAGAGAGTAGCTTGTTGACTTTAAATCCCATATATTTAGAAGCTTTAGTGCCATAGGTCGGAATGAAATCCACAATCTTTAGCGTTCGATCCCTACCTGTTGAGACTGTTGTCATAATCCTAGCATAAGCTATATACTTAATTAGAGGCTAAACAGGACAATAAAATCATGTTCATAAACATTGCTAATAATTATATTTAAGAATAAACATAATATCATAAATTGCGGAGTCGCCGGGATTCGAACCCGCGTCTCTCTGGTAATCCGGGCACATAGAGCGTCATCGGGACCGTGGCCTAACGGTAAGGCGCCGCAATTTTTGATATTATGTTTATTCTTAAATATAAATAATCCCTGAAGTGTGAGTAACACTTTTCAATAAAACTAAAAAAGAATTGCAAATATTCTATACCTACTGCTAGCCAGCGGTTTAACCCGGGTAGAACCAGATCCCGTGGAAATATCGAGAAATCCGTTAGTAGTGGACGTCTACATCGTGAAATGAATAAGTAAAATACATAAATTGCGTACTCGTATCATAAATTGTCACAATTTTATCCTCATTTTATGGTGACGTAAAACTCTACAACAGATTTAAAATCCGTAGATTTTAGACATAAATATTTTACTACTTTGCTCTATTTTATTTATATCGTTCTAGCTTGGTAAATAAAATAAACAATAAAATATGCACATACCTGCTAAAAACCTAAAATACTTATGTCTGTCTATAAAAGTCGTGTTGGTACATAAACAAGTTTTATCTCAGGATGCTGTTAAGATGAGTTCGCAAGGAGTTCTGTGTTCTGCGTTCCGCGTTCTTAGTACTTTATAACCGACGAAAAATAACGGAGGAGGTTCTCAATTCGACACGTATATTTTTTTTTATGTATGACCACGCATAACTTTTTACAGAGTTAGAAGCCACAAACTGCTTTACTACGTTAAATAAAAGTTCCTTAAACTTGCTGGCACCGACTTCATAGATATGCTTAAGTAAATTAAAGCAACTAAATGACACAGTTTAATTTTTACTTTTTAGTGCGTTTTGAGTCGGTTCTATTTTTTGTTAAAAAGTTTTAGGCTTCCGTACCCAAAAGTTAAAAACGGGACTCTATTACTAAGACTTCTGTCTGTACGTCTGTCTGTCACCAGGCTGTATCTCAAGAACCACGACTGCTAGACAATGGTAATTTTCACAAATTATGTATACCAATACTATAAATACTTAAGAACAAAATAAAATAGATACTAAAGGGGGCTAGCATAGAAAAACGTCAATTTTTTAATATTCTTGCTTGATATCAATAAATGGTAACGGTAGGCACTCAAAATACATATTCACAAAATACTTAATTGTATTAATTAAGAACTCATTTATATATATTAATACGCAACTTATCTACAGCTAATTGTTTAACAAAACATTCAGATCAACAATTCAAATATAAACAAACATAATTATGTAAGGTACTCGTGAGTATAGCATACTTAATGGTAACTTACTTTGAAATATTCACTCTCAAGTGACGTCAAGTGTACCGGAGCAAACAGCGCGAGCGGCGAACGAGGGTGGGAAGGACGGTGGTCTGTAACAATACATATTTATTGAGCTATGTTATTTAACTATTGGTTTATAGTTAAGGCATCGAACGACAGAAAATAAATGAATCATTCTTAAAAATCTAACAACATTTCTCTTTATTCTGTAACGGCTTCCTCTTAGGAAGTTGAAGGTGTAATATTTCTGATTCTCCAAAAGTTGTAGTTGTAACGATCACTTCATCTTAACACTTTGTCAAACGAAACTGTCAACACTCATAGAATATCATGATCAGGTCCATAGTATCCCAACTTAAATAAGATGATACTATATGTGGTTTCCAAGTCCATGATAATGACCGAGATGACGGCTTAACTTGCTCTCCGAGGTGATACCACCAACTTTCTGACTGAAAATTTCTTAAAAGAAAGAATAACTCAGAATACCACAACCCACTTCAAGATTCGGATCGAGGTCCAAAGCCACTGGCTAACCACACCAACAAGTATCGATAATCAAATAATTTGTATAAACAAATACAATTGATAAATTCCGAACCAATTTCCTTTCGTTGATTAACGAATAATAAGATTTGACACATTTCCATTGCTGGTTTTTTTCGGAATAGTGTTGGCGATAAACTTAATACCCCGGGCATAACTTTGGCGCACCGCCAACCACCCGGCCGTCGCGTCGTTACGACCAGTCTGAGTACATTTTTACTCACCGACTTCCATTCTCCACGTTATATTCTACCCTCATTTCAGAGTTAAGACTGTGTGACATAATAATTTTTATTTTGTCACCTTTTTTGAAACTATTTACCTATTAGCTTTATTAAATCTTTTCTTTTTAAATATCAACTTTTCTCTATTAGTATTATTTCCTTTTATTGACCATGCATAACGTTTTACAGTGTTGTCCGATTTTGATAACTCTTTATTTTATTAGAAATGGCATACTTCCAAGGTCCAAGGTTCCATTGTCATCATGTTAGGATCTGATGATGATATCCTGGGAAATTGAAGGAACTCATCAAATTTTGGAGGCACGCTTACAGCGATTTCGGTTTTTGTGTCGGTATCGGTAGCTTTTTGGTACTATATAATATATATGCCGTATAATATACTATGACAGTATAGTAGTAATAAATATTTGTACTCATCGCTGTTTAAAATTTTAAAAAAATTTAAATAAAAATAGACTTCATAGATATGCTTAAGTAAATTAAAGCAACTAAATGACACAGTTATTTTTTACTTTTTAGTGCGTTTTGAGTCGGTACTATTTTTATTTAAATTTTTTTTTAATTTTAAACAGCGATGAGTACAAATATATTTGCAAAACCCTTTAAAAATGTATCCCTCCCTCTTTTTAACCGATTTTAGTAAATGAAACCGGTCAAAGAAACCGATGGATTTGTAATTTTTACATTAAATTTTTTCATAATAACATCAAACCACGTCCTACCATAGGAAAGTACGTCTTACCAACTAAGGAGCTTTTATTATGTGTGAAAAATCCAAACACCATCAAAATCGTAATTCAACCAAATGTGGTTACAAATCACGATTATTTACGGATTGGTATACTAACCGACATAATAACAAAGCAAAAACAAAGGAATAACAGTAATTTATTACTCGACTATCCGTTTTAGCTACATACAATGATAGATATTATTTTAATGACCAACAATTGTGACCGCGCGAACGTTCGAGTTAACCCGTACTATCAGTCCTACTTTGAGCGGATATCCCAAGGTGTAATTATGGCTCGCAGCCAAAAAACCACGATGCGCTCCCTTGCACACGATCGCGTAAATTACTGTTTCATCCCCTTTTGACCGACTTCTAAAAATGGTTCCCTTATGTAAGTATGTATGTTAACTCCTTTTTTCCTTCAGGAGGGGAAAACCTCATATACACTCTTAAGGGTAATGCTTCACTTGAACAATGCTACAATAAACTTGATGATCAGCTACGAAAGTAACTGCTCGCAGGAGAATTTAATTTCGTTGCTGATCATTAAGTGGAGGAAGTAATGCGGCTCAAAGAAGCGACTGAACGCGAAAGAGAGATGGCAGCAGATGCCCCACAGATTCGTAGAAGAAGGACGGGTGGCAAGAGACGCAGGTTCGCACATTTAATATCTCCTGTGTAGACCTTAAAAGGATCGAAGAATGCATCAAAGTGCCAAGGTGGAATGTCCGCTTCGATCTTTTGGTGCTTCACTGCGTCTTAGTGGATATTGTCGAGTCCCACATTCGGGCGAGAAAGCGAGTCCCACATTCCCTCCGGGAGGTACCTCCGAGAGGAAAAAAAATGCCACACTCTTACCGGCTAAAACCCCTCCTGTCACCTTGTTAGCCGTGTACCCTTACAGCCTATATCACGGTAACACTTTGTCCTTTCCTCCTTTCATGTCTCCTTTCTCATCTTTTCCTGTGTGTTAACTGAATCATTGTGAACTGGTTTGTCTATGTGGCTTCAGACCAGAAGGTACAGGGTGCAAGCCCTGGTTCGGCCCATGGAATAATATCGCAGAATCACTATCACTACATATTATAAAACGAAGTGTTTGTCAAGACTACGAAACGTATTTTCATGGTTTTAGATCAATAGATAGAGCAACTTCTAAGGAAGGTTTTAAAATATAACCATAGAGCTTTTCATTTTTTTAAAAGATTCTTTATTTTCAGTCCAAAGCCAGAAGTTGTAAAGTTAGTGGTGTTAAACCCCGGTGTCTCGGAAAGTATGCTAAGCCCGCCAGCCCCCATTAGAGCAACATGGCGGATCTAAGATACATAATTATACCCCTTTTGTAAAATAGGTATTTGAAGAAAAAGCACTGCATTGAAAAGATTTTCCACGAAAGATAACTACAACAAATATTATAATAAATACTCAGCTGACAAAATGCTCCTTAGGCATTTCCATTCGCTGAACTGAACTGGATCTGAAGTCTTCAAGTTGACACTTGGCCTCGATCTATTCAGAGAATACAAGTGCCGAAGACACTTTTAGGCTTTACATGCGAAAATGTAAAAGAACTTGTTTTTACCAGGCATTATCAATGAAAGCTATATAAAATGAAAAAAACGTTCTTACGAATAAGATCTCCAAATTTGAGTTAAATAGGTGTATACCTAAATAGCTTTAAGCTTCTTGTCGCGCTCCGTTTCAATAAATACATCATAAAATGCAATTAAATAATTATCTACTACCATCATCAATCTTGGCATATTTGAAAGGCCTGGCCTGGCCTGGTCTTTTTATACGAGATAGAATTTCAAGTGCTAGTTAGCAAGTTTAGGTAACGATTAGTATCAGACTTCAATAATATACAATTGAATCGAGTGCTTGGAGCCACAGGTTCTAGAGCTTTACCACAACGAACTTCCCAAATGCGGTTGCTTCTGAGAATTTCTCAAGTGATCCCAATTTCTTCATAGTCCGACCTAGGACTCGATCAGAAAACCTCCCAAGCCGTAGCCTAATCCAAAGGCTAGTTGGACCAACTAAACAGAAAATACACCTCATAATTATCATCATTATCAGCCTATTAACGGCCCACTACAGGGCCAGGCCGCCTTCCTTACAGGAGAGGGGATATGGAGCGTACACCCACCACGCTGCTCCAATGCGGGTTGGCGGGCTTAAGGTGATAATGATTCATTTTAGAAACGATCACTATCAGATGTTGGTGATAGTGACCGGGATCGGCTTAACGTGCTCTCCGAGGCACGAGGATGTAACACCACCAACTTCCAGACTCCGGGCTTGGAATGTACTGAGCATTTCATAGAAGAATGAAAAAGCTCAGAATTATTCCATGACCCAGGGATCGAACCCAGGACCTCGTGATCGAAGCCACATAGGCTAACCACTATACCAACAAGGCAGTCGTACCTTATTAATTTATATATTTAGATTAATTACCTATTCATTTTAGGCGTCGAAGTAGACCTCAGACGACGTGTCGCAGCGACACGACTGGTTGGTGAACACACACCCTTAAAATTCTTTAAATAATTTATAAGAACCTTATTCATTGTATTGTTACAGTCATTAAAAACTTTCAAGATTGGCCTTTGATTACAGCCAGCAAGTTATAATAAAACGTCACAATGCTACGGAAACGTACCTAAGTTTCTTAAAAAGTCCATTAGTAACATGAAAAATATTTTCACTTCGCTTTCCTCCGCAGGTAATTATCTCGCCCCTTCGTTACTTAGGGGCTGGTGGAGTGTTGGTATGAAAAGAAAATCATAGCTTGTTAGAAATCTGTAAAAAGTTACTTTTAAATATTCAGCTTGAGACTAAATATACAGATTCAGATTCTATTTCGTTGAATTTATGAATGTATCTGAATATACTTACAGATAATGATATTTTCTTGTTTTTCAGTCGACGTCTTTTTACGACCTTCGCGACTGTATGCGAATAAGTCATTGACATTTTTACTGTAGAATAGGTACTGAGGAATATACTGTAGAATAGACGAAATAAATCTTACAAAATGGAAAAATAATTCTTAGTATAATTGTATTATCGAAAAATATACAATGAATCTCAAAATAATGATATTCATGGGTGAATTGGTAGTGTCTACAATAAGTTTTAAGTTTCGAGTAAATTTAGTTTCCCTTGATTTTAGGCTGTCATACCTGGAAATAGGACAACAGTAAATGAAACCGGCTAAGTGGGTGTTTTTTGACGCAAAGTATAGAGTTCCATAGTTGCACTTCATCGACTTAGTACCTACCTATAGTGCCACTCACAAATTTTTTGAAAGTCCTATCCAACGATATTAGCCTTCACTATAGGACAGAAGAGAAAAAGTTCATTCCAATTTTGCATGTAGGTTATCATTTAGGTTATGATAATGATTTTTTTTAAATTTTATTTGATCTTTATACCAGCGTGATTAAAAAATAAAAGTGTTCTTGTTAGTTTACAGTTTCTATTCAATTCTAAGCGTATTTGAACTACTTTAATAAAGAGTTTATTTAACTAAATTTTCAATGGAATTTTATGAAATATTGGTTTTTTCAGCTACGTTTTTAAGTTTGTCAGTAACATTTTAACTTGTAAGTTCTACTTAAGTTATCCTTTTAACTTCATCATACGAGTATACACTACTCCTCTAAATTTTTTATCGTCTCCATAAATAAATAACCATTTAGCTGGTAGAAAGGGAGGGACACTTGACTCTGTTCTTTTTATTCTTCTATAGGATGGGTAGCCTGGAAGAGATCACTTTTAGTGATAAGGTCGCCCTTTGCTTGTTCACTATATCTTGTTGTATTGTACCTTTCTTGTTTTTATTTATGCAATAAAGCTGTTTATTATTATTATTATTAAAATGTAGCACTTTATAGGTAATATTTCAGAAACAAATCCTTTAATTTAAAAATTAAGTCCACATACCCACAATGTGTTTAAAAGACATATCTAACCATACACTATGGCATATTTATAATGTGATCTCCAAGATTTTAATACCAAAAACGTTATGATTTGTTTTTTTAGAAGTGAGAATCTGAGGTTTAATATCCGTTATATAAAAACTGATTCAATTTTATAGCTTGTTTTACACAGCCCATTATTACGAATCTATTGACACATTTTTTCACAAAATCGGTTCAGTAATTTAAAGGCTACGGTGGAACAATCAAACATTCACACATAGTTAACACCCAAATTCATTACCATTTGGTTTACAAAGGGATTTCAATTGACAATGAAATTGTAGCGCCAAACCTAAACAAATTCATTAGCAATGTTGTCTTTATAAATATTCAAAGACAAGTCGACAAACAGCGCCAACCATCTTCTGGACTCCTGCCAATGCGCTGACGTCTCGCCACCAGGGGATCGATCTCACAATCACCGAACATGCGACACAATTCTCTTATGTAAAGAAATACATCTCATTTCCTATTGTGTATATCTATCCGCTAAGGAAATAGGTATAGATAAAAAAATATTTCACATACCTACATATCGCACCCTCAGTAATATAGAGGCACAATCCAAAAAAGTAGTTTTTTGGGAAATCGCGTTTAAAGATTTCGGATTCCAATATATCAGCTTATTTTTTTAATAAAATTCGTACTATTTGAACTATAAATGTGAAAATCGGCAAATTTGTTATTTGATAGCTACTTTATAAGTAGGCATAAACATAATAAAAATACTTATAATAGTTTTTAAATTACAAGCTTTTAAAAAAACATTTTTAAGTTAGGCTCATATAGTACTTAAAAACGCAAATGAAATATAGTACCTTTTTAAGTTTCTGCCTGTATATGACTAAAGTGTGTGTAATTATTTAGTTTTAAATATAATTGGTACCGTATTACACTAAAACAAACTGCATTCTTCTGACATTATTTCTATTTTATGAATAAAATAACAATTTAACTGAAAGTAATAATTTGTTTATTATAAGTAATAATTTAATTAAATTTCTCATATTCATTATCCATATAAACATAAAAATTTAAACAGAATCTTCCTTAAAATTCTAGTAAAAAAAGTAATACAAATTACATGATAATTTTAATATTAATAATCTTTTAAAATTACGATAACATACTATTATAATAGGAAGCATAGTATGGATCTATCAATTGCTTATTTTCATTAATAAGAGCCTTTGAGATCATTTTTTTTAGCAGAACTAAGTTGAAGTGCTTCTAAGTAAGCCTTCTGCATGGTTATTTCCTCAACATTCTTTATTTCTGGGTTTCTCCGCACTTGACCGTTGTGCGTGGATCCCCTGGTGTAGGCTACCGCTAGCTCACTCTAGCCAGCCGAGCTCGCTGCAGCTTAGCAAGCCACCCAGGCCGCCGATTGCCTCTTGGAGTGTCGCTTTGGAGCCAGTGTGCTTCACGTTGTTCCGATACTCCTCTACAACTGAGCATAACGTGTATCGGCGTCTTGTTATTCTCTAGACATATCCTGCATAGGGGGATGTCGGTCATACATAGAATTGAGAGGCGTTTGTTTAGTGGACAGTGCCCTGTAATCAGTCCTGTGTCCGTTCTAAGCTTTACACGGATTAACTGTGAGAGTTTTTTGATTAATTGTGTGTCGAGACACGGTATTGCCTCTTTGATATGTTTACAGCCTGTTGTTTGTTCCCATATTTGTTGTAGGGGTCTTTGTGTAACCAGGTTTTATATTCACTGATAGGTATGGTACTATTCTATAACTTTCAGTGTTGTGTCACGTCGTGCCAAAATTGCCGCTGTGTACCTTAACCCCGTTACTTGGTTTACTTTGGATAGTTCCTCAAGTGCGTTGTGACAGTCAAGCAGCAGCTTAGAGGAGGTATTGTGTTTATCTAGAGCTTTAGGTGCTGCTTGGCTGACACTGTGTATAATAATATTGAAGTTTGTTACCTTTATGCTGACCATTGCCTTGGCCGCAATTGTAATACTAACGCATTCCACCTAGAAGACAGAATTGTTCTTGACGAGCGCCTGTACGATGTTTATATTTAGCTTCTGACAGTGGACTCCTGCACCGGTTCCTGTATCCAATTTTGATTCATCTGTAAGTACGAGTATATACCTTTATTCTGTGTGGTGTTGCTTCATCCAAAATGGTTTCGTTTATGTTGATTTTGTAAGGTTTGTCCATTAGATAGTGGTTTGTCTTCTCACAAATCCATCTGAAATATGGATTGTTGGTGTTTGTTACCTTTAGTATATCAAGAAGACCTGTGTGTGTTTCTTGCCATTGATAACATACTTTTCGTCTGAAGACTGTTGTTGCTGCCTCTTTTTGTATGTGTTGGTGAAGCGGTGGAATACCTATTAGCGCCTCCAGGACTACGGTGGGTTTTGTGTTCATGCTGCCAGTGATGACTAGCAGTGACAGCCTTTGCAATTTTTGTAATCCTCCTTTTCCTAGCGTCCTTAGCCACCCTATCATTGAAGCGTAGGTAAGAGAGCTCCTTACTACCGTTGTGTATAGCCATTTCACTATGTGTGGTTTCAAACTCCATGTTTCCCAATGCGTTTGCATTGGCTAAAGGTAGGTAAATTTTTATATTTTTGTTTCAATGTCTTTTCAGTTTAGTTCCTGGTCCAGAAATACTCCCAAGTACTTATACTTCTGTTTTTAGCTTTAGATTCTATTTCCTCGATAATATGATAAGATAAATTTAAGCCATGTTAAAGTCAATTTACATTTTCGATTAATTATGGATCATCTTCACTGCAATCCATTCTATGCTGATTTGGTGGTTTTGGTAAATTCGTTATTTTTCTTGGTCGGAATTCGAGTTTTCTACAAAATTATAATATTTAACACAAATATAAAATAAATGTCATCTTTTTGATGAACCTGTATTCATTCAATTTAGATATTAATCAAAACTTTTTAATTTTCCTGTTTATTTTAAAGACAGAATTTAGATAAAAGTTCAAGTTATAAGTGTTAATAAGGGCCTATAGTAAATTGTGCCATCGAACGTAATATATTTTTTGTGTTATAATGAACTAGTAAGATATAGATTCTTTTAACATCTTTGCTTTTTAGCGATAGAGTGGTCTTTTAAGGATAAGAACCACTAATTGACAACATTTTGTGCAATATAACGGCCCAATCAGAAAGTATTCTTTATAATACAAAATTTTCAGAACATTACTTACCTTTTTTTCGTCATATAAGGGTACAATACTGAATATCACCTTGTAGCAGTAAAATCGGGATGCAGGGTAGGGGAGTGTGAGAGAGGCACAAATGTAATAACTCAGTAATTATTGTCCTTTTTCTCCCGCTGTCGGAGCTAACCGATAGAGAATTTCATTTTGTGCCCTTAGCATTTAAAATCTCGATTTTGTAAAATTTTGACTTGTGCCTTTATATTACTGAGGGTGCGATATGGTACATACGTCAAAATATCATTTTTGACGTGACAACGTCTTATAATTCAATAGAGCCGGCTGCACGCACGAAAAAACATGACTCATGCCGCGTTACCTCGCTTTGAGGCGTTCCATGTAAGGCTTGAAGTGCAAGCGAGAGCGCAGAACGGCAGCGTTCGACATCCGTCTATTAAATATAATTATTAAATATATTAATTTTAAATTAAAAATTAATATATTTATAAATTAATATATTTATTATAAATTAAAAATTAATATATTTATAAATTAATATCTTTATTATAAATTTAAAATATAAATTTATAAAATCAAAATCAATTATTTTATTAATTGAAATTAATATTTATAAAAATATACTTAAATTAAAAATTTTAATAACCTATTAAATGCTACTATTCCATCAGTATTTTCTTCAGACGTTGTCACGTTCAACTATCGTCAGTAAACCGACTTTACAGACAACCAATTTTTTACAATTTTTGTCTGTCTGTTTGTACCGACTAATCTCTGAAACGACCAGTCGGATTGTAAAAAACCCTTTGTATATGATAGCCAGACTCATGAGTAGTGACATAGGGTAATTTGTATCCAGACATTCCTACGGGATCAGAAACTAAGCAGGTAAATCCGCGGGCGACCGCTAGTTAAGTAAATCGATATCTCTATAAACGAAAAGCCACAACCTTAGTGTGCCACCCAGATCCGACAAAAAATCCCTTTACTTACGAGTAAAATTTCGGATATTAGGACATCCTTATAGGATGTCGATGATAATAATCAGATGACTCGATCATGATCCACTTCAAATAAGTACTTTCCAGTCAACAAGTGCCTTTAGAAATGTTATGGAAGTTGTGTCAAAAACCACAGAATTTATTTTTATTTAGGTCGCCAAAAGTACTCACTTGTACTATATAGGTATGTCACCGGAAAATAACAAGAACCGCAAATTTATAACTTTTCTAGGAAATTTATAAACTTTCGTACGATTCTAAACGAGAGAAATTGTATTATTTTACGCGCACATTTTCATAATTTGATAAACTTACCAAACTCACGCGTAAGATAATAAGTAAGCAATAACTAAACGCTCCCAAAATTCTTTGTCCAAAATTCCTCAGTGCCTGAAGACGAGAGTCTTCGAACAGTGCGTGTTGCCAGTGATGACCTACGGATCCGAATCTTGATCGCTGACTGCGGGCTTCATAAGAAGGCTCAGAGTCACTCAGCGGGTGATGGAAAGAGCAATGCTCGGTGTATCTCTGAGTGATCGAATCAGAAATGAGGGGATCCGCAGAAGAACCAAAGTACCCGACATAACTCAGCGAGTCGCAGAACTGAAGTGGCAATGGGCGGGGTACGTAGTTCGAACAGCTGATGGACGTTGGGGGCCCAAGGTGGTAGATTGGCGACCCCGCACCGGAAAGCGCAGCGTTGGTCGACCCCAACCAGGTGGACTGACGACATCAAACGTGTCGCAGGGAGCCGCTGGCAACAGGCGGCTCGGGATCGTTGTGTTTGGAAGTCCCTAAAAAAGGCCTATGTTCAGCAGTTGACGTCTACAGGCTGGTAATGATGATGATGATGATGATGAAACGCTCCCATGTGCGCTCTGATTGGTTGAATAATTCACGTGTTCGTTTTTGTGTTTTCTTGTAATGTTTTAATTTTGTATCTATGTTGGAACTGTGAAATAAGCTTTATTTTGCTATGGTTACTAAATAAGACCCATAATGAATGACTTAGAAGCTGCGGACAGTCAAAATTATGAAGATAGTGCGGTAAATATGTATTAGAAAAATTGTTGATTTACCACAGTATTATAGTGGCCAGCTACGAAAGTATTATAGTGGCCATGACCAAAATAGTAAGAAGTCGGAATGGACAGAGGAAAAAATTAAAAAGATCATTAAAATGATAAAAAGAAAATAAAGGAAGGACTCGCACTTGCATTTAAGAGAAGAAAAACTGATAGAATGAATGACTAAAAAATTCAAAAACCTTGGTGCTGGTACTTTTTAAAGGTAAGTAAATAAGGCTCACGAATATTTTTGAAGCTAAATTTTAAAATCTTTCTTTTTTGGCAGAAGGTCGGTTTTTATTTTTTATGATTTATGATTGTATTTTTCTTTTTTAATAAACCTTTTGAATATTACGAACACGATTTCTGTTAACTAGCGCTTTATTTGGGTAGAGTGAAGTTGGGGTCATTAGCATATTATGTAAAAAGTAACTCTATATTATAGGTGCCACCATAGTTTAAAAAAAAATACTGTTAGGTAGGGTAGGTAATTCAAACTGATAAATTTATAGTTGGCAAGTCTGATTGTATCTAAGTCTATGGACACAAATTTTACCACTGTCAACATCGACCGATCAGAGAACAGTGTGTTATTTAGTGTATCTTAAAGAAGCGTAAAATTAAAAGCTCTTATGTGATTAGTCGTACCGTTTAGATTCTTACGAATGGATATACGTTACTTTATAAATTTACCACGAGACGTCGCAAATTGATAAATTTGCGCGTTACATTATACAATTTAGCTCTCGTTTAAAATCCTACGAATTTCCTAGAAAATTTATAAACAGACATATACGTTCGCTTACATTTAACATCTCGCCACAAAGGGATCGATCTCACAATAACACTCACACATGCAATACAATTATCTTCTGTAAAGAAAAAATATCTCATTTCCTATTGCTTCATATACACTCGCTAAGGAAGTTGGCAAAGATAGAAATATTATTTCAATATCGAATAGAAAGACGTACTTTATAAGAATTCATTGACAACCATAAACAAAGTTACTAGAGACAAAACAGATTGGAAAATAGAGACTAAAATACTATTCTACTAGACTAATAACTCAATTAATTTGACTAACTAAAAAAAAATGCAAAATAATTAATGCGATTAATGACTACCTAGATCTGAAAAAATTCTACTCTACTATAATTAACTCCGAAATTGTCAGAAGTTTCTCAAAAGAAACTGATTTGAAATTTCAAATGAATGCTTCCGAGTCAACAAGTGCACATTAAGTTACTTTCCGATTTCTTGTCAAATTGATCCTATTGTACTCGTATGATAACTGAAGTCACAAATTCGGAATACTCATTCATTTATTATTTAAAGTGTTTCATTGGTAGTTAAATTTATGTAGATAAAATACAACATAAAATGTGAAATTCACATATATGAAGCATTTTAAGGACACTCAAAAATTTATACAGATATAAAAAATAACGTTATTAAAGCTGTCACCGACAACCTGAATTCTATTAAACCTGCAGCAGTAAATGATTTGCCATGCCATAATATAGCATTTTATAAATGAGCTAAACTATATGTTTAATATAATTTGTCTATTTTGATTATCAGAATGTTCTCAAAGAAGACGTCCTTAGAAAGTAATTTCATATCCCACGTTCATTTAGCCTTCGGGTTTAACTTTGGCTCTTTGTGCTCGTGAGTAGTCGACAATAAATACACAATCAGAAAAAATGTTCTTAAAGTGTAGCTACTATAAACGTTTACACTAGCAATATTGCGTTACATAATTGAAAATGGCCAGGCGATCAAATCACCGGCCACAATGTTCCACTACTCCTTGGGGAATACAACCACGGCTAACAATTCATTTTAGTATCAACAATCTGTAAGGCCCAGGAGAAGACCGCAATATAATATTAGAAATACACGTTTAAGTTCTAAAGGCAGAGGTCAAGATGGTTGAATAAACGTGGGTTTGTCGAAATCCTTCTACAAAAAATACGGAGCAATATAAAAACGTATAGAATAAAAAAATATTTATAAAAAATTTACACTGCCTAATTAAAAATTTCAAACATTTGTCACTGATTTAAAAACGTGTAGAGTTGCCAATTTTTATTTTTTCCCCGAATTCCCTGAGGCCTCGCCTCTCGGAACTCCTACGCTTTGCCCCGTCTAAAGGTAACATTTTTACCCTTAACATTTTATCCGCGTGAATGTTTAATTAATTCTTGATATAAAGGAAAAATGTGGAGTGGAAAATTATAATGTTTTAACAGAGCTAAAGCTGCCTAATATAAAAATAAAAATTTTAACATTTCATTCCTTTTAAATTTATTATAATAGAATCTTTAGCAAATATTCTTCTTAAGAAATATTGATTTATGGACCTCATAATATTATTCCTTAAAAAAAATATATAAGAGATTTTTCAATGTCGCACATTTTTTTAAAGTTCAGAGTTTGGTTTGTTCGTAATGCACTACTTACTTATTATAACATTATATAACTTAGATTTAACGCTATCCTACAGTGTTAGGTAAACACTGTATAACTTATATTTACTAGGATACCTTTAAAGTACTTAATTCAGTAGGTACTGGGTACTAATTACTCTCGAGTTAATACTTTGCGTGTGCCTTGCGTGGTTGTAACATTTATCACTCTACCGAATGGCAGCTACGTACTAAATACACCTCGCCTGCGGCTGAACTACTGAACGGATGTTTAATATGTAACGAAAAGTCTGCCTACTTGATATTTGGGCCGAAAAAGTGTAGTTTTTAACGATATTTCATAAAAAGTTGCAGTTAAAATGATTTAATGTTCCAAATTATTAGCGAACTCTGTTTCGCTCATACAGTTTCCATTCACAAAATTTGAGTTTTAAATTAAAGTTACAAAATTTTACATGAGAATCGAATACAACTAAATAGGTTGCATAGTCATCCATCTTTGCCAGTTTTATAGAGTAAAAATTAAAAATAAAAGATTTTATAAAGATAATAATTTATTCATTTAAGTAACGTGGGTAAATAATATTACTTAATTAAACTTCAATAAAAAATACATATATTGTGCATTGATTTCAGTGGTAGCGCCTTGTGACCGATATTCTTCAGAGCATTCATTCTTTATCCGCCCCACATACCCATTTAAACTTTACGCTCCCGGTACAATACTATTGAGTACGTACTTTCTTATTTCCCAGTAAGCGCTGCATGAATGAAATGTATAATCAACAATTCAATTAAGGAAGTATTAATAAAGGTCATACTCACAGATTAAAAGGGTAAATCCGACAATGGAGGAAATCGGCTTACGGAGCACTGGTTGCGCGTTAACGGGTAGGAAAATGAATGTAAATGGGGGTGCCTTCTGAGAGACTGAAGTGAAAATCGGCGGGACAGCGCACGCCACGAGGGTATTGATTTTGGGCGGCATCGTGCTTAGCGATGATCGCGACATCTATAGACATGTGCGCTTTGAGGAACTAAAATTGATGTTGTATCTCGTCGTTCCTAGATGGCGCTAAGCGTTGCCAAGCTTAACTCGTGCATTTATTCTCTGAGTAAATAAATTGCAGAATATAAAGTTTATAGTCAATATCAAAGAAGTTTTCAATTTAAATACTTTGGTTAAGATAAAATATAGATCCTGTATAAATTTTGTGATTACATGTACTTTGAATTTCACTTCCCCAAATCATACCTAAGTCCATAACTCTACTTATATAGTTACAACATTGTTTATTAATTTTCTATATTTATAAATTATACATATAATCATCAACCTCAGGTAAAATCTGAATAAAAACAATAATTTATTTGTATATTTTAAATCATAAATGTAACTTACTCTTACGTTAACATTGTTTATCAATATCAAAAATCATTTATTTCCATTAGAGCTACAAAATTCTTATGCACTTTCAAACGCGTTGAACTCTTTCGGAGCCAAAATATGCCGCAAGCGTAAATATTTTAACGAAAAATAAATAAAAATAATTAACGTACACTACATAATTTTGATATATCCTATTGGAAATTAATCATAAGTACTTAATTAAAATCCGTTAATTTATGTTTATTTCATCAGAATTAATTTGTAAAAATAGCTCGATCAATGATTTTAGTACCTAATACAGGCTCTGAATAAGTAACCATTAAGAAATAATACTATTATAGGTAGGCCCTGACCCCTGAGTAAGATTTGCGGTTCCACGAATATGATAAATGTTACTAACCGTCACAGTAATGGTCATCCCACCGCAAATATAGCGGCGCCATGTTTAAGTCATCAGGCGGATGTTAAAGTTCAATTATGTATTTATAATAACTACTATTAAATTTATAGAATTAATTAGTAGAATGCATATTAAATATATTAATATAATTAATTGATTCAGAACGTTTAATTCCTAAAGATGTAATAGGTATACACACTAAACGACTTAGTAAACCCGTCGAGATTAATATAGGTCCTGAATCGCTTTTGCTATCAGAAAAAATTATTAATATGATATGATAATGTATGTATATTACTTAATACATAATATAATAGCAAAAATATCCTTCTTGGTTTTAGGTCTGTCTCTTGTCCTTAGTAAAAAAACTAAAAAAGAAAAAACGAAATAATATAAGTCTACAAGAATAAAAGATTTACTGAAGATAAATGGGCTAGTGTTTTTGTAGGCGTCTGTCAACATTAGATAGGTTATAAAGATAAAAGGTTTAGGGAATGGGCAGCTCGTGCTATACCTGCGGATGCGCTAGTGTGCGTGTGGCATACATATACGTACAGGTAAGCGTTGCATGTGGGCGTATGTCGTAACGGCCGCGCGCCGACGCAACCTAACGTCGATGTTCACACAAACGATCATTATAAAGTCAATATTAATTTTAAAATCACACTTGAATTTGACATTTAGTTACATTAGATGTAATATTTTTAGGAATCTAGATACGCAGCACACGGTATGATTTCACTTTAAGAATCACGGGAAATTTCAATACCTTTTTGTATTTGATTAAGAATAATAAAAATTGCTGGCTTGCTTAATAATAACTTTGATTAATCAAACAAAATTAATTAATGAGTGACTCAAATGTACCTACTGGTTTGAAATGAGTAATACCTACCTATGCATCTACTGAGCGACTGTTACGTATTGACAATGTACTAAGAAAAATATGTGTCATCCTTAATTCTAAAGTTCATCTCGAAATTATTGGAAGTACCTACATAAAACATAATAACACATAATATATCGAAACGTAATTTACTTTTGAAACGTCATATTTTACTGACTTTACTACTGGTTTGAAACGCAGGTAAAAAATAATAATAGGTAATGATTGTTAAAAATATCTAGGTAAGTAAGTAAGCCCGTGCACCCGTATTAAAGTAGTGTGGTGGCTATAAGCTCCATATCCCATTGAGGCCTTTAGTGAACCATTAAAAAAAGTTAATAATGATAATGATGACGAAGTAAGTATAAGTAAAGAAAGAGAATGAAACGGCAAAAAACGTGACCATATTTAAGCTATGACGTATTATGAAGCTTGCGGTGTGCTTTGAAAATTGTGTCAAGTTATAGCTGATAGTGCACGTAATTGTGAACGCGGCCGCTCGCAGAAAGTAAAGTTTGTTGTTCTCGTAACGCGAGCGGTGCGGAGGCATGGAGGCATGAGTGAGGCAGTGTTGCTCCGAGCCGCGTACGAATCGCCCGCCATGATGTTCTGAAAGCGAGTTCTTTTTAAACTCTTGTTCTGTGACAATTGATAGATCAACTTGTGAAATATGTTGTGCCTAATCAGGAGATGTGTCTTTGTCACGCTGCTCGCGACGGCGCTTGCGCAGGTAACATCTGTTGTTTTTCTTATTGGCCATTCCTACGCGCCTAATGACATGACAGACGTAGGGGTGCAGATGATCTCACTCTGTAGATCGATCTAAATAAAGAACTCAGGTTGAATGCTTTACTTATTTAAATAATTAAACAAGAGCTATTTAAGTAATTTTGAAGATAATGAGTATTGTGTACTTAAATCAACAACAAAAGTGTTATAGGATTGAGATAATAGGAAAAATTACTACAAAGTTTAAACCTACATACTTTTGTACAATATGGAAGCTTAAAAATCTTAAACTAAATAGCTATGCAGCTTATTCTTACTTGAAAAATGTGACTTATTTTTTGTTATATCACGAGACGCCGACCGGTACTATAAAACATTAATTTCCCAGTTTTTTTAGTATTTGCATATTCTGACAATACTGGTTTTTGCATAAGAATTTTTGTGTAGCCTCGAAAAATAACAGAACTATTTGTTATTGTATGGATATAAACAAAGAATATATTGTTCTATTTTCGTACCAAATTACGGTACAGTTTAAAAATAATATCTATACTAAAGTCAAACTCGATTGAGAATGCTTGTCAACAAACAAATTAATAATGAAGGTAAAAATTACTAGTCATTTTACACCTATTTTTTTTAATTAACTAGTTAATGACAAATTCATGACAATAAATTAGATTAGTAAGCTTAAAAGTAATAATTATAGTCAATATATTTTAAACAAGATTTTATAAAAAAACAAAACATAATTAAGCATAAAATGTGTTGCATTTTCTACCTTCATTTTAAATTTGTTTGTTGACTAGCATTCTCAATCGAGTTTGGCTGTAGTATAATTAAAATTCTTCTTAATTAAATTTAGTAACTTTTTACATTATTTGGGGAGACATCGCTATATGTATAATGCATGTGTGTGCGCGTGAGATTTGTACATATTATTTCACTTTAAAAAAATAAAATTTTATTACAATTCCTTCACTAATTAATCGAAAGGAACTTCGTCCCCGTGTCTCGTCTGTCTGTCTGTTGCATGTAAATCAGTACATATTTTAAAATTAAGTCCCGCTTCGTCTGTCTGTCTGCGATAAACTCAAAGACTACTGAACGGAATGTCAAGCAGTTTTTATCAATCATAAATCAATAGAATTATTTCTGCGGAAGATTTTAGTATATAATTTATTGAAGTTTTGCGAAAATTGCATAATGTATGTAACGCTACTTTATCGTTTTGAGATATAACAAAATAATGTTTCTACGGCCTCCGTGGCGCAGTGTTATGCGCGATGGATTTATAAGACGGAGGTCCTGGGTTTGATTCCCGGTGGGGCAGATTGAGATTTTTCTTAATTTGTCTTGGTCTGGCTGGTGGGAGACTTTCGCCGTCGCTAGTTACCACCCTACCGACAAAGGCGTACCGCCAAGCGATTTAGCGTTTCGGTACGATGTCGTGTAGAAACCAATAAGTTAGCCCGCTTCCATCTTAGATTGCATCATCATTTAACATCAGCTGTGATAGCAGTCAACTTGTAGTTGATAAATAAAAATGTATTTTCTTCGCGGGTGTAATCGCGGGTGTTTGCTAGTTTAACAATAAATAGAAGCATTTTGGATTCACTAGAGCGCATAGAGCGTAACTTAATTACACTGCAGTAAGCTACGGCATGTAAATTTCCTTTTGTGAGTACTCTACTGTTTCTTCATTCATTGGAATCACCTGTACACAAATCCGCGTAACAATGTGTTATAACACCTAACCCAGATATGCATGACATAGGTAAACGTACTTTACAAGTGCCTACATACTTTCCTACTTATTTGTATTTCGTCACGTCACTATTATGTATCAATGTCTACGAATTTGCGTCTATTAAAGGGACTTAGAGTGCATCCCAGTAGTACCCCATACCGTAGTTCTATATAGTACTGTAGTATAGTTTTTGCTCTTGACTTTACTTATACCATATAAGTTATAAACTTTATATTATTTTGATTGATATTTCATTTTGTTTTTAACAAAAAAATGTGCCTTGCGACAAAAGCTAAGTTATTAAAACCAAGTAGTAGTTGTGTCTCAAAAAATATATGGAAAGTGAAAAATATGGAAGTATCTTTCGCGCAAACTATTCAGTTTAGAAAAAAATTATATTAAAAACCTCAATACCATTTTAAAGACGTTTTGTGCAATTTAAGCAAAACTGTATTCGATATAGTATGTTTATAGATACTTTAAAATTTAAGTGGACATTTATTATTGCAATCAAAAGAGATTCCAAATTATACTTATAAAAACTATAGATATTTTATATGTAACATACAAACTAGATGTTGATATTGACATTTCTTTAATTTTGTCCCATTAGTTCTATATAGAACTAATTGGACACTACACTCTAATATGGTGTATCAACAGTTCTATAGAACTAAAATAAGGGGGTACTACTGGTATGCACCCGGGACTTCTATATCAAGAACTACCAAAAGTAGTGTAGAATTAATATCTATCTTAGCATCTAATATTGGAAAGAACCTACCCAAGCCAACACAAAATACTTTGCATAAATATAAATTATTGTACAATAAGAAACGTATGAAGTTAATAACAAACTTTTAAAAGTTTATTATTAACTTTTACACAAAAACTTTTTCGATAAACATCGATGTTCCATTTTCTTTGTTTCCCCTAAATTAGATTTCAGCAGATATTATTTTGTTTTGTTTAGATATTCTATGTTTCCATTATTTTCTGTGTTTCATGTTCTATTTCTCTTCAGTAGCTCAACGAAGTATTTTTACCTAAAGATTATTCCAACCATTCGGAAATCTATCATTTATAGGATTTCTCCAAACTACATTTTCCTTAAATCATCAAAGCACTTAAAAATCTTCTTCTACGAAATAATCTCAATCTGATCTGATCACGTACATAATATTAGATACTCAGTACTGACTGAGTTCTCCAAATTACATGCTAAGCGTGGTAGTTTCCCAAACGAGTTGACCTCTTCTAGTAACCACTGTTACAACTGGACCATGTGTTCTAGCTGTTTACTATGCCACATTTTAGATTTCTACGTAATATTTATCGCAATCTACTAGAATGTTACTAACATTTTAGCAGTAGATAATATATACTTATTAGCTCGGCTAGATTTTTGGGTTATACGTATTATTTAAAGAGTGATATAATATAAGTTGTAATATCATAAGCAATGGAATAACAAATAGAAATTATTTTATCTTATTTTATTCTACGCTACGACTTTCTTAGGAATATTCTACAATGAGTTTATTAAGTTATCCATATTGGGTTATCGAATTGCTTTATGAGATCTCTTAAAATGATAGAGCTATCTTTGCACTCAGCCACTATTGTTAATCTTTGTACTATTGTGTGTTAAATCTTTTGTGTTTTATCGGATACAGTTTTCGATTTATTGGTAATTTAAAAACGATTTACATTACAATAAACGATTCGAACAAAAGGTTAATTGTAATTGTACCTTTACAAATGAATAACTATAAAATTTAATATTTTTGATACAAAATTTTATGTACATACATATAAACCTTACGCTATATTATAGAAAAGTAAGTAATTAATTTGCTTTTAAAAATGAACCGTTAGATTTTCTTTTATCTCTGGAACTCGACACTCGTATTTATTAGATCTATCCACTTGCCTACTGTAATTACTCGCGTGAGTATAGCTGAAGTTAAAAGTTAACGACGTTTTAATAACAGTAATTAATCCGATAAAAATAAAAATCCAAGTCGAGACACATTCCTAAGGCATTGTCATTCTATCGATTGTAGTCACCTACGCAGCTGTTTAAATATTTATAACCTTCGCATCTTCCAGCCATTGTTACAAAAATGAAACTTTATAAGGTAGAAAATTAGTTGTTCAAATATTTGTAGACCTATAGCGTACCTCATGTTTGATTGTAAATATTAGAAAGGACATGAATAAAAGCTTATTGAAAGCTTAACTATGCTACCTACGGAAAATATTGAAATGCTTAATATATTTTTCTCAGTTATTTCGATGTCAGCTCTAATAGCTAAGAATATATTAGAATAGACTGTCTATTTTGAATTTGCCTTCCGAGTCGGTGGTAGAGTCATTACAAACAGTCAAACTTGACGTAAACAAAGCCAACTTCAAATAAACGAATTTTGATTTATTGTGTTTCTACCTGTTTACTTTCCTTTTTGAATTCTTCATTACAACTCTCCGAAAGTGTAACACAGCCATGTTTATACCTACTGCTAAGCAATGTCACTGTTTTCACTGAATAGATGACTGCTGGCCCTTAGTCCAAGCTATCGCCTTAAAAGAAAATATTTTCATTAAAAAAAAAAAATCTACACATATAACTGCCTTACGTTGTGTAGTTTTTTTAAGCAATGATATTTCACTCAATATAAGGAGACTATAATTATATGTATTGCTCCAATTAAAAAAAAAATATAAATATTTTTTAAATAACATAATTATGTACTTACGTGTACGTTGTTGCACTTAGACTATTATTCCGGATATTGTTACTTAATAGTTAGTATAATAATAGAAACATCATATTTAATGACTAAAGGGTTATTAAAAAATATTATTTAACAACAATTTTTTAATAAGCTGTATAACCCTAAGAAAGGCATGGTACGATTGATCCATATAAGGAGCAGTTACAGCAAACAAACCAATGCCAGAACACAAGGCGTGTTGGCAAGGCTACCGCCGCCTACGCACGCCCCAATAAATTATTAATCACTAGTGCTTGAAAGTTCAAACATTCGCAACAATTTGTTCAAATGTTTATGCAACTGTTCAGAATTAATGGACGCCATAGAAATATAATTACGTACCCTTAGAGAAAACATTGATTTCGCTTCGCTTGGCGAAACTTCATTAATCTTAGTGTGTACCCATTAAAGCTTTGTCAGCGTTATTTAGGCTTACGAGTACCTACATACTTATTGAGAAAAACAACAATAGTTTTTTTTTGCATATCACTGTGTTGTGCATATCACTGCGTATTATAAAACAACGTCTTCAACTCAAATACTACTAAACGGATTTTCTTGCAGTTTGCATCAGTAGACAGAGTGACTCCTGAGTCCTGAGTAAGGTTTTAATATATAATTTGCTAAGGTTTTATATAAATTGGCTTAAATATGACGACAATCTTGTAATAGTCGCGCTGCCTAGGAATTTTCTTTGAAAACGCTGCCTAATTTGTGGTCCTCATAAGGACTTCAAAAATAATATTATTATAAATACAAAAACCTGATTGCTTAGAAGTATGAAGTGAAAAGAAAAAAACAAGTATCACTCTATCTATATAAAATTTTAAATACTTTATGGTGCTGAAGGCGGGGACAAACAATACTTTTTGTTGTGGGCAAAGAAAGATCTACATAAACTACATTTGTTCCCGCTTGCAGCACCATAAAGTATTTGAAATTTTATATAGATAGAGTGAACCTTATTTTTCTCTTTTCAGTTCCTTACTTCTAAGCAGTTGGGTTTTTGTTTTTATAATAATTTTTTTTTCGAGACTTTTTAGTTTTAGTTTGTGATATAGAAATGAGACATACTTTTTGACATTTTTTGTTAAAACAGTAATATAGTTTTGAAATGGACTTTTTACGACCTTTCATATGATACCCACATTGTTAAGATAACAAAAAAAATATACACATCCCTCTTCTTTTTTCTCCACTTACAGCCGCTATTTTGAAAATTTATATAGCCTATGTTACTACCACAATTCTGACGAATTCAACGACACCTCATGTGTTAAAATCCGTCCAGCCGTTTAGGCTTTAGCGCGTGCCAAAAAAAAGGACATACATACGCTCAAAAAACATTACCCTCCTTCGGACGCAGTCGGGTAAAAAATCACCTACCTTTAAGGATAGCTTGCCATGACTCATATCTCATGCTCTTAAAAGTATTAAGGGGTCACATGTTTTTCTTCTGGTTATTTGCTCTAAAAATGTAACTAAAGTCGAAACCCTAAAGAGGTCTTCACAACTCGTGAACAGCTTTAGGCAGACACCTGTTGATCATTTTAATATTCTTTTAATGTACAAAGTGTATTTTAACACTTTGTCATATCAACTAACGAAGGGAGACTAAATTAATAAGGCTTGTTTTATAGTAGTTACACTTTATATGAATCTAAACACTATTTGGGTTTTTATAAAGGTTTTAGTATAGAAAGTCACTGACGGGAACTATGAAATAGCAGAAATAATACAAGTTTCACCCATAACTAGTAGATGAGGTCAGAAGGTTCCGCATAGACACTTGTAAAATTTAAGTGCTGTCTATATTTAATGGAAAAATTGTAGGTCAATGATGACGTTAAAGTTTTAATGACTACAATGATACGACTATTACAGAGTCACGAATTGAAATTGCTTAAATTTATGTTACGTTTATAGTTGACATTCATTTGAAAACAACTATTTACTTAGTAACGTGATTTATCCATAAAATGTTGTATACAACTAGAGGACCTTTGCGGCACAGCGGTTTGTGCAATTTAGTTATTTAAGATCCTGGGTTTGATTTTGGGCTGAATGACATTTTCTTAATTGGTTCAGGTCAGACTGATTGAAGGCTTCGGTCATGGCTAGTTATCACTCTGCTGCCAAAGACGTAACTCAAAACGATTTAGCTCACTGGTACGATGTCACGTAGAAATCGAAAGAAGTGTAGATCATACTCCTAACAAGTTAGCGCGCTTCCGTCTTAAATTGCTTAATCACTTACCATCAAGTGTGGTGGTATACAAGTTAATATACCTTCATTAATTAACTTCAAACTATCTAGACGTTTTACTAGACGTTCATTATATTAGTTCCTGTTAGACAGTACTTGGTTATTAAGTATTCATATTACATAAAAACTCGTATTTACACTGAACAAATGCCGACACTACTATCATTCATGGAATCCAACTGTGACTCAAGTATATTGACTCACGAAGCATACAGAGCAGGTTGACTGCTTCTGTAATGATTCAGATACATGTACTAATATTAAACCACGAAAAAAATGTATAAACTATTCGATGTTGGTCTTGAAAGAAGGTTAAATAGTTACACGCGAATTGTGTTTTATTAATTAGTATGTTAATTGGCAATTAATTTAAAATTTTATTTTTATAGAAGAGAACGGTGTGGTGTAAATGATGTAGTGACTAAACATGAAAAAGAGATGCTTAGACGGTTTGGGCATGTAGAGAGAATGGATGAAAGAAGATTAACTTAACAAAAAAGGTTTAGGAGGCGAGGGTAAATGGAAATGTTGAAAGATGAAGACTTCTAGACCAAATTTAGGACTTTTTAAATAATGGCCTTCAAGAGTAGCCTCAACCAACAAACGCATAAAAGGATTGATGAGAATGAAAGAAGCTGAGAAAGTATGTAAGGACCATGGCAAATGAAAGGATGTAGTATCTGCCTACCCTTATGGGACTAAGGGGTGATGTTATGTATGTAAGTATTGTACCTATGTATTCATTATTTTTTTATTTACAATTTTTTTTTAAATTTTTAACAATGCTTATAAAAACACTATTACAAATTTATACAAAAATCCAGTCCGCCTGCTGCGGGGCCCGGATTTCCAAGCAGTCGGTAGTCAGGGATCCAGAGTGAGGAACCTCCCTACAATGTGCGCCGTTTCAAGAATTACCGCCTTCTGTATCCGACTCTTGATCCAAAAACTAAGCGAAAGCTTTTTAAGATGTTGGTCAAAGCTTTTCGCTATAAGACCGTTGACTGAAACAACTATAGGACCAATCATCGTTGAATCAACATTCCACATGGCGGTAATCTCATGAGCAAGGTATTAATATTATTCGTTCTCATTATTATTTTCATCTGCTAATAGAACAAAAGGAACCTCCAATACAAGTAAATTATTATTTCGTTTGAAGACATACATACCAATACGGCATACGAGTATTCCCATATATATAGCTTCAGAACTCGAGGTCCTGGTTTCGATTCCTGGGTCGGGCTATGAAATTATAGCTACAGAGTTTTCTTATTTCTAAAAAAAAATCAGTAGATAAATTATAAGCCCGGAGATGGGAAGGTAGTGGTGATTACACCCATTGCGGGTGATCAAAGAGCACTTGAAGCTGTTGCAATTGGTGCCGGCCATTATCATTAACATCTGATAGTGACTTAATCTAATATGACCTACCACCCAAAGCCTGGTGACCCACATAGGAACTGGGTGGTGGGTCCAAGTTCCTATATGCCGGCCTCACCCAATAGTAGGCTGGATAATTATGATGACGACAATATTAAACATCTATCGAGAAACAAATTTTGTTTAAATTACCGTCAAATCAATTACATGTGACAAACCAGTAAAAGACATGTGTTCAATTGAAATAAATAAGATCCATATACCTATTGTACAGGAACCAATGATGTATCTACATATGCTGTAGAAGAACAAATATAACAATGTGTTTGTTCCGACTAGACTAACAAAGACTTGCGTGGTTAGTCTACACTTGTAGTTATAAATATCTAAAAATATAGCACCACAGATTCTTTAAGGTACCTAATTAGTGTGATGTTGATGGCAGAGGTGGTAGTTGTGACATTACTCAGTAAACAAATGGTACAAGAGATGTCATACGAGATCGCGTGCATCGCATATTAATACAGCCCCCAAGGCGACTGCAACTTCGCCTTCTAAAGGTAGGCACACATTGTCGCATCGTAAACATCGGATGTTTTTTCAATACGCCCATAGTGTCAGTATTTAGGATTTGGCGGCGCAACTACCAGCAATAGGACTGCCGATATCTCGGAGCATTGCCAACGGGTATATTCGTACGATCCTTACGATGCGGATAAGAGGACGCCCTTCTATGATTTCCTATACAAAGAATACTACAATCCGTTCAACGCAATGCGTCCAATCCTTACGGTACGAGAATATGGACGCCTACCTTTAACGCATCATACATACTTGTGGCTGGTAACGATGTTGCATTGAATACTTATACTATTGTTTCCATAAGGAAACACCAAGGATAACCTTATTTGGGCAGGTAGGTAGACGTAAATGTTGACATTATTTAACTTTAAAATGCCTATGTATTTTTATAATATGTATTTCACGACCTCCGTGGCGCAGTGGTATGCGCGGTGGATTTATATGACGGAGGTCCTGGGTTCGATTCCCGGCGGGGCGGATTGTGATTTTTCTTAGTTTGTCTTGGTCTGGCTGGTGGGAGGCTTTCGCCGTGGCTAGTTACCACCCTACCGATAAAGACGTATCGCCAAGCGATTTAGCGTTCCGGTACGATGATCGTCGTGTAGAAACCGAAAGGGGTGTGGATTTTCGCCCCACTCCTGAAAAGCTAGCCCGCTTCCATCTTAGACTGCATCATCACTTAACATCAGGTGTGATAGCAGTCAAGGGCCAACTTGTAGTCAATAAAAAAAATTAAAAAAAAATAATAATAACATTTCACGGAACAAGCCACACTGTCCACCTGTCCACCCGATATTATATGGAATAGGTATTTACCATCGCCTATAACATAGTAACAGTTAAATTAGTGTTTGCAATAATTTAAATAACACTTTGCAGGGCTCACTCTCTAGGAACTCATTAATATGCGCTACTTCGCGCCTGTCAACCTGAGGCATACGTGCTAAATCTCATGTGCCTGTAACTACACCGGCAATCACATCCCACAGATTAGAACACTACAATACAATTTCAACAGAAAGGATATTGCCAAAATTTGCCCCAGGCTGTCCAAACTTATGCTCATATTTAACTGTTTTATTTAAATACACAATGAATTTTAAACAACTACCCATGTTTCATAGCAATCACTTGAAAATATATCAAAAAAATAAAAATTTCAAACGATTTTTTGTGTTCTGAATCAAGTGACCGTCGTCGTAGTATGAAAAGTCAACTTTTTCAACCTTCATAACTTTTTCCTGCGACTGCATAACTACATACAACTTTGTTTTTCTGTAAATAGAAAATCTGCACTATTTAATGACATATATATCATTACTGGGCAGCATGGGGTACATTTCCATACGATTTTTGACAATGTCCTTTATAGTCGAACGTATAGCATTTGTAGTCGAACGAGTTCTGTGTCTAAGAGTAGGTACTATTATTTTTTTTATTAAGTAAATGAATATTTTTAAACGACTTCAAAAAAGGAGTCTCTCAATTGAACCGTATATATTTTTTTAATAAAAAGATTATTCTATAAAAACACCGCTTAGAACTTTTGTAATTCTGTAGGCACAGCTCTGTGATTATTCTATTGCGAAGTATTATATCTGCAATTTGTAATTGACAAAGACTTAATGAAGTACGAGACGACAAATGAATATTGTTTGACTTAACATCATTAACTCGCCTACAGTTGACTCATGACTACACCAATGTATGAAAACTTTATACCTTATAGTCTATACTTAAGCCAAACTCGATTGTGAATGCTTGTCAATAAACAAATAAAAAATGATGGTAGAAATCACTAGTCATTTTACACCTAACTTTTTTAATTAATTTATTAATGACGAATTCATGACAATAAATTAGGTTAGTAAGCTTAAAACTAATAAATATATTCAATATCTTTTAAATAAGATTTAATAAAAAACAAAACATAACTTTAAATTTATTAGGCATTGGTGTTGCATTTTCTACCTTCATTTTTTATTTGTTTATTGACAAGCATTCTCAATCGAGTATGGCGTTAGTATAGCAGTAATGCATTCGGACTCAGTTTGCATTCTTTAAATCACTTCCAACTACCGTATCCCAATATTAATACTATATCTAGATTATTTTGAGCAGCAAGTAAATGTGTATCTGTTGGTTTAATAGCAGTGAAATGCTGTTAATTTAACATACAACTGATTATGTTTTAAAGGGTAAACCTATGAGACATAATCACTAGTAATAAACTTTACTATTTCTTTAGAAATTATTTACAAAAGTATCAACGCACTTTATGGTGAGAATTAACTACAGAAGAAGTTAACGGTGCAAAATTCGCATTTCATGGTGACAATAAAGTACTAAACATGTCGTAGTACCGTGCGCGCATCGCATAACAAAGTACCAACACAAGGCTACCAACTGTGCCGTTTATACTGTGTAATTGATGTCCTATACGGTTGATCGCACATTGCCATAGGAACCGCAATACACATGCAAAATACTGGCGAGAGGAATCAATTCTTAAATATGCAATGTATAAAAAGTGTAGAGATGCTACTACGGGTACAAAAATCCAAGGTCAAAGTGCATCCTTTCTGACGGGCCCCATTACATTAAATACCTGATGTTTTTTTTTATCAACTAAGTACAAGTTGGCTCTTGACTGCTATCACATCTGATGTTAAGTGATGATGCCGTCTAAGATGGAAGCGGGCTAACTTTTTAGAAATGGGACGAAAATCCACACCCCTTTTGGTTTCTACACGACATCGTACGGGAACGCTAATTCGCTTAGCGATACGTCTTTGTCGGTAGGGTGGTAGCTTGCCACGGCAAAAGCCCCCCACCAGCCAGAACAAGACAAATTAAGAAAAATCTCAATCTGCCCCGCCGGGAATCAAACCCAGGACCTCCGTCTTATAAATCCACGGCGCATACCACTGCGCCACGGAGGTCGTCGAACTACTACTAATGTAAGACGCCTAACGTATGGTATGTAATTCTGAGCATAGCTGTTATTATACATCCTCTTCTCATATTTTTAACATATATACTAAAAATGTTTAAGTGTAGTCTGCCTTTTTACAAAAGATAAAACACCACTGCAATTACGCCTGTGTACCTACGTTCTATAATTTTTATGTAAAAATGTTAATTATATAATAAAACAGGACTCCAATTTCGTTCCAATTAATTAAAAAACCAGTCCTAGAAGTGGCACAACAATAGAAGAGCCGGGATGGAATCCAGAGCCTTGTAATTTGGTCCCTTAACCGTGAAGTTATTGGAGCTTTTATTAGTTTTCATTACAAGGCCGAAATCCATTACCTAGACCCAATATAAAATACGAGTAGATTAATTGTAAACCATTATTAAAAACGTTTCTGAGATCCTTTAACGATAAATAAATGAAATAAATAAAGGTAAAGGTTTTAGCCCTAGATAAAGGTTTTAGTTGTTTTCGGTATTCGTTTAGGTCAGAAACTAGTAGTTAGGCACCAACTTGACTTTGTTGAACACAGCGCCAAAGTCCAAACCCGTCACGCGAAAGCCTAATAAATAACATCAAAAAGTAGAACAAAGGTACGTCTTAAATTGCTACAATATTCCTATATTTACAAATGTGTTAATGCCTATATTTTGTGTTCTCCGTATAAATACGAAACTTTTAAGTTAGGTTAGTTACTGGGCATTAGTTATTGTGTTATGTAAGTGATAAGTATTGGAATACGGTAAATCTAGATACTATTTCGCACAACTTTTAAGTTCCGGGCAGCTATAATTACATTAGTTAGCATTATTATTACATGTTTTCATTACTTACAATTATAAATCGTTTCTTTAATGATTTGCTTGTGTTTAAGATATAAGATTTAAGTCTGTCTTTAACGAACAACAATAGATACAACAACTGCCATTAAAATCTAATAATTTTCTCTGGACTAGGTAACTGAGCAACTGAAAGAGAGAAAACAAGACGGCATATTTAAATACATCAAAAAAATTAATAACTTCTTTTTGGAAGTTTAGAAGACTTTAAAGAAGGGGGGTCAATGCAACGTTACTTTTCTTTCAGTATCATTGTGGTTTTTTTTTTATCGACTACAAGTTAGCCCTTGACTGCTATCACACCTGATGTTAAGTGATGACGCAATCTAAGATGGAAGCGGGCTAATTTGTTAGGAGTAGGATGAAATCCACACTTTCTACACGACATCGTACCGGAACGCTAAATGGCTTGGCGGTACGACTTTGTCGATAGGGTGGTAACTAGCCACGGCGAAAGCCTCCCACCAGCCAGACCAAGACAAATTAAGAAAAATCTCAATCTGCCCCGCCGGGAATCGAACCCAGGACCTCCGTCTTATAAATCCACCGCGCATACCACTGCGCCACGGAGGTTATGTCACATTTAGTAAGCATATAATTCGTGTACAGATTTTTATAAGATATCTTTAATTTGAAACATTACCGTCATGTAAAAGAGTATAGAAACATAAATACTTAGTGCCTACTCGTAATACAAGTTAGCAAACGATCACGTAATAACGAACTACCTACACCGGCATCGTCAGCGGCCTCCACGACACCGATCGAGGTCACATCTTCCTTAACACTGTGTTGTTTGCCGCTTACAATGTTATCCAGTAACAGATGTTTACATATTTAAATTCTATTATGTATTATTATTTATATTCTATCTTGAATTACAATTACGTATTTTTAAAACTATTTACAAATTGGCTTTATCTAGAACTGATAGTATTGACAAATCAGGAAGCAAAGTCTACTAAACTAAAGAAGAAACTTGCTGTTTTCATTGTCACTTGTTTTGGTAATCAATAACAAATGTTTACATTTTTAATTCAATTATCAAATGCGTTTATTTCGAGTTGGCTTATAGTTTATAAGCATTTTTGAAACTACTTTGTCTAGCACATGTTATAAAGACTCTACTCATAGTTTAATGCAATTTCTAATGTCCTAGGTTCGGATGCTGAAGAATTGCTTTTTTAAAATATTCATTATTAATATTATTAATTTAGGTTTATTTTCAAATTATTATACTTACTCCTAGTTTTAGTGAATCTGATCTTACTGTTTGCTAGCATCTTTGTCATCGTAAAATATACTAATAATATAAAAAAATAAATCATTTAGTTTGTAACAAGACTTGGCAAAAAACCATTGCCAACCGTAACTAAAAGCATGCTAAAATCCATGTAATGTGACAATGTGTTATGTAAAACGAATTGGTTTGACAGGTAGATTCGGACACAAATCGTGCCTAAAAGCCGACGAAACTCTAGTCTTTAAACTCTTTACTCTACACTTTAAACTTAATTAAAGAACCAAAGTAACCGACATTATCTCAGCGAGTCGCAGAACTGAAGTGGCGATAGGCGGGGCACATAGTTCGAACAGCTGATGAACGTTGGGGGCCCAGGGTGGTAGATTGGCGACCCCTCACCGGAAAGTGCAGCGTTGGTCGACCCCCTACCAGGTGGACTGACGACATCAAACTTGTCGCAGGGAGCCGGTCGCCTGTTGCCAGAACAGGCGGCTCGGGAACGTTGTGTTTGGAAGTCCCTAAAAAAGGCCTATGTCCAACAGTGGACGTCTACAGGCTGGTAATGATGATGATGATGAAACTTAATTAAATTGTTTTCTAAAATCGTACTTGCCAATTAGTATGATGAATATTCCGGGTATCGTGTGGTAGAGTAATAAACTCCGTACAGAGCCCGGGAGTTGTACGAATATGTGGATATTGTATAACTTATTTACAAGTAACTTACTCGTAAATAAATTGTTCCTTTACAGTTGCGCAACATTTTTGAAACACTCGGTCTTGGCTAAAACATTAGGCGTGCTGTTAACGCAACGCTCTGATTAGCGCGGGTCGATCTGTGATAACAATATTCGCGGAAGCCAAATCGGCCTTGCAATGAACATTATTATATCCTTTATTTCAATAACAATAAAGATTATATTATTCGACAAGTTTGGACTCAGTGGTTTGCGGCTCTACCAAGCTACATTAACTGCTAACTCCATCCTTTCATTGATCAGATACTGTTTGGTAATTTCGAGTAACAGACAAGGACGCTGGCGTTATCTTCATCGGTAAGGTTATCAAAGATCATAAACGGTCAATTACTAAGTATCAATTGTTTAAAATAAAACTGACCATTAATGCCAACCACTATTTGTTTAATCTAAACCTATTTGATCTATAAAGTATTATGTCCATTACCGAATAGAACAGGCTTTGGCAAAATAATTAGAAACCAGGTCCAGCAGTGGACGTCTATCGGCTGATGTGATGATAGAGAGATTCTACGAAATTTAATTTGACGGCCTCCGTGGCGCAGTGGTATGCGCGGTGGATTTATAAGACGGAGGTCCCGGGTTCGATTCCTGGCGGGGCAGATTGAGATTTTTCCTAATTTGTCTTGGTCTGGCTGGTGGGAGGCTTTTCGCCGTGGCTAGTTACTACCCTATTGACAAAGACGTACCGCCAAGAGATTTAGCGTTCCGGTACGATGTCGTGTAGAAACCGCAAGGGGTGTGGATTTCCATCCTACTCATAACAAGTTAGTCCGATTCCATTTTAAATTGCATTATCACTTAACATCAGGTGTGATAGCAGTCAAGGACCAACTTGTAGTCAATAAAAAAAAAATTGTAACTCTTCGTACACACAATACCTAATTAGCACAATTGCATATCAGGTCCATAACCCAAGAAGTAAAAATAGCAATTCACTACCAGTTTAACTCCGCTGTGCTGCATGCACAAAACACACATGGGAGCGTTGATTTACCTAAAAATATATTTAAAAACTGATTTAATATCTTAGTTACAATTATGTATACTACTCGTAATTTATCATAATAGCCTCACGAAATCCTCAAACGCAATAACGATTTACAGATTAGATCTAAAGTATATTATTTTAAAAACAATACAATCATGATACGTCCTTGTTTAATGCGAGTAAACTTAGACCACAAAAGTCTTCCATTGCATGGCCATGTAAAATGTAAATATATAAACACTTTGCTTAATAATAGGCTCATCTAATTTCAGGTGTATCGAAAAAACATTGTATAACACTCAATATATGACAACCTATATTACGACTATTCTTTGAACAGATACCATGTGAAATTCATGGAAACCAGAGAATATTAAACATGTATAGAAATTTTGTTTACAAAAAATGTCTGTTTGGATATTCTCAATGCCACACAGCACGGATTTAATAACAAGGAAAGTTTTTAACAACTTAAGTAAATAAGAAATACATTAAAGGCACAGGCATCGATAGATAAATGTAAAGATGTGATATGTGAAAGCGGACAAGTATTATCTCTGTCTTTATCTCTCGTCTGTAGATTTTTAAATGTTGTCACTTTTTTAAAGAATGATACATATTTTGTTTTCTTTAGTTTCGATGGATCAACTAAAGAAAAAGATACATTAGAGAAATAATTATTTTTAAGTGACTAAATATATTTTTTAAGTAACTAAAGTTTTTTCGTGATATTAACCTATTACTAAAGTCTACTTTACTTTATATTTAAAGTATATTTACTCTTTACTTTATTATTATTTGATACATTTTTTTGTCTATCATTTATTTATTTACAATTTTTTTTAATTTTTAACAATGTCATGCAAAAACATATAAAAACACTATTAAAATTTATAAAAATGTGATACATATTATTCGAAAATCATTTATCTGGGAATCGAACTTCCCAAGTTGTTTTAAGAAACGGCTCTCTCCACAGATTTCTATAAAGGAATATGATAAAGTACAAAATAATGGGCAAGTCATTACTTCTTCCATCCATCCATTCCTCGCTTTATACATAGCAATCATCATTGATTCACACTTCCTATTCACAAACTTAGAGATATCCAACAATACGTGGGAAATCACAAATTTGTACGCGCAAATACAATAATCATCTTTAAAATCGCATTTACAGCAGACAATACCCAATGTAGGTACTACGATATTAAAAGAATAATAATATAATTACGTCAATTGCATGTCTGACCATTTTTTTTATCCACTACAAGTTAGCTCTTGACTCACACCTGATGTTAAGTGATGATGCAATCTAAGATGGAAGCGAGCTAATTTGTTCCACACCCCTTTTGGTTTCTACACGACATCGTATCGGAAAGCTTGGTGGTACGTCTTTGGAGAATCGGATGGGTGTACCTCCATAGCCCCGGCGAAAACCTTCCACCAGCCAGACCAAGACAAATTAAGAAAAATCTCCACCTGCCCCGCCGGGAATCGAACCCAGGACCTCCGTCTTATAAATCCACCGCGCATACCACTGTGCCACGGAGGTCGTCAAAACCAATAATTAAAACACCAATTTAAAACATACAGTAAATAACATGTTAAAAATTCAAACAACTTTTGTGTGTAGTCCGTTAAACATGACTGAAATCAAACAAGAGACACATAAAAATAAAAAAGGTGAAGATAGTTTTATTGTTTCCAAACATAAATCGTCCTAAATCGGCCAAGATGGAGAAGTCTCAAGAAGTATTGGTGCCAACCGAACCGGTTGGCCCACTGGTTACGTCAAATAAGATCCATGTAGGGATTAAATTATCGGTCATCTTATGTAACACATTCATAATAAGTTATTTCCTAATATAGCATATCGTTTTGCTTTTCGCGTAATTGAATGAAAAGCGACCAAGTTTTCCAACATAAATAAGTGAAAACTTGTTTTTATTGTTAATTATGGTTCCTATAGTCGTTTCAGTTAACAGTCTTATAGGGAAAAGCTTCAACCAAAAAGTTAAGAAGCTTTCCCTTGGTTGTTGGATCGAGGGTCGGATAGGCGGTAATTCTTGACTTGGCGTCTAATAAAGAGGTTCTTCAATCTGGATCCCTGACCACCGGCTGCTTGGGTCCTTGAACCCCGCAGCAGGCTGACTGGATTTCTTTGTAATTTTAATAGAACTTTTGTAATTATATTTGCTTATAGGATTGGTAATTTAATAAATTGTAAATAAATAAATGAGAAAAAAATTGTCGTCGAATATCAGTCATTCTATTATTTTTTATTGAAAGTCATCAAGCAAATATAGTATGCGCGTGTGTGGTGTTTCCTTTAGACCATTTCCTCGATTACCCGTAACAAAACTACCATAAAGTAATAGTCTGAACGGTTCTTTATTCACCGGTTTTTACGGCCTTTGTTTTTTACAGTTAAAACTACATTAGCTTATATACGCAAATGTACTGATATATTCATAGATACAATATAAAATAGTCCTACTTATCGTTACTTACTATCATAATCGTTGTCATTAGCCAAAACTACATCTGTAGTTACTAGTACTCTCTCCTTTCGCAGCATATGGATTATAGATCCACGGGTTAATTTAAGGCTCATCACGCATTCTGTAATTCAATTCTTTTTGTAGATATGAACTAGTTTCTTTCCTAATACCATAGCCCATAGCTGCTTTCGATATGAGTTGCTTTTGTAGCTTTTGTTGTACTAATTCAAAAATCTGGGTGAACAACTCACCAAAGTTTCAGAAGAAATGAGGAAAACCATACAAAAATAATATTTTTTTAATCACAAACATTTATTTTTAATTATATAGATGTACTTGACATAATTCACGGATTAGGTAAGTGCCTGCGGTTACTAAAAGATTCGAGTATTAGATTATACCGTACAGCTACTCGTATTAATGGATAGTTCAAATTCTTGAACCTCTTCATACAATGTACACGCACTTCCGCCTAGCTTACGAAAGACCAGTTATGTGTGTATAACCCTTTTTCGACTTATTGTGATTTTTAATGCATATAAAGTAACCGTTATGTGAATTATGGTGAGATTGCATGATGTTAATGGCAAGGTAAAATTGTATGGCATTGATAGAGTTTGGGGTTCACTTTAAAACAATAAGACCAGCCAACAGCCAACCTATCAACCTACTAAGAATTTTTTATTAATGGGTTGAATTGAAGATGACTGTTTGTCAGATTTAATGGGTTATTATTTACTTCTTGATTGTTTTTAGAAAGTATGTTTTTGTGTCATAAAAAAGGGATTGAGGAAGGCGTAATTGTATTTTATTTCTGGTTGGAATTAATAGTTTCACCATACATTGAAAATAAAATACATGTTTGCATTGTTGGATTACGAGTAGGTAGATTGCTTCGATTTAATAAGCTTAGGATATTTATTTGTACTAATGAAACTAACACCATAGAAAATATTTTTAAGCTATTATATAGCTTTTATCGCGGGCCTAGAGCGTGGAGACCAAATACAGAAATTCCGTAACGAAAAAACCTAACACCCCTGAGTATCAAAAACATAATATCAAAAGCACTATTTCGGCAACGACGTCATCGGGGAACGTGGCTTAGCGGTAAGGCACTCTAAGTGTCCGGATTGCCATAGAGACACGGGTTCAAATCCTGTCGGTTCCGAAATTTTTTTTTTAAAGCGTGATATTTCAAAAAGTCATTTTTTTTTAAATTAATGACTTTTTGCAATATCACGCTTAAAAAAAAAGAATCGCGGAACCGACGGGATTCGAACACGCGTCTCTCTGGCATTCCGGGCACTTAGAGCGCCTTACCGCTAGGCCACGGTCCCGATGACGTCGGTAGGTAAACATAAGTTGATAAAAAATGCTATGCCATAGCTTTACCGCGGCAGTCTCCGAGTGCCACACGTCTTTTTTTATTTAGCCCCGAGAGTAAAAACAAAATCCTAGAGTTCTGATTAGGTAAACGAAACGAACGTGTCAGCTAGGTAAGCATATTTAAATATATTTGCAAATTCCTTTGAACCTATGGAATTTCCTATAACTTGTTTATTATTGGAAGGACCTTCGTATTGTATTTTCTTCAATTTAAATTTGAATTGAAATACCAATCCTATTCCGTATTAATTGCAAATATAGCCTTGAAGTTTAAGTTAACTTTTGTTCATTCGGTCGATTGTGAACCAGCCTGCTTATTAGTTACCTCGTACCTACTTGTATTCACCCAATTATAAAAGTGATATTTGTGCAATGAAAGTGTGTCAGAGAACAAATTTTAGTACAAATAAGTGCTTAAGGTTAAAGATCAACGAACAAGCAATCGACTGTAATTGTATTGATTTTTGAAAAAAAGAGCAATTGCAAAATTACTGTTTTCTGTCTCTGCCTTCACATATTATGGTAGAGTGACTAAATTCATTTTTAATTGCTCTTTTAATGTACCAGTTATATGAGTTATACGTATGTATAACATTAACAAAATAACCGAATATATTTTATTTTTTAACCGACGAAAAAAAACGGAGGAGGTTCTCAATTCGACACGTATATTTTTTTTTTTTTTTTTTTTTTTTTTTTATATGTATGACCACGCATAACTTTTTACAGTGTTGTCCGATTTTGATAATTCTTTTTTTATTGGAAAGGGCATACATCCAAGGTGGTCCCATTGTCCGCTTGTTAGGATCTGCTGATGATATCTTGGGGAAATTGAAGGAACTCTTCAAATTTTGGAGGCACGCTTACAGCGATTTCGGTTTTTGACTCGGTATCGGTAGCTTTTTGGCTACTAGTGCCATATAATATACTATGACAGTATAGTACGAGTACGCTACGTGGCGATAAATCACTAAAAAGTAAGAAATAAAAATTTTTAACAAAAAATAGAACCGACTCAAAACGCACTAAAAAGTAAAAAATAACTGTGTAATTTAGTTGCTTTAATTTACTTAAGCATATCTAAGAGTCGGTGCCAGCCAACGTTTCTACTTTCAAGGACGTTACCTAGAACCACAAACTGCTTTACTACGTAAAATAAATGTACCTTAAACTTGGCTGGCACCGAGTTCATAGATATGCTTCAGTAAATTAAAGCAACTAAATTACACAGTTATTTTTTACTTTTTAGTGCGTTTTGAGTCGGTTCTATTTTTTGTTAAAAATTTTTTTATTATATCACTGATAATTAAAAAAAAACACATTTTAAAGGATGGTAGAATTGATTGATGTTTCGTAGAAACGCATAATTTAAAATTTAATGGGTTACGCGGAAGATCTATTCTAAAATATTTTAATGTGTAAACCATTGAGCATTCTACGCGTAACTAAGATCAGATAACAATCGCTCCGTGCGAAAACCGGTAGCTAGGAAGATAACCAGAACTTATAGTAATGTTCTACCAGGAAATAAATGAGATTAATTTTTTAAACAATCCTTAAGCTTTACTCAGATTGGCGCAGACTCGAAGCGAAGTGACACTTCAAGTTTGTCAACTACAAATCGTAATATTCGTCTCTATATCATCACTAAACTACAAAGTTGTATTAGCTACATACGTCGTAAAGCTTTGCCTCCGAAACGAAACGCGAAAGTTTGTAAGTAGCGATGTATGGATGTTTGTTACCCTTTCACGCAAAAACAACTGAACAGATTTTGATGGAACTTTACAATAATAATATACATCAAAATAATACATAAGCTATTTTTTATTTGAAATTTTCACGGCAACGGAAACTACGCGGGTGAAACTGCGGGCGACCTCTAGTTTTAAAATATATGTAGGTGGCTTCTGTTTGACAGCGCCTACGCGATATTTTTCTGATACTTCTTATGATACCAATTGGGTTGATACTCAATACCCACATGAAATATTTGAACAATCGAAGAGACTAAATAGGTAAGCCTCGAGAATTGACCTGTATCTAAGAGGCCAGACGTCCGTTGACCTCAGCCTGTTAGGACAATAGGTAGGTACCAGACCATAGAATAGATTAATACCTATTTCAATGTTATAGAATGAGAACACATCAACAGATGTATACATTTTTAAAAATATTTATAGTAAATATATTTATAGTGTATATAAAATTATTTTAACAAAACTTTTAAAGAAAATTCTTTAGTATTACTTTAGATTATTATAACTAATTTTCTAGATTTAAATGCCCTTGAAGATATTAAATCTTGTTTTGCGTTTTATCTTTTCCTAATACGATTTTTATATTTTTTTTAGCACAGTAGAGTTTCTTACACTGTATATAATAATTCTGTAGAGACCTTTTAATTTTCTGGAATATTAAAACATGCAGTATACCTTATTCAAAATTAAAAACGCAACAATTATCATATCGGTAAAATTAAATTTTTAAAAACGCAATAGGTCAACACAAACCGTGATCACAAGGATATTATTAAGAAGACTACCTGATAACCGCATTCTACTCGCGTTATATTACTGAACTTTAAAGCCTAATTCTGTCAGTAAAGTAACTAATTTATCAGTTAGAGGCTTGTTCAAGACAAAGCAAATAAATGAAAGATTTTATTTTCGTAATAGAAAGGTCCAAGTACTTAGTTATTGACCCGGGGGCAACAATATTCTAACCATGTTCTATTTGGAACCTATAGCATGTCGAAGTCAAGACACAAGAAAAGACAACTAAAGTACGGTGTTGTCTAGAACGCTAGAATACTGCAGGCTAGTAATTAATTAATACAATCTGCGATATCTATCGGGTAAAAAATAATTCCCAAGGAATGAGATCATACTTTTGTATTGTAGTATTTATTTTTCTATATAATTGTTGTGGTCAATTATTATTGTTTATACAGTACCTACCGATTGCTATACTACAGAAAGATGTTCATGTCCTTGCCTACTTTATTTACATCTAGACTCTAAACAAATGATAATTAAAATGTAACAGCAATTGTGTGAAGGTAGATCATTTTGTTAAGTAGAGATTAGATCCGATACTGAGTGATTAGGTAAAGTGCAAGGTCTTAGTTCGATCGACCTATTCGATTAATCTATTTTATAATTTGTTTTATGGCACTTTAAGATAATTGAAATTACCTACCGATAGTTTTTAACCGACGAAAAAAAACGGAGGAGTTTCTCAATTCAAGCATATCTATGAGTCGGCGCTAGCCAAGGTTTCTAATTTAAGGACGTTACCTGGAACCCACAAACTGCTTTACTACGTTAAATAAATGTTCCTTAAACTTGGCTGGCATCGACTTCATAGATATGCTTAAGTAAATTAAAGCAACTAAATGACGCAGTTATTTCTTACTTTTTAGTGCGGTTTGAATCGGTTCTATTTTATGTTAAAAATTTTTATTTTATAGGTTTCTTAGATTATAAAAAAAACTCGTTTAATTAAAAGATTTCTTACAGTTACGAGTACTTTTGAAAAATTAAGTCTTCTTCTACTACCGGAAGTATCTGTCTCGAGTCTTAAAATGCCAATTTATCAGACTTCGTTAACAATTGCTTAACAAAGGTAGTAAAGGTAAATTGCTCAGTAAAGATTATACCGAGTAGAGTCTAAGTGCATGTAACTCATTTCCATGCTATCTACTCAAAGCTTCGAGTACGTAATGGCGTAATAGTTGTACTTGGCTTTGAATTTGAGTAATGTTAGGAAGCTATCAAGTGAGGTCGTGTAGATGGGATCGTGCGCTCTCGTCGCCCTTAGGGCTCGAGTCGCGACCTTAAAGTACTGCATCGTATCGTAAAATGGCCCTTACACGGCGTGCTTCGTTTTCTGCGTTCGAATGCAATTTGCCTTTAGGTGAGAATTATATTTCAAAGTTGCTGATACTAAGAATTAGGATGCAGGGAACACACATACTTAAAAACTTGTGTAATTATCTTACATCTCTCTTTCTCTTCAAGTGTGTTATATCCATTACTGTAGGACGGCGGAATAGATCTTCCTACACCTCTTTTTCCTGGGATTTTGTCCATTCTGATATAAGCAATATGTATCGTGTCATAAAATTTGTCCCCTGTGTAATTCCAAACTGCATATATAACGTGTTTAATTTTAAAAGATTCACTGAAACCTTTTTGTCAATGCAACCGGTAAACTCGTAAAACATTTATAGCAATGCGGACACAATTAGGTACAATATGTTCAATTATTTATAACACTTTTCTTAGTAAACTTGGTAATATCAATGGATTTCACGATAATTTGTATGACATATAATACGAACTTTCTTAGTAAAAACTCGTCATGTACTCAACATCAACGAGATCGTCAAAAATTTGGCGACCTAAAAATTTAGATTCATTTAATTTTATTTTTACGATGCCCACATTACTTTTAAAGATTAAGTTTTCTTTGGCCGTCAAAAAAACAAGGAAAAATTTAATTATTCAGTACTTTTAATTAAATTCCAAACTGTTTAATTAAGTTTTTTCTTAAATCAATTGTTTCTTGTTTAAAAGAGTGACTGACCACGTTTTTATTCTACTTTTAAAGTAAAAAGTGGTCAGCTTTTCTTAGCTTAAGCATTTATAAACAACATGTATGTGAATATCGTTCTCACAGTTCAGTTATTGGGAGCGACAAGATTACTCGCGTCCCAACAGGCGATACATCATCAGGAAACGTCGGATTGTAAAAGCGGCAATTTGTTATCTAGATTTACGCTTATCGTTCCGCTGACTGTTCTCTCCGCTCGTTCCCTTGTTAGGTCATTATATAATGTTATGGGTCATTTCTATGACTTTTGTTATTATTGCTTAAACTCAAAACTATAACTTAAACTTAAAAATGATAAGTATATTAAAGTAACTAATAATAATAGTCTAAGAGTCATGTTTCAGATAAAACTTGAATATTTGTGAGCTTTACAGGTTTTTCTAATGTTCAAACCTTAAAATGGTCCAAGATCGGTCATCACAGGCTTTCCGTCTGTACGCGAAGCGTACGTTAAAATATTGTAATTTAAATTACTATACCAATAAAGGACAAAAATGGAACGTAGCTGATGACAGCTTTGGCAAATGTCAAACTGAATTGACACAAATTCGAAAGAAACGACTCCGAAGCCAACCGCTGAAGCGTCACCAGCTACTTTCCCGAAATAAGCCGTTTTTTACCTTGAATCCTGTGGTTTTACTGGCACAAGACCCCAACAAAGTGGTCTTCAAGCCAGATCGAGAATCCTCGTACGTGGTCTTCAAGCCGGATCAAGAATCGTCGTCGAGTCTAGCCCCAACACCGTCCATAAAGCCAGCAGTGCTTAAAGCAGTGAAATTGATCCGTAGTATCTAAAGGATTGCTCACGCCTATTATAAATAATCTTAGACACTTTTTGATCAAAGGATCTTGCCGCCGCCTTTGATGTGTGTTCGCGTGAGAGGTCCAACAAAAAGCTTTTCGATATTATAAATTACGTGACAATGCAATCAATAAAATATACGACATTGGTCGACTGTGCACATTTACCTAAGCTATCTATAATATATCTACATAGGTGCACAAATGAAATACCACTTGATTGACTTGAAATTTAGCTTATCCATTTCGCGACACACACTGACAAAGTATTTCTTAATACATCCACGGGAACGGAAACTACGTAAATGAAAACACTAGGCATAGCCAGTTTAAAATATATGTCGTGTCGTTATGACGGCCTACGCGGCGCAATGGTATGCGCGGTGAATTTATAAGACGAAGCTCCTGAGTTCGATTTCCCTACCGACAAAGACGTACCGCCATGTGCTTTAGCGTTCCGGTACGATGGCATAGAAGCCGAAGGGGTGTGGATATTAAGTTAGCCCGCTTCCATCTTAGACTGCATCATAACTTATCATCAGGTGTGATTGCAGTCAAGGGGTAACTTACAATGAATAATCAAGAAAAAAATGTCAATTAAAGATTAGACTTTCTATTAAAATGCTTATTATGCACTGTGTTCTTAATACAACAGAAAATCAGAAATTGTATTGGAAACAACTCGGTTCTACTAAATGTCTAGACGCGCTAATGAGCCTGACAATGCCTTGGTTACAGAACACAGAGAGCAGCGGCGACTTCACGCCCGTAGTTAGCGCCACATGCAAGACTGGTGTCATGTCAATCAGGATCAACTTCAGCCAGCCTTTCAATGGAGTCGCACATGCCAGAGAGTTCAGGTGATTTATCACAAACCAGTTGCATACCTAACCTAGTTAACTTCTGAGACGTTTGTCAAATTAACGATTACCTGTCTGTATATACCTGTATAAAAATAATTAGCTGTTACTTAGTAGAACTAAAATTAAAGAACGGCTTGATAGATTTGAATACTTTTTTATTCACTTTCATACAGGTGTGGTACTTTTTATTTGAAACTATGTCCTTCACTTGCCACAATCCTTACATATCTGTTTTAAATAAAAATAACTAGGATAAGGAAGGAACAAGGATCAGCCAACAACTTGACAAAATCTAAATATGCATACTTCGATTAACAATAGTTACTATTATTGATCGAAGTATGTATAGGTTATTTTTTAACCGACGAAAAAAACTGAGGAGCTTCTCAATTCAAGACCTATATTTTTTTATTTTTTTATGTATGACCACGCATAACTTTTTACAGAGTTGTCCGATTTTGATAATAGTTTTTTTATTAGAAAGGGCACACTTCCAAGGTGGTCCCATTGTCATCATGTTAGGATCTGATGATGATATCCTGAGGAAATTGAAGGAAATCTTAGAATTTTGGAGGCACGCTTACAGCGATTTCGGTTTTTGTCTCGGTATCGGTAACTTTTTGGCTACTAGTGTCGTTTAATATACTATGACAGTATAGTACGAGTACGTTATGTGGCCATAAATCACTAAAAAGTAAGAAATAAAAATTTTTAACAAAAAATAGAACCGACACAAAACGCACTACAAAGTAAAAAATAACTGTGTCATTTAGTTGCTTTAATTTACTGAAGCATACCTAGGAGTCGGTGCCAGCAAAGGTTTCTATTTTAAGGACGTCACTTAGAACCCACAAACTGACTTCCTTAAACTTGGCTTATACCGACTTCATAGATATGCTTAAGTAAATTAAAGCAACTAAATGACACAGTTATTTTTTACTTTTTAATGCGTTTTGAGTCGGTTCTATTTTTTGTTAAAATTTTTTATAAAAATAATCTAATCCAAATATTATAATCATTATTTTTTGACATAGGGACAGACGTTGTCCTATCCATGGCGTATACACATACCTACACGGACAACGTGTGTCGGGTGAAGTTCTATAGTAAAATTAAATAGTATTAAATCTTAAATGTTAATTATTAATATTTAATACATACGATAGCCAATAATGATAATAGCCTACATTAATGTAGGCTAAACAAACAAATAATGGCTTCGAAACTAATTTAGTTATCTAATTTATGGACTTTTGAAATGAGGCTCTCCAAACACGAGCGGCTGCCTTTTAAAAGCCTTATGTAGAAATAAAACAATGATTTATAGATTCGCAAACATTATCAGTGATCAATGTTGCAGAAACTAGTCAATGTATCTTTGGCTTATGTCTGCTTGCCTTATAAGTAGAGACCGATTAGGCAATGCGTGTAATATCTATTATGTAAATTACTTAGCCAATACTAAGGCATGGTGACTTGTATTGAGATTATTGTACGAGTATGTATTGCTTCTTAGTAATCTGACAATCGATTTCAAAATAAAACAAGTTGAACTAATACAATAGGTACAAAACAATACTGGAGAATTTAACAACTGATTGATGGACAGGAACTTTTTTGAATTGATACCTACAACTTTTAAGCGGATTATTCAAAGTAGTATTGAACAAAAATATTACTGAGATGTAAGCTTTACACATTGTATTACTTTTTAACCGACGAAAAAACGGAGGAGGTTCTCAATTCGACACGTATTTTCTTTTATGTATGACCACGCATAACTTTTTACAGAATTGTCCGATATTGATAATTCTTTTTTATTAGAAAGGAAACACTTCCAAAATGGTCCCATAGTCATCATATTAGGATGTGATGATTCGGTGCCAGCCAAGGTTTCTACTTTAAGGAGTTGCTTAGAACCCACAAACTGCTTTACTACATTATATAAATGTTCCTTAAACTTGGCTGGCACTGGCACCGACTTCATAGATATGCTTAAGTAAATTAAAGCAACTAATAAGTAAATTAAAGTTAACATCCAATACTAAATAATTATAAGTATGTTATTTGTCGTCACTTAAATTCTAACATATTCATTTATTCATAAGTCTTGGTCTAACCAAGACAGAATTATTTTATGTGAAGAATTAAATATTAATTTATTTTTTTTATTATAGAACCCCATCATGCATGGTGCTCGGAAACGGAACAGAGTCAGTAACATTCGACATTAGCCTCACAGCTGCAGCCGGATCGCCGGATCACTGCGGGGTTTATTGGAACCACGTAAGTTTCGTACTCAAGCTTTAACTACGAACAAAACTTTTATAACCTAAACAAACAACCTTACCCTAGCAAATTATGTAATAAACATGGCCTAAGTAAAAAACTAAACCACAGAAGTAAAATCCAATAATACCAATAAAAAAACGTACCTACGACACGTAACAGAGTTCATCACATCGAGCTTATAACTCCACAAAAGCGCTAGTGTTGCATCGCCGTGCCGTTCCGTCCGCTGTAAGGAAAAACTTTTAACCTACGAATTATTAGATTTTATTCCTATGGATTCGTTTGTTACCTAACTTAGATCATGTTTATTACTTAATTATGCTTTGCAATAAAAATTTTAGTAGAAAAATTTCTAAAACCTTGTATATCAATTACCTTTTGAAATGTGTAGATAACTAAAAGGCGAATTGTTATGTTGTTACCTTACAAACAAACTAATATAATATCGAAGATTTTCTTTCAGACAAAATATCTGTTAACATTATACTGTTTCACGTTATTTCATTTTATCAAATGGAATAGGTACAGATGGTGGAATAAAGCCAAACGCCAAATCGCAATTGTTTAGAAGTAACGTAATGTCCCACATTGTACAAACTTTGTATGTAATATTTTAGTGACTGAAACGGCACCCGTATTGCTGTTGTTCGTGGAATGTTAACCTACATTCCAAACAATATAGTCAGAATATCCTATAACCAGTGTTTATATAACTTTATTTATTACTCAGCCTACATATACACGCTTAATGTTATTTCTGAATATACATATGATACTTACATACCGATGTTTAAACTGTGTTTTCTAACATAATTCACTATAAACATATTTAAAAGTTAATTATTTTTTGTCACATAATTTTAAAGTATAGGCTCAACTCACATTGACGCAGTGTTGCGAAGCATCATGTTTTTTAATTAGAAATTTTAATTTTCATCTGTATTTAACATTAAAGCAAAAAGTTTAATTTAGAAGAAAGTAAAAGTTTTAAGAATCTAGGCAGGCTCTTTACCTCTTAACTCTACCCGCAGCGCTAGCCGATTTTAAGTTACCAATTCTGTCGGGAGTCCCGAGAGTCATTTTTTTCTTTAAAATGATAGAGTTACCCATTTTCGCCTTCAGTTTCACCGACAAACACATCTTACGAATGCCTGTCGGTACAACTTACTTTTGCTACTGCAACTAAAGCCATAACGACATGCAAAAGTAGATCTACATCTGGGAAGGTATTTTTGTCGACAGAAAACCGACGAACGATCACTGCCTCTAGCGGTTCGCGTGCACCGAACGCTGGAGTTGGCGGAGGACAAGTTCTATGTCATCACGTGTGGCAAGGCCGGCATAAGTAACTCGAGGTCAGTCCCAATTGAGCTGTTTATGCATACAGATCTTAATCGCGCTCTATTGTGCTTAACTGTACTATCTAAGATTATTTACGAGGAATGTTACGTTGTACAATATAATAATTAAGTTATCGCCGTCAGAGCTTTTAGCTTCTATGGTAACGTTAGTCATAGTAATGCATGTTACGACCACACAATGTTTTAAGTAAGATAACTAAGTAATTATAATTGTGAATTATTCTTAAAATTTAACATTTTCAGAAGAATAGTAATAACAACTTATATTACAACTTTTACGATGATGTCCTTTCCTGAAAAAAATTAAATATCTATAATCTGTTTGAATCTTATGTCTAACAGAGATCATTGTTATCTCTTTTAGAGATCATTCTTTGGACTCCAAAGAATCATAGAACAGGTAATAATCTAGACTATTACCTGTTCTATGATTAAATTTAGTACAAAAGATTATTTATACAATTAAGTTTGTTCCTTGAATTTTCATCCTTATTTATTTGTCTAGCCTACTTCTATATATTCGACTTGATTACTTTTACAGAAACGAAACACTGACAGTGTCACTGCGGATGTTGAACTCAGATGGTCGCAAAGTGCTAAATGCAGCGTTTGGAATGCCCTACACCCTTCGAGCAGAATTAAACAAACCTGATGGTAAGAATCTATATCATATACCAAAACCTAACAACCTAATCTTTTTACAAGCTTTTACTCAAGGTGTCATGTTAGTATCTAGTTATGGGTTAAATATTGAAAGCTTAGCTCAGCTATCTTAGGACCACTTCATAGCGTGGAAATGAGCTCAAAATTTCTATATATACTTTTGTTTCTTTGGTTATAGATCATAGAATTACTGGAAATAGATAGTCTAAAGGTGGCCATTAAATAAGTAGAAGTTTAGCGTCTTTGAGAGAAACTTCTGAAATAGACAAAAGAGGCTGTATCCAGCTTGAGTTCATTTGGTTTACTAATTTCGTACTAAATAAAAGCGAAAATAAATGGTAAGCGTAGTGTTGTTCGATTCTTCTCTAGATGGACAGACAACATTAAACGCATGGCAGGGAGCCATTAGCCATAGACGATTGTGTCTAGAAGTCCCTATAAAAGACATACGCCCATCAGTAAATGTTCATTGGCTCAAAATACTCTTTCGCTACAATTAGATCATTTATATAAAAACTTGTTTTTAGAATGAATTCCTTAATATATGAATTAATTAAAATTGTCTGCACAGTCGGTTAAATTAAACATTTGAAAATTTCCAGGCACTCACGGAATACGAATGAGAAATTGCTTCGCTTTCAGCACACGCAACAACACAGTGGATCTCCTGGACAATCGCGGGTATGTAAGAAATTCTAGACATTAAAATGCGTAAGAGCATTTCTTTCTACATTATAAATGGCGATAGTTAAATCTAAGTTTATCCTAGCAATTCTAAAAGATATATTTAATTTCTGCAAACTATTCACAAATGATAGCATAATTGCAACAATTAGGTACCTAGGTACATTATTACACGTCTGTTTTATGGTGTAATTTTTAAATAGCTTTATTTCACAATTTAAATTTCATAATTTTTAATTTTTATCGTTTGAGACTTGGCTCATTTTGTAAAGTTTATCTAATTGACGTACAACGTACTATAATCGAAATAGGACTACAAATCGGTATCGGAACACTTGCAATATATGATTGAAAAATTACATTTATATAATTTTATAGGTGTCCACTAAAAGAACAGTCAGTAGCGTTGAAAACTGAAGGTGGAGCTGCCGAATTGACGATTGCATCAATGTTTAAATTTCCGAACTCTTCGCAAATCAACTTCCAATGTGAAATTGGAATTTGTAAAGGTACGTAAGTCTATGAATTTAAACTAAACAAAGGACCGGTATGCGAGAGTAGACGAATATTAACTCCGAATATTAACTCTCATAAGCAAAAATTTTGTCAATGAGAATAAATTGGTATTTACCTAATTTTTTAATCTAAAATATCAATCTTTCAAATTATTAATTTATTTTTACAACATTAAAATTTAAAATTGATCACTAAAAAATCTTGCATTTTATTAAAAAAAAATCATTTTCAAATTACAGGTAGCTGTATGACGACAGACTGTAAAACCGAGGGTAGAATAGAGCCAGCAGACGAAGAAGGCGCCGTCACAGCTTCTACTGGCCTCTTCGTGCTTGATCCCAACGACAGTGCTGGTAATTTATAACACCAACTTTATGACAAACAGACAAGTACAGATATTGACAAATTATTTTCCCAAGTTTTCCACACACAACTTCTCGCAGCAGTGTAAGCAAGAAAAGGGAAAAATTATGCATATATTTAATAATGACGGTGTTAATTTTATTACCGCCCATGTTACTTAAATGTCTCAAGCCTGTATACCCCGTGGATACGCACGCTTAAAATTCAATGAGTGGAAAATAACGTAGAATCAACAACAATATAATAACAAACATTATGAGATATGTCTAAATAATTTCCACTATACATACGGGTACCTAGTGACTAGTGATTCTTCTATTTATCACAAAACAATGTAAGGTGCGCATAAACGGGCAATTTTAAAATCGCTCCAATTGCAATGTGTTGCCACAACTATATATGGAGCAATTTAGAACAGTTAAGCAAAGGATATATGATGAAAAAAAATATTACTAGAACAAAAATAATAACATGCGGTAAAAATGAAAATAAAAATTATAGTAATTTTGGATTAGATGTCTTCCGCCCCTTTCTCGCAGAATAAAAATTTGTAGCGAGGTTTTATGACGACACTCCATTGTAGTGCCGTCTCTGTCTATCTCTTAATATATAAAGTCTTATAACTTTTTTATTAATTTATCAACTTGAAAAAATAAAATTTAAAAAAAAATATTATTGCATCATTTCATTGAAAATAAACCTAAAATTGTTGTGCTAATTGATCCATACTTAGTGTTGTCGATTTCTCTTAAAAATTTTCGTGTACGCGCACCATAATAAACACAAATTCTTAAGGTTAATTCAAACAGATGGTAACTTTAAAAAATGATATTTATTTTGTCTGTGCTATTAGTTGCAGCGTTAGCCTGCGCGGAAGGCGGCGTGCGACCGCTGTGGCTTCTGTACCTGGCGATTGCTCTTGGAGTCATGTTCCTTGTGATGTTGCTCATCAACTGCTTCCTCTGCACCGCCATGACCTGCTCTTGTGCGAGGACTGACGTGAGTACTCGTCTCTTGACTTTTAGTAGCCGACAAAAACTAGTTATGGAACTCAGTTACATTGAATTTAATCAAAAGAAAAAGGAATGATTAGATTACAGAACTGTTGTGTTGCTATTAAGTCTGTTGACGATACAGCTTATTTTTATAACTCACAGGTTACAAGGTTATTCGTAACCAAATATGTAGGTAGGTAAAAATAATATTAATAATACTCAGACGTTAATAGTTAATGACCGCTCTTCACATGAACCATTGTTTTTTTTATTCAAAAATTCTATATGACTATTGGTTCTTATTAACCTATCGTACCCTAATCGTATTACCTACTTTTAAATACAGAGTACATAATATATGGCAACTTATAACACAATCTACACTTTTACCTAATCATTAAATTTGACATTAGATGTTTATTTATCGTGATATACCTAATTATTTTAACTGACAGATATTATTAAAAACTATTCATTAGAAGTATTCCGATTGGTAAAAGGTGGTATAAAATATTCATTTATATTTTTATTTTTTTATTTTATTATCTATGAGAACAATAACACACTATCTATATGTACGTGTGTCGTCATCATAACCATTTTAATTTCAGTGTGAAATAATAAAAAATCATCATAATTATTTATTGTTTTTTATCATCGTGTGTTTAATTTCGTTACCGTCTAAACCCACACCTTTTGTAACTAACTTAAATACCTTCACGCTCTGGGCTCTACCATGATTTGAGAAAAAATCTTGGATGTGCAAAATTAGAAGTACCTAGATGTGAGCATAAAATCCAACAAAAATCCGCTTAAGGCAGAAAAATATTATAAAGGCAGTAAAAATATAATCATATATATAAAAATATAATAGATATAATATACAGTATGCTAGTACTTGACTGCAATCACGATTTATAAGCGATGACCTAGCCTAAATCAAATCAAATCAACGCACTTGCCTAGGAAAACCATTATTCATTTACAACTTAAAAATACCTAATCTTTTTAACAAAGCCTGACAATATAATGTTGTTTTACAATTAATTACCAAAATCAATTTAACGTGTCATTTTGGCCAAATAAAATTTTAACTAATTTCGTTCTTTAAAATCTTTTTTTACAGGTACTAATTAACCATTGACTTAGTACCATATGATAGAAGACAGCATCCGTAATAAACAAAAACATTTTGGCAATAATTACTTTAATAATTCATTCGTTTTATAAAATCATGGTAGGGTCTCAGCCCAATCGTCAGATATTTGTAAGGTGTAGGTTTAACGGTAACAGCACCCCCATGTACTCACAGGTGATAGAGAAGGACCCATCTGTGGTGGAAGACTATGACCCTTACCGCAGCTGGCACGGGAGTCAATACGGCAGCCGGTACCCATCCTCCACTATTCACTCTGCGAGGTAACGTCCCTTGCTTGAAAAGACTATAATTAGGACTGATTTTTTTTATGCAAAAAGCTCACTAGACGGTTGAAGTACAATTTGAATAACTATTGAATGGATTTAAATCTAAAAGCCATTGGACTTTTAGGCCGGGCGCCCATTGTGATTTTTTGTCACGGTAACATTTTGTTGCCGTCACCCTCTGTCACCATCAAGGCGCCTACTGTAGGTAACTGTCACCGGGTGACAAAGTGAGCTTATTTGAGTTCTAGATCGATTTCAATTAAGTTGCTGTAATATGTTCTCTCAGAATACACGAAAATTAATTAAACGAAAAAGACGCTAAAGGGTGTGTATCCTATATGTACTCTGAAAGATTACTAAAATACATTTTTTTATTCTGAATTAAACTGAACACTTTTAATTTATGCATACTTTTTTTTAATTATGTATGGTTTATTGTAGGCAAGGGATTAATATCCATAAGAATAGTAGGATAGTATACATAAGAAGCGAAAAAAAAGGATTTAAGTAATTAATAGGGCACCCAAAAAAACTGAAAATTATAAATTTCCATACAATAATTTGTTTCCTTTATCTATACAAATTACTTTTAGTCTGCTTAAAATATGAATACTTTTATAACATTTGAGGCATCTCCTTTCAAACAAAAAGTGATTAATTTTTATGTGTAGCATACGTCTAATCGGAACTTTCAGCAGCCCAATGGCGAAAAGTCGCCCAGTGAGCGCACTCGCATAGCGATGCATAAGTCGACTGACAGTCACGTCGCCAGCAGACGAAACTATTTGTCACCGTATTGTCACGTCACCTTAGTGAGCGCACTCTCTAATATCTTCATTGCACTCGATTAGGTGACTTAAAGTCACGGCGACAAAAAGTCACAGTGGGCGCCCGGCCTTAGGAATGTTGTCGTAAATGTTAGTGGCATAACAACATTAATATTGTCGCCTAAAAACAACAAGGTTGACACAATCGTATAGTACAGTAGCAACTCGTCGCCTGTAGATGACTTGCTAGAACTTTCATTATCCTTATTGTGCCTATTTGGCTTGCGACGCCTGCAACTTCAAAACATCGTATCCACTCTGGCAATTATGCACTCAACTCTAGATGTATGGCATACTTACCTTAATATTCTAGTCTAAATGCCCCTGGAAACATAGGTTCTCTAAATGTGTTGATAGTGTTATGGATACTTACGTTTTAGAATTTGTTTGGAAAGAGCCAAAGTATAAATCGAACTATATGTAAATGTTTTAAACATACCTAGTTACCTAATACCTGACAAAATGACAATAGAATCATAATTTAACCATCGATAAAATAATCTAATAATTTCAATCAAATGAATAATTATGGTATATACTACAATAGTACATAACCTCTATAAATATATAAGTAATTCTTACCTATACATTTATATTATAATGTGATTAACACATTTGTGTAATCAGTATGTTACTTAACACCAGAGCACAATATCGACTAAATTCTATGAAAAAACCTATGTTAATAATTCAAATATCAAGTTATGGCTTAATTAGAGTGTAATTTACACTTATGTTTGATTTTCATTGACAAAAATAATATTTACATATATTTTTTGTAAATTGTACTATATAAAGCTGAGGTCACAATAGTGAACGATTTAGGGAAAGCTCTCGCCTCTTTCTTATTAATGTGTTCCAATAATGATGCGCTTAGACGGGAATGTTTAGGAAAATCGTTGCTCGGTATCACGTACGGCTCAAGCTGGCTTAATTGATGGAACAATTAATCCAAGCAAGCACACAAGCAATTCATTTTGTCAGCAACATAATTTTAATTGCTCCATATATTTCATATTGCTCAAAATTGCCGATATAAATAGCCTTGAGATGTAAATAGATTGGCATGGAGTGGAATAGACATGGAGCAACTTAGAACAACTAGGCAATTGTACCTAGTAATTCTAAATTGCTCCATGATCCTCAATACGGTCTAGCGCTTTAACTTTAACGTTTACAGATATTGCGGCAATTACTTTATGTATGTAGTGACGTAACAATAAACCAATACTGCCTAGAATTGAGTAATTTATATTTCCCTTAAGACCCTTTTAAGCGCATCATAAGGAAGATAGGTGTGGCATTAAATTAAGCCAACGTAACAGTAAATATAATATTTGAAATATAGTTCTGGTTAACCAACTAGGTCAGTGTCGGACAACAGCGACCACTACGCCATAGTCCAGTCGAGACCGGGGAGTCGACACTCCGGCATGCATCGAAATAGACACTGATTACAGGTATGAGGTTACTACGAGCTTTAATGTTGACCAAACTTTGTGGTAAACTTACGGACAATTGTCGCTTATTTAATAAAACTGAGTGACAGAGTGAAGACTTGTATGCGAAGATAATGGTGTATGGTGTAAATTATAATTTATTTACTGAATTTTTATAAAATTAATTAAAGAAATAAAAAAGATGATTTATAAGGTGGATATATTTAAATTTCATAAGAAATATATTAATTTCTGAATATATTAATTTAATTTAAAATTAAGATAGTTAATAATTATTTTAAACACGAATGTTGAAACTGAGAAAGTATGGCCGATTGTGGCTTTGGAAGGATGTAGTCTCTGCCTACCCTTTATAGGACTGAGGCATGATGTTATGGATGTACCTACCTAGGTATGTGTAGCGGTTATCCTTTGTAAAAAAAAATTTAAAATAAACAAATCCCATTGCTTCCGCAATTTTTAATGTCATATTTATTTTCAAATATCCATTTACCTAATGGTTATTGCAGTTAACTTTGAAACCCCGCACCTTGGAGAGAACGTTAAGACGTCGGCCTCGGTCATTAACAATACTTAAAAAATTTATTTACCTATAAAATTTATCTAATAACTTATGTGATCGTGTGAAGTGATTCTGAAGAAATGTTTAGATAAATTTGTATGTGTTTCTATGATTTTTTTCTTTTATAATTTAATTTTATAATGATTTTCTTTTTTCAGACGAAACACGAGATCCAATGGCGCTACTTGTGAATTTTCTACGTCATCGCAATATAAGTGATATAAGTTGTAAATAATATTAATTTTAAGCTTGGTGTTCTAATACTTTAACAAAAAAGGTACTTAGCAACTATATTAAATAGACTATAACAATTCTGTGTTGGTGGAGTTCAAGTCAAACACGCAACAAATATTTCTTTGTTAACGTTGGGCGATTATCCCGATTTTAAAATTTTTCCAAACGATAAACAATTATATAGATAAACGATAGTGTCTAAGACATACAAAGTAGGAAACTTGGAGTTTACCTGAAAATTTTTCTTTTTAGAAATGCAAGAAGGATGCTCTTAAAACTTATATAATTAAAGCTTTTTAAAGTTTAGTCAAAAAGTCGGCGCAGCACGACTGAGACGCGATGAGGACGTAAATTTTGACTTGAAAGCTATTCTATAAAAGAACTTACCTGCACCTCATAAAACAACAGTTGATAATAAAACTTGTGCCATTTTATTTCCATAATTACATTACACAATGTATTTTATTTTTAAAGTTTAGAAGCTTATTATATGTTTTATAAAAAATGTTTTTATTTTATATATATAAATATATTTTCTTTGTGTACGTAATACCTGACAAATGCAACGAAACCGTCCTTTAGGTATAATAAGTTAGGAATAAATGTATTACCTAGTAAGTAGGTTAAAAATTCTGTAAAAAATACCACAGCTAAAATATTCCCATGTATCTAGGTTTATGTTTATGATGATTTAACTATGTCCGTATTTCCTACAGATTTCCGATGGTTAATGCCTGTATTAAGCTAGATGTTACTTATAATAACTAATCTTCTAACTTATCTTAAAGCAACTTCGTCTGTTCGTGACATCGGCCGTACATCGGATGTTTGCGGAGAAATGGATTATAATTGATAATATCGCTTTAGATATTTCAATACCTAGATAATGCACAATAACAGAAGTGATGTGGAATTAATAATGTTACCGGAAAGGAAATGTATGAAATCCAGGAATTGTATTTAAATCCTAGGAAATGTATACAATTCCGAAGCTATTCAGGTAATGTATAAAATATTGTTTTAAAAAATATTTAATACAAATCCTAGGAAATGTATACAATTCCGAAGCTATTCAGGTAATGTATAAAATATTGTTTTAAAAAATATTTAATACATAAATATCCTAGGAAATTACAATTACGTTAACAATTCCTAGGAATTGTATATAATTCCAATATAGTATTAGGAAATGTGTAAAAAGAATGCTTTCTGTAGTACTAAAACATGTTGTTAAAATGAGAATAATCATTGAGACAACAATATTCAGGTAACAATAATATCGTAAAATATAATATAATCTTTATATTATCTTACTAATTAAAACTTCGAAGTTTTAATTAGTATAGTAGTAGTAATAAATCAACGGACACTATGTATTTATCACACAATCGACTTATGGCATTTATATAAAAACATTCGTGTGGCAAGTAAACAGTCTCTTATATAAGTAATTATCCTGATCAGAAGAAGCAATACCCTCTCCTCACCCCGCTATCCCCACGTAGCCATTGGTTGATTGATCTCAAATGTTTTTTATTTCCGATGGTTATTTAGGAAATGTAAAAATTTTCTAGGAAATATGTATTACAATATATTTTACAAATTTCCGTGCGTTTTTAGGTATTACATACATTTCCTAGGAATTGTATACAATGACAGATTACATACATTTTCGGTAACAATAACATAAACATAGCTTAATATCACATAACATATTAGGTGCTTAACAGTTTTAAACTTAGATAGGTACCTAGGTACTACTGATAAGTGCTTTCCCACGCAGACAGCTTTCGAATTCTGTGTTCCGTCCAACATTTGTAACTTTATCTCATGATATTACATTTCTACACAGGGACATATATAAACGTACTACGACAGAACGCGGAACACAGAACCCAAAACGCTTTCTTTCTGTGCGAAACCTGAGTTTGTTAATGAACCTAAATAAACAGCCAGGTTGTTTAGATAACAACCTTTATGGTAGTTGTATGCCTTATTAAATTGTATACCTACTTCCAGAGAAATGACCTACGTATTTTTTTATAATGTATGTAGCTATATTTTTTTAAATTAAGATGTACGTGTACATATATCTAACTCAAATATTGAATGTTGGTACTTTATCAGTATTAATAATTATCTTTTTAATACTTTACACATTATATCTGTTTTCATAATCATTATTTGCTATAAGCAAGTTTATTTGTGACGATACTTATGATTACTTGTACTTAAAGCTCAAAAATGTCTGTATCCGTTCCACTAGGTTTATAATAAAGAGAATAACATTTAAAGTTATTAAATGTTTTAGATATTTGAGAAAGCTCGAGTGATATAAATGTAAAATAATAAATTATATGGTAACAAAGTGTCTTTAATTTAACGCCGATCAGTAACCACGTTTATTCTAAGCGAGAACATGAACTGTATAGCCAGACCTCCGTCATTTTATAAAAGCTAAAAGTTTGCAGACATCGCATATGCGCGCAATACGCAATATGCAGTCTTTCAAAACCTAAATATGTAATCTGTCATGATTTGTCGCATGATCTCTGAGACGAAACAAAAAACCGGCCAAGAGCGAGTCGAACTCACTCATCGAGGGGTCCGTACAAATCTGTAGGTAAAAGCTTTTGATATGAAATGAGTTTCAACTCGATATCTCTACGCGTTCATGAGAAAAAAGGTAATAACATTACAATTATTTTAGAGAACTACTTAATACACTAAAGCCAAACTCGATTGAGAATGCTTGTCAACAAACAAATTAAAAATGAAGGTAGAAATCACTAGTCATTTTACACCTAATTTTTTTAATTAACTTATTTATGATGAATTCATTACAATAAATTTGATTAGTAAGCTTAAAACTAATTAATATTTTCGATATCTTTTAAATAAGATTTTATAAAAAAACATAACATAATTTTAAATTTATTAGGCATAAAATGTGTTGAATTTTCTACCTTCACTTTAAATTTGTTTGTTTACAACCATTCTCAATCGAGTTTGGTTTTAGTATAAGATCTCGTTAAATCCAATTTTTGTTGGAAGTTTATATGATAATAATACGACATATATTTTTTTAGTTTTATCTTATTTTAGAAGTTACAGGGAGGGGGGGAAACATTTTATCACTTTGCAAGTGAAGTGATATAGATATTAGGATAAGACAAAATAAAACTCCATATTAATTTGCATAATTATGTAGCTATTTATTAATGACATATTTGTACATTGTGAAATTCAATAAAAGCTGAAAAAATTTTATAAATTAATATTTACATACACTGTTCTTATAGCAGGATATAGGATAGTTGATAGTGTTTTGTAAAAAATGTACATTTAAAATACACAGTAGACGATCTGGCACATTTGATGGTAAGTGGTTAAACATCGCCTTTAACCGAGCATATTATTGTGATTGTGTTGCTAGATTAAAATATATTAAATACGAATATACCTTCAACGCTCAACATTTCTTTTATATATGTATTCTAGAATTGATTTGTCAAGCTTATGCGTAAAATTGGTTTTGTTGTCTACTTAATACTTACATAAGAAATCGATCAATAAATTCGATAAACCATAAATTATACATAACAATAGCATATATTTATTACATTTTAATATTTCGGTTTGGAAATCAATTAACTGGATTTAATCGAAAAGTCACAGATTATAACATTGAATGTCAGAAAAATCAGAAAAATAATATAACAATTAATTAGGGTTTTATTTTTTTTTATATATGGCGTATGCAAAAATAATTTCCAGTACACATATTTCTTCAAAAATCATATATACACATACAATAAGGCTCTATTCACAATGGTGCACTGTCACGATCATGTTTATTGATTACATGTTAACCCTTTACTGCAATCACACCTGATGGCAAGTGATGACACAATCTAAGGTGGAAGCAGACTAACTTATTAGGAGTAGAATAATTTCCACACTGCTTCGGTTTCTAAGCGACATCGTACCAGAACGCTAAATCGCTTGGTGGCACGTCGTTACCGAGCCGAGGCCTTCCACCAGTCAGTTCCGAACCAACTTGGAAAATCTCAATCGGTCCTGCCAAGAGTCGAACCCGTGTACCTAATGTGAATGTAGCCTAATATTCAGATCAGTTTCAGACTAGAAAAGCTTGTGACACTATTTATCTGTACTTACAATATAAACTAACAACTCTCAAGAAACACTAATGGTAACTATACAATTAAATTACTACTGTCAATTCGGGATACCAACTTAATATTAAATACATTTTCGCATACATAAAAAATTCACTAGATAAATATTTTTAATAAAAAAAAATATTTTAGTAAAATTCAAGCTAGTGGGAAAACTTTTACTATTAGGAACAAAGGATATTTTTTTATAAATTTCAAAAAAGAGCTTGTTAGTATTATAAAAATTAAAACCGGGTGCAAGGGCCTTGAAAACGAAAAATAAATCAGTACACGATTTTGAGTCTCTCAGTATTGGAGTTTTTCGTCGCTTATATCATGATTTTGAAAAAAGATTTACAGTTTTATTTTAACTAATTAAAGCATTCAATCCCCTATGTAGTACTAAAAACGAGCAAATAAGGATTTTTAACTAAAAATGGCAATGTAAATGTAATTTTAAAACGCACATAATTATCTATTCTAAAGTTCAACTCAGTTTACACAGCACCAGGCAGTTCGGAGCGTTGGTATGGCGTTGTTCGCAGTTCATTGCGCGCTCAAAAATTAATAATTTTTTTAATGGTTAACATTGGTTTTAATTATATCGTTCTAGACAATAATTATTATAAATTTTCATTATCATACCTCTAACACCCGGTATTTATGGCACGTTTAAATTAATAAAAAAAATTAAATATAACGAATTTTGTTCCATAACTAAATATAATGATGAACTTGTTCATAATATTCTGCATTCATCATCATAGTCTGCAAAGTATTTTTTTTTTATCGGCTATAAGTTGGCCCTTGACTGCTATCACACCTGATGTTAAGTGATGATGCAATCTAAGATGGAAGCGGGCTAACTTGTTAGGAGTAGGAAGAAAATCCACACCCCTTTCGGTTTCTACACGACATCGTACCGGAACGCTAAGTCGGCTTGTCGTCTTAACCCAGGACATCATCATCATAGTCTGCACACGGGAACAAAATGAAAATCACTTTGCTAATATAGATAAGGGCCCGTTTACATGCAACATAAAATTAGCCGATTTTATAGCGGTATAGGTATGTGTAAACGTGCGAATACAATGCATTTTTCGTTCACACTAATTTTTTTTACACGAAGACGAAAATTTTCTTGGCCACTACTTTAGCCAAATACACAGAATCTACACAAATACTAATATAATACAATTTGAAACTACTCCAAGTATAAATATTATATTGTTTTATAAATTTTATTTTATTTAAATATTTTTTTATATAATTTTATAAATTTTCCAATACTATGCCAATTAAAATCAGAATTATATTCACTAATAGCTTCAAAAAATTATTCCACAGGTACAATCTATTTATAAACTCATCCCAAACTGTATTTACACAAATAAATAGATTTCATATAACACACAATGAACTAACATCATTTTGAATATTTTATAATACATACGAATCGCAAAGTCGTCAGTTACACGATGTTTATAAAGATCATCTTAAGCCCCGTCTACACTGCACAAGTCGCATATAAAATATTAGAATAGTCAAGTGTTTTATAACAGAGAACTATTTACGAGGACGCAATAATATTATGATAACAGTAATTCTGTTCTCCGTGGTATTTTTATTAGGTAAATGTAGTCACGTTTAGCCACGTTTTTGTCTAATTTGACGCTTCAGAAATGTCATTTTCGACTTAATTGCCCTGTCAATTAAGTCGAAAATAACATTCCAACCCATTATAATTTCACGCGGATAGTAATAGCGTACCGTCTTATCTTTTGCACCCGGAGAATTTAACAAATTTGTTATTTCCTTTATTTAATTTGACATTTATCTGATGTCAAATTAAATAAAGGAGATATTCCTAAATCCGGAACTGGTTTAAGTGGTTACCAGTACTAGTAGCGGTCTAGTTACGGTTTTTTTTCAGACTGTAAACGGGACGGGACGGGTTAGAATTATTCGTTTGTAATATAAAACATGTGGCACTTATTCATCGCGCTCAGTACGACGTTAAATGAAACGAGTTCTAAATTTACTAGTATACTGTACCAGCTCACGTCACACTGTATCGTCGCAACCGCTGTTGGCCAGAATCATAAATACAAGTCGTGTAGTGCATACCGGGCTTAACGATGCGATTTAGTGCTTCGTTTCTCTGTGGTTCAGTATGGAGTCGGTGATCTGCTGGTAGATGGAGCGCTTGTAGATGCGCGGCTGGCCGTCGCGCAGACCGTGCGGGTACAGACCGAACGTTGTGTAGTCGTCGAACCAGCTTGTTGTGGGCTGGAATTACGAATAATTATTTATTATTAAAACTATGTTTTGAATTAAAAAATGATTGTAATTTAAACGTCGACACGGTAAAAGGTCTCGAAATTTATACGTTGTACGAATATTGTATTCCTTCCTAAGATAATTGGTTTCAAAAGTTTATTTATATAGACATTTCAGGTGACAATTCTATCAAATTTAAAAGAAAAATTAAAGACGAAGAAGAAGAAATTACTCTTCTGGATAGTTTATCTATCTATACAAGGTTAAAATTTTTAAAATATAAGAATTAATTTATGTTAGATCTCTATACTATTTCGCTATAATTAAAATTGGTTTTTGTCTTAGTTATAGTTATAATTGTTTTCGCTAGTTTATTGTTAGTTTGAGTTTGCTTTTTGTTTGTCTTTCTACAGTAGTATTTTGAAGTTAGCATGTTGTGTTTACCAATAAGTAGGTTTACAATTAAACATTTGGTTTTTAAGTTCTTACTATTGTAACATTTATGCCAATTGTAACCTGTTGGTAACCTTAATAAATAAAAAAAAATACAAAAAAAAAAATAAAACAAAAAATAGTCTTCACCTAAGACTTATTGGAGAGGAGACACATTTAAAAATATGGCTTTTTACAAAAAAAATGTAATGTAGAGGTGTATTGAATATATCTATTTATAGCACAGGAGATAGTACATAATGTACTGAAAAAATAGGGGTTATAAAAACTAGAGGGCATTTTATAAAACGGCAAGAGATGAAGCTGTAGAAATATTTATAAACGCGATGCTATTAATGCCAATTTAAGCACCGTCACAATTCGTTGTCGTTTCCAAGCATGTAAATGAAGCATAATATTAAAGTTGTTAGGGTTAAATCCATAACATACCTATACAATAAATATCTAATATTATCACTATTTACTGCGTCGTTGGCCTGGAGTTGGGATGTTGTTACACTCCCGTATCTCGGAAAACACGTTAAGCCGTCGGTCGCAGCCACTATCAAGCAACACTTGATAAGGAAAAAAAATATTACCCTAAGCCCGCCAACCGACATTGAAGCAAAGAGGTGGATCTATGCCCCATATCCTACAAAGAGAGAGGCATTAGAGGCTGATATCGATGAATGCCTTTCGCTATTCTCAAATAATCTGGAACGATTTCACGCAAATTAAAAGTCAACAAGAAAATCAATATTGCTCGGCTATCAAATATCGCCCACGTCTAATCCGAAGCAATCGAGATCCCATTGACGTCACTATTGGTTCCCACTCAATGACGTCAGAGAACGCACTCGGGTGTAAGACTAATAACTGCTGACATTTCGCTACTTTGAAGATGTTTTAGTTAATGTTTCAGGATATTTCATAGCGTAGTCTTTTGTTTTTTAACCGACGAAAAAACGGAGATGGTCCTCAATTAGACGCGTATATTTTTTTATGTATGATCACGCATAACTTTTTAGAAAGCAGTCCGATTTTGATAATTTTGTTTTATTAGGAAGGAAGGATTATTCCAAAATTACCCCATAGTCATTATTTTAGGATCTAATGATGGAATCCTGGGAAAAATCGCAGAAACAGAGTAAAATCAAGTTTTATAGGCGTACTTGCAGCGATTTTGATATCTTAAAAGTGCCGGTGGCTTTTTGGTAACAAGTGCATTTTAATGGTACTTTCATAGTCGATAAATCACTAAAAAGTAAGTAAAATTTAACTATCATTATAGATATTCTTAGGTAAAGTAAAGCAACTAAATGACACAATTATTTTTTACTTTTTGATGTGTTTTGAAGTCGGTTCATGTTTTAAAGAAACAATTATTAAGTATCGTAATCCGTTCAGATTTTACCTCTTGGTATTTTCTGGTTCTATTAGGTAAATTATGTAATTTTCACTTGGAAACAATAACAAATTTAGAAATATTATTTTAATTACATCTGGTATATAACAAATTGTAGTGTAGTAGTGTGCTCAGAGATGACGATGATGATGTTATGACAAACGGGAAAATCCGTACGTATTTATCCAGTACATGATTATTTTTTGTTTATAAAAACTGCACCTTTACTTTATAATATTGATAATAAAAAGGGGCTAGGAGCTAGGCTGCTAGGAGCTAAGGGCTGGTACAGTAAAGACGATCTTTTTAAACAGGAGGGGTTTTTTTTTTAATTTTTTGCTCTGCCATCTTTTTTTAAACTTAACTCTGCAAAGCTAATCATTTCGCACACCTCATAACGTGAAGCAAACGTTAAGAATTTTCTGTTATTATTGTGTAAGTAGTTTAAGAAAAACTACTACCTATTGACGGTATTCGAAGTGCAATGGTGTGCGCAGTGGATTTATAAGACGGAGATCCTGGGTTCGATCCCGGCTGGGCCGTTTAAGATATTCTATATTTGTTCTAACTGGTGGGAGGCTCTGGCCGTGGCTACCACCCTACCAATCTACATCATAAAAATCTGTTTTAATATATGTATATTTTAGGATTTCGACAATACTCACAAATTGGCATAAATAAATTAGCTAATCGATATCAATTTCGTCAATCAACCTTGACATGCCTTGAACTAGGTGACAGATTACATAGGCACATAACATCACGCCTGACTCCCATAGGGGTAGGCAAAGACTACATCTTTTCATTTGCCACTCCTTGCATACTTCCTTAACTTCTTCCTCTCATTTTTAACCGACAAAAAAAAACAGAGGAGGTTCTCAATTCGGCACGTATATTTGTTTATTATTTATGTATTTATTTATTAACTTATTACAGAGTTATCCGATTTTGATAATTCTTTTTTTATTATAAAGGGCATACTTCCAAGGTGGTTCCATTGTCATCATGTTAGGATCTGATGATGATATCCTGGCGAAATTGAAGGAACTCTTCGAATTTTGGAGGCACGCTTACAGCGATTTCGGTTTTTGTCTCGGTATCGGTAGCTTTTTGGCTACTAGTGCCGTATAATATACTAAGACAGTATAGTACGAGTACGTTACGTGGCGATAAATCACTAAAATGTGAGAAATTAAAATTTTTAACAAAAAATAGAACCGACTCAAAACGCACTAAAAAGTAAAAAATAACTGTGTCATTTTGTCGGTTTAATTTACTTAAGCATATCTAGGAGTCGATGCCAGCCAAGGTTTCTATTTTAAGGACGTTACCTAGAACCCAAAAACTGCTTTACAACGTAAAATAAATTAAACTTGGTTGGCACCAACTTCATAGATATGCTTTAGTAAATTAAAACAACTAAATGACACAGTTATTTTTTACTTTTTAGTGCGATCTTGAGTCGGTTCTATTTTTTTTTAAAAAATTTTTGTATCCACTACACATTAGCCCTTGACTGCAATCACATCTGATGGTAAGTGGTGATGCAATATAAGATGGAAACGGGCTAGCCTATGTCCTTTCTTAGACTCCAAACTATAGCTGTACCAAATTTCAGTTAAATCGGTTTAGTAATTTAGGCTTGGTTGAGTAACAAGCCGACAGAGTTACTTCGCATTTATAGTATAGATTGCGGCAGGTGGACGAAGTTTAAAAGTCATCTCGCTTCCGATCTAAATTGAGTATTCGATGTTGTTCAAACTTCTTGGTCGTATTTTTTCCACTCATCTGAAAACTCATTCGTCACGAAAAACACAAAAGTAATATATAGGTATGTCTCACCTCTAGCTTGAAGTTGAGTATTTTGGCGGAGGTCTGGTGTCGCGGCACGGTGACTACGCGCGACACGGGGAAGTAGCCGGGCTTGGTCGCCGTCACCTCGTAGTGGCCCGGGGTCAGCAGGCGGTAATAGTCGCCGTACGCTCCTAAACACAAAACATAACATTTTAACCGACGAAAAAACAAAAGGTTTTTAAATCGACGATATATTCTCCTTCAGAACCTTTACGTTTTGCTACCTCGTAAATTAACATTCCTTAATAAACTTAGATGGCACCGACTTCATAGATATGCTTAAGTAAATTGAAGAAACCAAAAGACGCATTTTAAGCTATTGTATAGCTTTTATCGCGGGCCTTGAGCATGGAGACCGAATCCAGAAATTCCGTAACGTTTTTCGTTAACCTAACACCCTCTCAATATCAAAAACATAATATTTATTTTACAAGCGTGATATTTCATAAAGTCATTAAAAGTTCAGGTATTTATCGATAGATGGAAAAAGCCTATAGCGCCTTACCGCTCGGCCACGGTCCCGATGACGTCGGTAGGTAAACATAAGTTGATAAAAAATGCTATGCAATAGCTTTACCAGCAGTCTCCGAGTGCCACACGTCTTTTTTTTTACTTTTTAAGTGCGTTTTGAAGTCGGTTCAATTTGTCAAAATTATAGTTAATAATCAGATTGCATGATTACAAAGTCTTTGGCTTATTGCACAGGGTGATCGATACACATATTCACCTATAGGAGGAGATTGTGACTTCGGGCTACATTAATAATGGACAGAATTAAGAAGCTAACCCAAAATATTTCTATTGTAATAATTGGTTTAATTGTAATTTAGTGTACAAATAAAGCATAAAGAAATTAATAAATAAACCTAGCACAAGCGGATATAGCAAGAAAAATAAATCGAAAGAAAGGGAAAGTTTTTGATCTTAAGAGTCCATTTTGAGCTCAGAACTGGTCCCTGCTTCCATCTTAGTTTGCAACATCAGTTACCAAAAAATGTAATTGCAGTCAAACTTGTAACGAATAATAGTGAATAAGACATCAATGTTAATACCGCATTTTTTGTAAAATGTCATTAGTCAGTCTCTCACTTAAACTCTTGAATATAAATAATTTTGCACAATAATGAATTAAACAATGTGCAAATAAATGAATTGGCTAGCGACAATCTTATCGCAATAAGGAAGTAACAGTACGTTACTTATTTAGATTTAAGAAGTAGGTATTTATACCTAACAGACACAAAAAAGCTGAGAAGGTGTAAAATTCAGACAATTTATTAATATTTTGGACGGCCGAGTGGCGCAGTGGGTAGTGACCCTGCTTCTGTGTCCTAGGCTGTGGGTTCGATTCCCACATCTGAAAAATGTTTGTGTGATGAGCATGGATGTTTTTCAGTGTCTGGGTGTTTATCTATATATTATAAGTATTTATGTATAGTATATATAAAAATATTCACTTATCACGCCCATAACACAAGCTTCTTACGAGTACGCTTACTTTGGGGCTATATAGCGATGTGTGTAATTGTCCTATATTATTTATTATTATTTTATTCGTAGGCATTAAATATAACTTAGTTACTTAAGACCTATCACGACCAAGAAAGCGTCAAACATACAAAGACGTCATTACTTCACTCGTACGTAATTGAATAAACCAAATGCAAACGATATTCCGTGCGTAAGACAATGAGACTTGTTGACATTCCACCCACATTGTGTACTACAATCTTGAGACCAATAAATTGTTGTTTCCATTAATATTAGCGGTCGTCGGTCTAGCGGTTAGTCTATGTGCCTTCGCTAACGCAGTCCTGGGTTCAAATACTGGTTGTAGAGCCTTGCTAAGTTTTTCTTTCTTCTAAGAAATTCGTAAATTCTAAGCTCGGACTCAGGAAGTTGTTGGTACTAAACCCTTAGCGTGCCTCGGAGAGCACGCTAGGCGTCTAGTCCCGGTCATTATCATCAACATCTGATACAGATCGTTAATGAATTAAATATTACTGAGCCCGCCAAACCGTGTTGGAGCGGCGTGCTGGGTCTAGACTCCACATACCCTCTCCTACAAGGAGGGAAGTCTGGCGCCTGGTCGTTAATGGGCTGATAGTCAGAACTAGAAGTTTGCCACATTACTTGAAAAAAAGAACTAGTACCTAAACGAATTTTGCGATAAAAACTTAGGCCATATGTACACTTCCAATTTAAAAACAATATTTGCCACAACTCTTTAAACGTCCCTTCAAACTAAAAACAGGTGCTCGAACACACGACCTCTTGGTGTTGAATCGGGCACTTTAACCATGAAGCTAATGAGGCGTAACGATTTTCAACACCTTAATAAACTGCTATCAAATCAATCGTATAAGTAATTATTATTATTTAACCTTTTGTTGGCATTTAGGAGGAGGGCAATGAAACAGCGGGGAAGGTAAACAGGCCTCCAGTCTCTGGCGAGTTCCGCATCCGTGATGAAAAAAACTAGGGAAGTTTGGACCACTACAAAAAATTATCTATCTATAGGCCTGGTTTTAGAGTAGGTAGTACTACCATACGCCCGCGACCTTACCCGCGAGAAATATAGCGTTATGAAACCATAGTACACCAAAAAATGTTTAAAACGCGAATTTATTTTTCTCAAAGAAGGAATGGATATAGCAAGCATTCCTTAAAAGATAGATATATGCCAAACTAGACTTTTGATTGTCCTTATAAAGAGCAACAATTGTACTATACATTGTTTTGTTACATCCCAAAGGAATTCGTTTTCAATTTGACGACCTCCGTGAAGGTCCTGGGTTCGATTCCCGGTGGGGCACATTGAGATTTTTCTTAATTTGTCTTGGTCTGGCTGGTGGGAGGCTTTCGCCGTGGCTAGTTACCACCCTACCGACAAAGACGTACCGCCAAGCGATTTGGCGTTCCGGTACGATGTCGTGTAGAAACCGATAGGAGTGTGGATTTTCATTCTACTCCTAACAAGTTAGCCCCCTTCCATCTTAGACTGCATCGTCACTTAACATCAGGTGTGATAGCAGTCAAGGGCCAACTTGTAGTTGATAAAAAAAAAGCTCCCAGGCACGTCTCTTCCCTATATTATCGTCACATTTGAGCCAATTTACAGGACACATAAAACCTTAACAAATTTTATATTAAACCCTTTGGCAGCATTAATATTGGACTATAAAGAAGCAATTATTCGTATTTTTTTTTCATTTGTTAAGCTGTAACATGGCAATCTGTATGGGTACAATAAGCCACTCTTCTGACTGAATATTTCAATTATATAGGAGCTCATATTTGCCATAGATTTCCTAGTGGCAGACTCCCTCTTACGGCTAGTTACGAAAATCTGTTTGAGATCAGCAATGCTGTATCTCTGTAGATATTGATGACTTCCATCGAGAGTTAGAGATCGGACAAGCTCATTTACATGTATTGACAGTTTTTCCTGATACCTATGGTTGCACTGGGCTATTTCGTCACGAACCGTTTGTATGCCAAGATCGATTTACCTACATGTATTTGTTGCTTATACATTTAGTACTGTTTAATACTGAACATTGTCCTTAGAGCTTTGCTTTGGAATTGTTATACAATTCATTTGGAATTGTTATACAATGTCATGTATAAGTTCTCCTGAGTACACTGAGTAGATAGAGTATTGATCGGTCTGATATCACTCGTCTAACATCAATAACAGGATGCGCATAGGATGTAGATCGATACACTCAACGATGTACGGATGCGAGTACTTATGTATCTTGTTCACTGATATAGTTAACATTATTGTAATATTATAATAAATAGTGCAATAAACAACTTTAAGCGCAGTGATTATTATAAAAGAATCGTTGCTGAACTATGATATTATAATCTCTCCTTAACAAACTGTTCCTGATAATCGAGGCATATTTCTATAAGTATAAACAAAATTAAATAAAAAATTAAATCTCTTAAATCTTAGATTTGAAACTTTTCACACAGTATAGTAGTATCAGTCAAGCCCTTTCCTGCTTTCCTTTTTTCGTTTGTGTATACCGACATTTTGTGGCGGCGGCGGTGTTTTATAGCTAAGAACTACCGCCAGGAAACTAGCTTTCAATTTAAAATCCGACTGAAAGACCGAAATCGGTGCATCCGTTTGAGCGCTACATTGCCACAGACCGACAGACATGCACGCACATGCGTACGTACGCCCGCACGCACGCAAATTTTCAACAGATCCGATAATAACGATTACGATAACCAAGGGATTCCCTTTAGATGTTGCCACTGTACTTTTTACATTCCATTTAAGAGCAAAGGGGAAAACGTTTACGATTATAGTATTAGATATTAAAAACAAATTAACTTAACCTGGACCTGAGGCTATACTAGAGTCACTACAAATAGTGTAATGTGACTTTTCAAAACTGCTTAAAATAAAGCTTACTTGAAATATTAATGATTTTGTATTTTTAACCGACGAAAAAAAACGGAGGAGGTTCTCAATTCAACACGTATATTTTTTTTTTTATGTATGACCACGCATAACTTTTTACAGAGTTGTCCGATTTTGATAATTCTTTTTATTAGAAAAGGCGCACTTCCAAGGTGGTCCCATTATTATCATGTTAGGATCTGATGATGATATCCTGGAAAAATTGAAGGAACTATTCAAGTTGTATAGGCACACTTGCAGCGATTTCGGTTTTAGTGTACGTATCGGTAGCTTTTTGGCTACAAGGCACAGACTTCATAAATATGCTTAAGTAAATAATAGCAACTAAATGACACAGTTATTTTTTACTTTATAGTGTGTTTTGAGTCGTTCTATTTTTTGTTAAAATTTTTTTGAATTTGGAAATTAAATCAAAAAATACAGGTAGACATCCAACAATGATCCATGGTTCATACAACGACAACAAACACAACGAGAGTTTATGACTCTGAAATATACCAGTCAAAAAGTGAAGAAATTTTTACACAGTGAAAGAAATTGTACGTCCATTCTTGAAAAAAATACATCGTATGAACATCTGGGTGCATCCCAGTAGTACCCCCTAATTTTGGTTCTATAGAACTGTTGATACACCATATTAGTGCTTAGTGTAATGGGACAAAATTAAAAAAATGTCGATATCAACATCTTGTTTGTACGTTACATATAAAATATCTATAGTTTTTATAAATATAATATGGAATCTCTTTTGATTGCAATAATAAATGTTCACTTAAATTTGAGAGTATCTATAAACATACTATATCGAATACAGCTTTGCTTAAATTGCACAAAACGTCTGTAAAATTGAATTGAGGTTTTTAATATAATTTTTTTCTAAACTGAATAGTTTGCGCGAAAGATACATCCAAAGTGGTAAAATTTGTCCCCCCCATGTAACTTCTAAAATAAGAGAATAGTTTTTTAGACACAACTACTACTTGGTTTTACCAACTTAGCTTTTGTCGCAAGGGACATTGTTTTGCTAAAAACAAAATGAAATATCAATCAAAATAATATAAAGTTTATAATTATATGCTATAGGAAAGTCAAAAGTAAAAATTTTACTAATTTATATAAACTATTGGATAAAATTTACAGCCGAAAATTAAACAGTTGTATAACTAATTACAATGCACCATTTGCCAATCTCGTCATTGCCATTTTCAGATCGACTGTCAGTCCAATATGGCAAAATGTCATTCCAGAACACCGATTTTTCAAGAATCGACGTACTGAAGAATCATAAAATTATACCTGTTGAATATTAATGTAAATTCAAAATATTCCACTATAAAAATGACAACACAACTTACCAGTAGTGATGTCGTGTCGAATAGGTCGCGGCACGGAGCCGGTGATATTCACGACCGATATTATGGCATTTTGGATGAATCCTGAATCATCGCTCACGATACCCTTAACACCAGTGTGCGCTTTCCATATAAAAGCCAACATGGCATCCTTGTTACGAATCCATTCCTTTTCCAAATCCTTTTCGAACGGGTACTTCTGGCAGCCAAGTTCGAGAGTGATTTCGAATGCGTTAGTCGCCAGGTAGTTGAAGTCTTGCATACCTAGAATGGGAGACTTATTTAAGAATTTTATTAAACAAAGAACTATCATTGTGTTATTTTTAATTTTATCACAAACTAGCAAACGCCCGCCATTTCGTCGGCGATGAAAATAATATATTGCATCTTTGAACAGCAACAAATAAATTGCATTGCAGCAAGCTCTCCTTCAATTGCCACTGCGAGCTCTTTATATTCCTAATAAATAAGAATAATCCTTCCGTAAATTGTTTTGTTATATCTCAAAGGATTTAGGCAGCGTATTCAAAGAAAATTTCCAGGCGGCGCGACTTCCAACAATCATCGTCATGTTCGAGTCAATTTACAAAAAACTTATACAAACTATACATTAAAAACTTTCTTACAAATCATTTTATATATTGGTGAAAACCGCACGAAAATCCGTTCAATAGTCATCGATTTCACCAACAGATAGATGGAAAAAAACAGACGCGGCACAAAAGTTTTGCGGTGAGCGTTTTTAGTGATTTTATGCAAACGTAAAGTACGCACAGCGAAAAAGTTAAGGGATATTTGATAAACTACACAATAATTAAATTATTTATAATTTTGCACTGCTTAAATATGTTATTATACAGTAGCATATTTGAGTTAGCTACCTGCTCATGAAATAATAGGTAAAACCTGTTTTACTGATAAATCTAACAACCAGTGCAATATGCTCATGTTTTATGTATACCTCCGACTAATGTGTGCTGCAAGACGTAAAACCAAAGTAAATATAAACGAAATCGGTTTATTAAATAGTACATTTCTTTAAAATAAATCGAATTTTAGATTACTATCTTGGAAATAAATCGATTATTACTTCCATATCGCACACTCTATATCTAAACAGGTACAAACTCAAAAAAGCCCATTTTACAGGAGAGGCAAAAAACTGATTGCCGAGTCCCTGTGTATTGCAGAAGTTTTCTGTAAAGATGTATGAAGTTTATTTCATAGCAGAATGTGATAAATATTAAGAATCTTGATATATGCTTCCTTATAGCTTATCTATTTGTGTACATATTTTTGTATTATTTTGAGTTGAACCGATTTTGGTAATTTTCGTTTTAAGTTGGCCCTCTTTTGTATTCACCTTGCCTGGTTCAACTCAAAATGTTTCATTAATTAACTCTGCACTAACTATCAAAATGACGATAACTTGAAATAATGCTCCATCAAATTTCATCAATATGGGTGTAACCCAAAATGACTCCAATTTCTTTAAGCCCGGTACGTGCATTCCACTTTTAAATTTGGTCCCAACTGGCGTTGTCGATGTTTTGGATGCGCGAGGGGTGGGGTCGCTCGTTCAACAATATAGGTATACAAAGACATCTAGCGGCGAATATTGGTCATAGTTTTGAATCTGATTTATTGGTCGATAGGTATTGAAATGACAAATTCAAAGGTGTTCATAACTCAAAAATCAAGAATTTTGAGTTAGTTCCCTTTAGATCTAGGGGTGCGATATCTGTTTTCTGCTTGAACTGAAACCAATTTCCAAAGATTAAAGTAGCATGATTTCTGAATACTGCCTTTGTATCTTTGGCAAACGAACAATCGAAACTTGGAAACATAAACAATAGTAAATAACTAGCAATACAAAACCCGTTCACATCTCATGGCTAACCGCATAAAAATGTCACGCGTACGACTTAAAGCAATAATACGCTGCGTTTCCTGTTTTTGTAAACAGCCACAAATTATCTCATTTAGCTCCAGTAACTATTACGGGTGATTACAGAGGCATTTGCATTTTACCGAGCTATTTCTTCTACTTTACGATGTTCATTTATATGATGCGAGGCTTGTAGTAGGATTATCCTCATTACCAGACTATGGATGAGGTATTTACTTAGAGGGCATAAATTAGCAGCAGGTCTATTCAATAAGTTTAGATAAAATCAAATCAATAAGAACTGCATTTTTCATATTCTGTAAAGCCCAATGTTAATTAAAATGACGTCATCGCAATGTCAAATTATTGAACACAAAATCACGTGATTTAAGAATTGCTAGCCAGGGGAACGGATATCGGGGGATATAACACCACTTCCTAATTCTGGGCTATTGAGAATTACTCGGAAGGAAAGGTAAGCCCGCCCCATCTAATTCAAGACCTCATTAATACGTATAGTAGTAGTAGAAGAAGAAATTTGTACATAAGTAAGTAGTAGAAGAAATTTGAACAAGCTCATAAGTTGTTGGATAACTCAATGTTATAATGTTTAAATGGCAATGACCTGACGTCTCCGTACACGAAGAGAACCTCGACAAAGAACAATACGATGACATGAACAAAAAACCGGAAAAAAAGTTTGAGGCGGTTTAAGCAAGGATTCCGTATAAATAAAATAATTAACTACTAAACATTAATAAAGGTTATGTTTACAAGTAAATTTTCGGTTGTTTTATGAAATGTGCTTTCGGAATATTAAATGTGCTTGTAACATTGTTTCTTGTCAAATTGCATGATTTTAAGTCAATGGTCAATTTATGCGATATAAACAGTCTTATATTTTGACTGTAGGTGTATATATATATATATATATATATATATATATACTCATACATTTAAAAATAAAAATCCTCTGTCCTGAAAAAAGGTGTCGACAAACAAACGGAGAAAAAATTATCCTAAAGCATTCAGCAGCACGGAACCATAGAAACAGCATTTCCTAATAAGTATTATGTATGTAACTAATAGTACAGTAACAGCATTTTCTTGTAAACACGATGGCGTTAGACCACAAAATGGAATTGCGATTTTGTCTCATACTAAAGGCATTCAAGAAGCCTAAAATAGAATCTGTGGAGATAAACATATTAACGTCTATGAGTACCTAAGTAGCTGAAACCCCTTCGTACCAGTACTATATTAAATACCCAGAGGCAGACCACATATCTGAATCCTCGCTAGCGCGGTACAGGAGTTATCAAGTTGTTGATACCCCTTCGTACCAGTACTATACTATATACCCAGTTGCAGGTCGCGTATCTTAATCCTCGCAAGCGCTTACGGAAGTAACAGAGATAAGTGTTAATCTATGCGCTTGAAGAATGCCAGCTACTAAATTTCTTCCCTCGATCATACTTCTGCTATGCGCAGATGAAGACTATTTCCTGCAGTTTGCCAATAGGTATACACTGACCATGGCCTTTAATAACTTAAAAGTAAAGTCTTACCTCCCTTCAAGCTGTACCAAGCTGCGCCGTTGGTGACGCCGCCCTGCTTGCCGAAGTTGTACGCGGTGGTGTCGTCACTGCTCACGCGACAGCCCGAGCGGCTGCCTGACGCCATGTCCGCGTGCGCGCTCGCATAAGCCATGGCTAACTCCCTACGATAATGAAGACAAATTTGATATCATCATCATCATCATCATTTACGGCCGGTGAAGTCCACTGCTGGAAATAGGCCTTTTTTAAAGACTCCCAAATACCACGGTCTTTATCTATCATCCGACGATATACCGACGATGAATTTTCTAGTAAATCAATACTTTTGCGAATTAGTAAATATAATAAAGCTGAAAGTAAGAAGATAGTATAAATCATCATCATTATCAGTCTACTTTTAATGCTCTACTAGACTATTAACTAGATTGTCTCTGCAGTTGCCACATGTTGCAGTTTGTGTTGTTAAAATACTTATTTAAGTATTTTAACAACACAAACTGCAACATTACCTACCTCATTCTTTGTAAATGTAATTTTACAATTCAATTAATAAATAATAAATGTAAACGTTACTAATTTCACACTTAACAAAGTCTAAATATAATTCTCATTAAGTCATATTAAGTAAGAGACACAAAGCCTTTCTATATCAGTACAATAAAAAGGCATTGATTTTTTATGTCACCTTGAGAAGCCTTGCAACAACTACTTATCATATAAGTTTATCACCCAGTTACAATATTTTAAGTTTTATACGCGAAGTTCACCCTCAATTTAGTTTTTTATATTTCCAAAAGAATTTATACCTGTAGCTTGCAACTTCGATATTTTTTTTCGGAAGAATACGTTTTTCCTATATTATTTAATAAAATTTAAAAGCTTACCTAACATAAAAACAATCGAACTAAACTTCGCAAAATTAGTGTCATTTGATTTAACATACATAACTTTTTATTTAACTATATAGATTTAACAATTCATTTTGAGGTAAATAAAACAAATCCCACGTGGGGAAAAGACTTCAGGCTGACAAAATTGCGAACATCCTGTTGTTAATTCATTTAAAGACTGACGTCATAGCCCTATATACCTAAATTATAATTGAATTAACCAGCCAGTTGTTTCGGTAAATTCTTTCACAGACTGGAGCATCGATTTAAGGTATAAATGGGCTGGTAATCGGATTCCCTGGTTTAAGCAAGTCAACAATCTATTGAACTAATAATGCGATCAAGCGTCAATAAGTAGCGCTAAGTCCTATTAAGATTAGGGTTGCCACTGGAGTTTTCTTTTTTAAAGTAAAGCACGTAAATAGTAGTGGTTATTCAATGCTTTTGTTTTTTTGCTTCAAATTAAAAAATATATATATTTCGTTAAATTTTGCATACGTTTAAGAAGTAGATACAGAACAGAACAGGCGAAAGTTTGTGATTTTGTTGTTCACGACTAAATGGCTGAAAGAACGATTTTAATAAACTTTGGTATGGAGTTAGCTAACACACTGGATTAAGACATAGGCCACATCTCATCCCGAAGTTCCACGGTGAAATCCGCTAGAGTAATATAAATTACATTAAAATTATAACAGTGATATTTAAAAATAACAAAAATGAGGAAACACTTAGGCCTGTGTGCATCAAGATTTCGGTTATCATAACCAACGGTTAACATAAGCTAAAAGTAAAATTTACTGTTCACGACAACCCGTACGCCAGTTAAGAACGTAAACCGGGCGGTTATCTTAACCGAGATATGCAATTTAAAGTAAAGTTATGTTAACCGTTGGTTATGATAACCGAAATCTTGGTGCACACAGGCCTTAGAAAAATATGTTTTAATGTTGTCACAAATACCCAAATTTTTTTATTTTTTATCTCCTCATGCATCAAAAAGTGTGTGAAACCCCTGAACACGAAGTAGACTATACAAGGCATACGGATATAGGTTTTTATTGCATAACACGTTTACAAAAGTACTTGGGCACAATCACATCTGATTGTGAATGATTACGCATTTAAATAGGACACAGTTTCCTGGGTGAATGGTATCCAGACAGAAATAATATTCATATAATTAAATTAGTAGCTTAATAAAATCTTGAAAATATAAAATTTTTAACAAAAAATAGAACCGACTCAAAACGTAAAAAATAATTGCGTCATTTAGTTGCTTTAATTTACTTAATCAATATCTAGGAAGTCGGTGCCAGCAAGTTAAAGGAACGTTTATTTAACGTAGTAAAGCCATTTGTGAGTTCTAGGTAACGTCCTTAAAGTAGAAACCTTGGCTGGCACCGACTCCTAGATATGCTTAAGTAAATTAAAGCAACTAAATGACGCAGTTATTTTTTACTTTTTAGTGCATTTTGAGTCGGTTTTATTTTTTGATAAAAAATATTATTTCTTACTTTTTAGTGATTAATCGACACGTAACCTACTCGTACTCTCATAGTATATTATACGGCACTAGTAGCCAAAAAGCTACCAATACAGACACAAAAAGCAAAATCGCTGCAAGTGTGCCTATAAAATTTGAAGATTTCCTCCAATTTTCCCAGGATATCATCATCAGACCCTAACAAGATGAGTATGGGACCATATTGGAAGTGTGCCCTTTCTAATAAAAAAAGTATTACCAAAATCGGACAACTCTGTAAAAAGTTATGCGTGGTCATACATAAAAAAAAATATACTAAGTGTCGAATTGAGAACCTCCTCCGTTTTTTTTCGTTGGTTAAAAATTGGACAAATTGTCATAAAACATGCATCCCGAACTCAATATATATAGTGCCTACCTACCTATTACCTCTGTATATGTATGTAAAATTATTCGTCCGAACAATTTAAATAGATTAATAAATATATGTATGTACCTATAGCTCTTGCACTATGCACTTGTTGCTACGCCTTGTATGCAAGTGTTAATTCAGAGATAGCACCGATATAAAGTGTATTTTTATTTTTTACGTTATAACGTCCTGTGAATCGATGAGCATCGGCAGAACGCCTGAAAAAGCATGAATCATTGTTACGTGCCTCTCTATCGCTTGTCTCGCGCTCAGACAAGTGTTGTAATTATTTTAGGTTAAATACCTGAATGTGTCATCATCAGGACTAGCAGAATACTCGGAGACCGGTGCGCCGCTCCTGCTCTCGTCGTAAGGGTAGTTAGCCACCAAGTCGCCTCCGTGCATGGCGGCACTCAGTACAAATGGAACGGACATGATCCATCGCATCACTGCACGAGTTTCTGGCTCCAACTATAGTACAAAATTGATTAACAATTATGCTTATTAAATAAAAAAAATTGAAAACTACTATTAACAGCCAGAAATGCCATTTTAATTGAGAAAACTGGTCTAAAAAGTAGCCCACATCCTTTTTCAGGCTCTAAACTATCCCTGTACCAAATTTCATTTAAATTGGTTCAGCAGTTTAGGTGTGATTGATTAATAGAGTTACTTTCTCATTTATAATACTAAGTACAGATAGATTAATATACTCTTCTTAGTAAAAAAAAATAGCATGTAGAAATTTTAGCATATTATTAGACCCAAGAGCGGAAGATGGTTTTTATCGGTCAACAAAACTCTACAAGCTTGTACCCCAACTTATTATTTTTTAAATTTTACTTCATTAGTATATTATACAAATTATCCTAATAGTATTTTTTTATTGACTACAAAGTTGGCCCTTGACTGCTATCACACCTGATGTTAAGTGATGATGCAATCCAAGATGGAAGCGGGCTAATTTGTTAGGAGTAGGACGAAATCTACACCCCTTTCGGTTTCTACACGACATCATACTGGAACGCTAAATCACTTGGCGGTACGTCTTTGTCGTTAGGATGGTAACTATCCACAGCGAAAGCCTTCCACCAGCCAAACCACGAATTAAGAAAGATCTAAATTAGCCCTGCGGGGAATTGAACCCACAACCTCCCTCTTATGAATCCACCGCCCATACCACTGTGCCACGGAGGTTGTCAAAGTTTTAGAAGAATTATAAGTCAAACACTTACAGGAGCAGCAAGGCGTGTCAAATCCTTCAGCAAATGGTTGTTATGGCTTATGCCCTGACGCTCAAACTCAAATGTAATAGCATCCAAGTCTGGGAAATTTCTGTTTAAATCTACAGAATGGTTGTTGTTACGCCCAATGAGATAGTCTTGACTTCCCTAAAAGATAGCTTAAGTTAATATATAATCAATTTATTGACCTATTTAAAAAATAAATAGATTAGTCTTAGTTTATTTCACTAGCACTGTATGTTACGACTATACAGTAGGATCATATTAAGGATCATATTAAATTTGCCTGGACAGGATGAACTCTAGGAGAGAAGGACAGTTCAGTAGTCGTTCTCTATGTATACATACTACCTTGCACTCATACAATAAATCCATGCAATTATGATATTCGTCTTAACCAAAAATGTATGAAATAAAAATGTACATCACAACATGATTAGAGTAACAATAAAAACATTCCTAACATATCTCTTTTGTTAAATATTAAATTAACTGGTATAGGTCTTAAACATTTAAAACACCAACTGACATTTCTAATTTACTAAGAAATGAGAAAGATACTTACAGCATCAGTAGCCAGTTGCCATCCATCAGGATTCATTGACGGCAGCAAATGTATGCGAGTGTTGTGAATCAGTGCTCTTATGTGCCGGTCGTGAACATTGTACTGATCACACAGGTAGTGGGCCAAGCCGAGCAGAAGCTCTCTACCCAGTACCTCATTGCCATGTATATTGCCCACATATTTTACCTCTGGTTTGTCTTGAGGACAAAAAATTCTTAATCAATCTTATGAATTTGAACATTTGTGCAGAACTAAGGATCGATGTTTGTTACACACTCTCATAATTTCTAAACAGATTTTTATGAAACTTTACAATTATTTAGGTACAGTAGGATATTGAATATTGTGCTTAGGCAGAATTGTAGTTATATTACATTATAGTTTAAATTTACCAAAAATATTATTTAAAAATGTTTGCTCCATTTTAAATATCATCAAAAGGAGTTAGAAAAAAAATAATGTAGTACCTACTATCTTCTGTAGCTTTATTTTACATTAGAATAACTCATAGACTACGATTTTTAAATGAAATAGTCAAAATTATAATATCTAAGCAATCGCTAGTTTACAATAACTACCCACTTAATTTATAAAAAACAAGTAAAAACTTAGGTCGAGTAAATAATATTAGTTAATACAAATGATATGTACGTATTAAGGCATATATATTATTAAACATAATAATTTTATAGACTTACATGGCTGGTGGAATCCAGGATTATCGGAAAACTCAATAACATATAGAGGCACATTTCTAACAGAGGGCTCAGTTAGAGTATACACTCTAGTAATATTGGGGCATTTTTCATGAACTTCTTCTAAAACCAAGGGTAGTTCTTCATTGTTGTGATGTTTCCAGACAAATTCCGCGGATGCCACAACGAGGAAAGCAAAATAAAACGGTTTGTACGATGCCATCGTTATAGATTATTTTACTGGGTTGATTAAAATTGACAAAAATTCATTACAAATATAACAAAATCAACCTGTTTACCAAATTTTCTGAAATACGTCGCTAACACGAGAACACACAGAGTTCACGCAGTACAAACAAAGTATCGATCGATTTTCCCGCGACACCGCGCTAACGACACACGACACGACAGTATATTCGAAAATCGAATTTAGAAATACAATTGTCAAATGCTTGTCAAATAAGATTGCTTTTACAATGTTGGCATAATTTCTTACGTCAAAATTACCAAGTAATGCGTTCAGTTTAATGTTATAATTAAAATGATTGGCCATATAATATTGTTGTTACCTACATAAATACTCAAAATAAAACATAATAAATAAAGCTTCCGTAAAATAGATGTTCATGTTAACTGCAGCGTATTCTGTATCAGTGGTACAAGAAGAGCTATGCTGTAATATACTTTGTCTACATCGTATTAATCTGTGGTATTATTAACCGAGGGCTGAAAATAACTAGAACCCTGAGTCGTAAAAACTAGTTTTTTTTTTTTTTGCTTGATTCTTTCCCGTTGGGAAAAGGCAAAGGTATAACACCGTACAGCCATGTCTTTAGTATATTTATTCAAGTTTTCAATTCGTAAAACTAGTTATGAATGCTATATAAAAGCGCGCGTATTTTGAACGGGTAACTTTAAAAATATTGTAAAGATAATTTTAATTATTTTCTAAGTAATTAAGTTTTATATAGAGAGAACTGTTAACATCATAGCCAATGATTAGGCTTTTCTGACGACCTTTGTGGCGCAGTGGTATGTGTGGTGGATTCATAAGACGGAGGTCCTGGGTTCAATTCCCGGTGGGACAGATTGGGATTTTTCTTAATTTGTCTTGTCTGGCTGGTGGCCCTTTCGCCGTCGCTAGTTACCACCCTACCGACAAAGACGTACCGCCAAGCGATTTAGCGTTCCGGTACGATGTCGTGTAGAAACCGATAGGAGTGTGGATTTCGTCGTACTCCTAACAAGTTAGTCCGCTTCCATCTTAGATTGCATCATCACTTAACATCAGGAGTGATGGCAGTCAATGGCCAACTTGTAGTCGATAAACAAACAAAGATATTTTTTCTGTGGTCATACTGTGGTTGATATTATTATTTTTACTCTTTAAACATTGGGTCGCTTTTCAAATCTTAACAACAAAATAACTATTTTTTTCAAATTGAATAATAATACTATTTCTGCTTAGGATAGGTAAATAATAAAACTAAACTAAGAACTTCAAAAAGGACACTAGGAAATTTGTATTATCACCGAAAGGATGAGAGGTGTAATTATTATGATTATTTATAAATAGTAAAATCAGTCATTATGCAAGCTGATGAGCATATTTCAAGCTATCGAAATGATACAAAAAATACACACAACAGAGGAGGTAGGTATCTGATTAAAAAACCCTAAAAATTAATTGGCGATGTGCTTTCGCTATAACTTGCGTGCAGTCCAGTTTTTCGCTACTCATTTTTTATACGCAATGTGAAGGTATGCAATCCTATTTACGCATCTTACTTATTCAAAAATGTTACCTTCATATACAAATTAATCAAGGAATTTAGATTTATATACAAATACATTTTCTAAAATAAAGAGTCAACTAATATACCTACTTAATTTTTATTTTATTATATTATTACATAATTAATGTATTTTATTTTCTCAGTTTACAATAATATAAATAATGAAATAAATATATAAATAACTAAAACTTCTTTTAATGACGAATTGCTTTTCTATTTTTCCTGTAGACCAAAATTTCCATAATAAACACAAGACATGAAAGTACGGCGCCTGATCCATAAATGAAGAATATTCCCTGAAATAATATAGTAATTTAAAGATAACATATTTTTACGTGCTGTACAATTACTATATTTACTCTATAGTAGTAATATAATTATTAACACAAGGGATAAAGAATTTTTGAAGTGAAACTTCTTTATCGGGGTTGGAAAAAAATTTAGTGTAACATTTTATTCGTTACGCATCACATTTTTCCGTTACGCGCCATCTTTGACTTATGGAAGTGACGATAAATATATATATATATGTTATATAGAAGTGATCAGCAAAATCAAAGGGTTTATTTTAATTCTAATTCCAGTGAATTGCTAAAAAAGTAAGTAATTACGACATCAATGATAGTAATAATTCTATTACAATTAATGAAATTCAATATTTTAATATAATTCAATAATCTTTGTAGTAATAAGCTAAAATGAAATAATTGTAGAATTTGTATTTATGTCTATGATAATAAAAGCCTTTTATTAAACTTTATCTAATTTAACTTTATTTAACCAATTTCTGTAAAGTTGCATATAGTAAATTATTTTTTGAAAAATAACGTCATAAAAAAGTTTCACTTCTTACGAGTGTACGCTAGTATACGCACACATTTTTTTTATCATACTGCCACCACCACTTACCATTACGTGTCTCAAACCTAACGCTTCAATATTCTCGACATCTCTCTTTGAACGTGATAGTTTAACTTCCAACTGCACTTTAAAGTCCAAATAACGTAAAGCTACCTGAAAAAGACAGTATAAAAATGGCGGCGTAAATAACATCTCCGCACTGGCATTTTTTTAACATGATAACACAATAAACTGAATTTTTTCTTATAAATCGATTAACGACTGTTGCATGCACGTCAAATCAAGAGTGCGGAACAAACGATAGAGAGGACGATCGGCCGAAGCGTTCGGCTTTTGACGTTACTACATTATTGTCTGTAAAGCGACAACCATTTTTTCTTTATGTACCGGGGAGGTACGAGTATATTCCATCTAAAGTAGGTATTTCTCTATCCACTGCCACAGATCGTCGATCAATCAATTGCAATTTAACCTCTCCTATCACTTATCTCTTAGAAATAAAGTAAATTAAAATTACGAATAAGATAAAGGCGACACAACCTGAGTCTCCCATGCAAGCATTAGCCCAGATTCGTGCAGGCGCCCAATCAGTACGTTCAGTTTGTCAGTGTAAAGTGAGCTTTTACGCATCATCACGATACATTGCTCATAGTAAAATTTATCCAACATTATTGTATACTCCAAAGAGGCTTCTTTCGTAATATATTCTCCAATTGCAAAGTACCCTAAAACGTAAGAAGCTACCTTAGTTTTTAGTTAACATGCCTTCCTTAGTTCCACTAGGAGTAACACAAGCATCAACTTTCGGTCCATTCTTGTTGTTTGTTTATATTACTGAACAATTAGTTAGTTACTAATTTTTTTATTAATCATTATCTTCTTTTACAGCTCAAACAACTGGGTGTATACCACATACCCATACCACTTACCCATAGCTATTATGATGTAGGCATGCGCTAAGAAAGGTTTTTCTAAAACTCGCCCTCTACAAATGTGAAAAGTAGCTATAATATTTTTGCGTTCGCAAAAACAGAAACTTTTTATTTACCTGCAGGTAATTTCTCGATGCTAAAAGCCATACTTTTTCTAAAACTCTTTTGCTTCAACACATCCGACGGATAAGTGCGAAATAAACTCAACAACTGCTTGATCAAAGGCTGTAACGTAAAAAAACAAAATAGATATGTGTGATTTGTGGACATACACCAGACACCTACTGGTATTTAATATTCAATAATTTTAAAAATCAATAATATTTTTATAGGTAACCCTTGACTTGATCTCTCAGATTTAAGTGCGACTTACTATTTAAAAATCCGTAGGTCAACATCATCATCATTTTTATCCTATTTTTACGATCAAGCCTTCATTATAGTAAAGATGAAAAATAATGATCACTGATAATTTCCATTTACCTCTTGTGAGAGCATCAAGGAGAATATCCAAGCATCGTGTGTCGCTCCCCATTCCAACTGTCTGTTGACGATATCCTCTATCGTGTCTATAGATTTTTCATATTTCGGCACAGTGAAGGTCGAGGCTAGCCCTCCTCCATACGCGTTGTCGATGACCAAGCCAGTCATCATCATCCATCCGATTACACTGCGTATACGCCAGGATCTAAAGCTGGTATCAGGCCGTGACTACAATGGAATAGATAAAAAATTAAAATAATATATGCATACCTGCACGTAGCTAAAACCCAAAATTTAGAGTTTGAAATATAGACCTACATATAAAAGGTGTAAGCCTATCTATCACCTGAAAAAATGATATTTACGTAAAACTCTATGAGTACATGTCATGACAGTTATGATATTCCTATGCAATGCGATTGTTAGCCTGTTTGTTGACTATAATAGATAATGCAAGACGTGTTATTTAATAATTCTCGCAGTTTGTTTAATCGATTTCGCATTATTTGTCTTTCGTCGTCATTAGGTCTGGCTTAGTTTACTGAAGGTAGTCTATAATTTAGTTTTACCCAGTAAATGTTATATCAGCTCTTCTTTTACTTTATACCCTTACTCACTGTAATATTGAACTTAAAAAGTCACTTCTTTATCAGTTTTTTATTGCATTCGTTTGTTTAAGTATTGAGTTATACCTGAGTTAACATAATTCCAAATGTTGTGAGAAAAACTTCATCTGTAGAAAATCCTTTAGCTATCGTAAGAGCCACGGATGCATACAAAAATGTAAATAGTATTCCAACCCACATATAAACACTAAAAGGCAGTAAGGGCATTTCCCAGCTCGCCAACAAGCTAAAAAATAAAACGTGAGGTTTTTGTAATGTGTATTTTCTATCAGATTGCACACTACACTATTAAACAAACTGACCTCGGTGATGGTGCTATACATGTTATAGTAGTTCTTATGATAGGAGCAGAAAAGTCCATAACGACATATTCCTCAAACCAGGAATAAAGTGCAGCTACAATAGAAATTGTCCCCACAGTTATAAAAGTTGATTTAGTAACTCTTAGGAATTCAATTGAACTAGTTTAATTAGTTATTACATACTTATACCAAGATCGGCTCTATCTTCAAAAACATTTCCTATAACACCGACACCTGTAAAATTGTCATAAATCTCTCCCCATTCGTGTGCGTCATCTCTCACCATTACAACGGTACAATTAATCCACCTGAAGAAAATCAAAAATAAATAGAATTCGTTTACTATATATAAAAGTTGCAATATAAATACTTTAGTCAAACTAAATATCCCCTTGATAGATCTCCTAGTTAATTGACGAAAAACACTGTCAAACTAGTGAATAAATAATTTGCTTGAATTAAAATTATGTACCTGCAAAATTCATCTACAATTCTCATTTCCATACCATCGCGGCCTAAAGGCACTAGCTCAGTGTCAAGATCTAACAAAACATACGGCTTGTAAGTAAATCCGGCCACTTTAACTATTTTGCCTTGTAAATTAGACAAATCATGGGGAAATAATTTTCCGTTGCATTCAAACCTTTCTGTGCATGAGTTCCATCTGTCTAGCAGCATTGGATCCTTATTGTTAGTAATCCCAACAAACTTGTGTGTAATTAAATCATAAGACTTGCATTTTTGTTTATTATCTGTAGGCACAACTAACAGTACGTTTGAAATAAAAGATGTCTCTGGCAATGATAAAATTTCAAGTAAGTCACATGGCCGCAAGTTTCCATCACCATCGTGATTCGGTGGTAATATTATTACTTTTCTATCACTTCTTCTAATGTTCCCCAAATGCGTAACTTTCTCAAATGCAACAATAAACTCTTTTGGTTTCCGTATTTGTACGATGTAATCTGAACAACCTGCTTCCGATGCATTAAGCATAAGTTCAACAAGGCTTTCAGTATTATTTCCATCAATGTACATGAAGCTGTTAGGCATAGACACGTGTAGTGGCACTTCTGAAACCATTGTTATACAATAGGATGACGCAAGAAACTTATTTACTATCATTTGCAACAATATCTCAATGGGTAGTAAAGCCTGAGGTAGTAAAATCATTCTGAACAATCAATGCGTTCGTTAGTCTTGTCTTCTAAAGCTTCCAGATAATCTTAAAGAAAATTTAAATATCAGGCCTTTTTATTACTTTCGGATCAAGCTTTTGGGGTTCTCTAAGAAATTGTATGCGTAGGAGAATTTACTTGCAAAAATCTTCCATAATTTACAACAACACGATGCAAAGCAAGATTGTTCGTTCTTAGTTCTTACAGATTTATAGGGTGATTCTGGACCTATTAGTCATTAAATATGATGTTTCTATCATTATACTAACTATTAAGTAACAATATCCAGGATAACAGTCTAAGTGCAACAACGTACACGTAAGTATATAGTGAGACCTATATAGTGAGTAAGGAATTGCTCATGCAACAGAAATGATAAAATGCTGTAGAACCCTACACTTTTAATCCAAGCAACCATTACATAGTCATTAATTTCCAGATCATTATGTACCTATTTGATATGTCATTTATTAAAAATGATACCCATTTCCCATCACTGTTTACAATCATTAGAGTCTTCAAAGAAAATTTATGATGTGTAATTGTAGTCGTTTGGTCGGATACTTTCTTTGCTTTTTAATCGAGTGGACATTAAACGAGTAGGTATATCTATACTAGTATATAATGATTATTTTACGTCAATTTTAATGGCTGCTTCTGGGTACAGACCTTTAACACTCGTCTTCACTTCCTCTCACTGGTCGCGATGTCATGTCCTTGATGTAAACACAAGTAAATATTGTTTATTGACATTTAAGATTTACCTTTTACATACTTATAAATATTCTGTTTTTTTTTTCGATTTTTTACAATATATTGTTTTTTCTGTTCATCTTTGTAGAAATCTTAACTACATATTTTACATTTTAATTAATAAAATTAATATTTTATAAAATATTTAGCTATCGTCTTGCAAAAAATATTGTGTGCTTCTTCTTTGTGATAGAGCTAGAACTTATAATATTTTTACTACTAAAATGCTTATTATGCTACAAATTCTTTTCTGAATGTATATTTCGTGCAGAATTCTTAGTGGGAACGCAGCAATGGCACCCAACTGCAGAACTTCTGCCAAAGTCGAGCCCGATGACTAGAACATAAATTGTGGAAATAGATTAATCTGTGAGACTCGGACCTTGGCTTACTGAGCAATGGTCTTAGTAGGCTAAGAGACATTGCTTCTGACGTCAAGTTCAACTGCATGACATGTTCCTATCGAGTAATAAGTTAATGTTCTGTTAAAGACACCGCTTTTTTACATAAGATTAGAAACTATGATCTCTCAATCGCTTTCGGAAGATGAACGAAGGAACTACTGATTAATCTTCAAATAATAAAATTCCTAGGTTGAATTTATCTATCAAAATACTTCGTGTTAACGATTACCCAGCAGGGTGTCAAGAATTTGCATAAAAAATTGTGCAATGTGACTTGTCCGTCAATATTTTTTGCAAAGAGTAAAAGTAGTGTTAAACTAACTCACTAATTAGCGGCGTCTTTTTTAGCTAAACAAAATAAATATCACCGTTTGTGGAGCCACTACACTACCGCTAATGGATATCTTATTATTGTAACGCGACAAGACGCACGCGGCGTTTAGCGCCACCGATAAATACTGTAGCGCGATCTATACGTCTTGATACATTGAACAAAATGATATAAGTAATAACAAACAAATCAGGGATAGAATATTATAAAAAGCTTTGCATAAATGCTCTAACATGTAGCATCAATGGTTTGGTGTTAACTAAGCTAAATCATGCAGATTTTTTATTCACTACAATTACATAATAATCTAATCCTAGATAAAAGCGGGGTAATTTGTTAGGAGAAGGATGATATTCACACCTTTTTCAATCTCTACGCGACATAATACCGTATTGTTAAATTGCTTGGCGGTACGTCTTTGTCGGCAGGGTGGTAACTAGCCACAAATGAATCCCAATGTTTCTTTTCGTCCTAATGGAAATCATTCACGCTTCACTAAGTCCATTAGGTAAACGATTAGAAAAATTCATTTACCTATGGATATAATGTTATAGTTTAAAACACAGAAGCTTTTATATAATAAATTTTATAAATCGATAACATTATTATCAAGACTAGTTCGTTCAGCTATAGAAAGCGTAGTTCCTCACTTGTGTGGTCTTGTTTGTATAGTCCCAAATACATCGCGTCATCAAAGTTGAGATGAAAAGTAGCGCCGACAAAAATTTAAGTTCGCTGTATTAATTTTTTTTGAAAATTTTAAACTACTTGTGCGTTTCACTTTTGAGAATAGGTAATGTGTTTTTGTATTAATAATAGGTATAAATATAATTCAATAGTTGTAAAATCGAAAGAAGATAGTTAGACTCATACCAACAAGTTACAAAGCCACAACATCATCTTAGACTATTTTAAATTGAGTTTTAAAGATTTAAACTGAACAAATAAATGTCACTGACTGTACATAATTAAGCGCTTTATGCAGTTTTGGACATAAAAATTTTTAACAAAAAATAAAACCGACTCAAAACGCACTAAAAAGTAAAAATGAACTGTCATTTACTTGATTTAATTTACTTAAGCATATCTATGGAGTCGGAGCCAGCCAAGCTTAAGGAACATTTGTTTTACGTAGTAAAGCAGTTTGTGGGTTCTAGGCTTCCAGGTAACGTCCTTAAGGTAGAAACCTTGGCTGGCACCGACTCCTAGATATGCCTAATTAAATTAAAACAAGTAAATGACACAGTTATTTTTTACTTTTTAGTGCATTTTGAGTCGGTTCTATTTTTTGTTAAAAATTTTTATTTCTTACTTTTTAGTGATTTATCGCCACGTAACGTACTCGTACTGTACTTTCATAGTATATTATACGGCACTAGTAGCCAAAAAGCTACTGATACCTTCCTTTCCTTTTCCTTTCCTTTCATTTTCCTTCAATTTCCCCAGGATATCATCATCAGATCCTAACATGATGACAATGGGACCACCTTGGAAGTATGCCCTTCCTAATAAAAATAGAATTATCAAAATCGGACAACTCTGTAAAAAGTTATGCGTGGTCATACATAAAAAAAAAAGTTGAGAGGTGTCAAGGGACACCCGGATGGAACGAAGTTCCTTTCGATTAATTAGTGAAGGAATTGTAATAAATTTTTTTCTTTTTAAGTAATAATAATATTTGTTGTTGTACACCGAAACACCAGAGGGCGCCACGAGACCGCGAGACAGCATACAGCGCGGGCGCCCACCGCCGCTCACGCGCACACACATCAAAGGCGGCGGCAAGATCCTTTGATCAAAAAGTGTCGTGACAACTTTTCGTACGATTTTTTTCCGTCTAGCCCCCTTTCACAACGCGCGATAAGGAACTTCGTTCCAATATATAGATACGTGTCGAATTGAGAACCTCTTCCGTTTTTTTTTCGTCGGTTAATTATATTTAACGTTATTAAAACGCCTATTAGTGACTTTTGGATATGAATTATGATTGACTGTAAATCATCGATAAATCATTTCTCACTACGACCGACTGTCTTGACGGCTTAGGTTAAAATGCGTCGATCTCGATTATAATAACTCACACCTTTAAATGACACAATTATACACAGATGTGTACAGATGAAGTCTGGAGACCCAAAGTGTTGAAATGACGACTCTTCACTGCGACAGTGAGATCTTAACCAAAAGGACGACCCCACTAAGGCCTGTGTGCACCAAGATTTCTGTTATGATAACTAACGGTTAACATAACTTTACTGTAAATTTACAGTTTACGATAACCCGTACGCCGGTTAAGGATCCGGTTAAGATAACCGGGCGGTTATCTTAACCGAGCTTTCGTCCTTAACCGGCGTACGGGATGTCGTGAACAGTAAATTTTACGTTTAGCTTATGTTAACCGTTGGTTATGATAACCGAAATCTTAGTGCACACAGGCCTAAATGGATTGACTACAAAAATCAGGATCGCTAGTTACAGGCAATCATGGTGTTACGAAGTCTAGAAGTCTTTTGACTCTAGGATGACCATCGTCTGATGGGATGAGAATTACAATTTCAGGTGACATAAAAGTACCTAAAATAACACAAAATCTGTCTGATATTTTCATGCATTGATTATCACGGCACGGTTTTTCACTTTTTTAATGGATAAACTACTTAGAGCATTATAAAGATAAATATTAACAATTTGAAATAGATACCCAAAAATGTATTCAATCCCCACAACACAACTGATGTTCATAATGTGCAGGTTGTATAAACAGTAACTTAATATTTATTAGGGGAGTGAGCGGCGAAGCAAGCGATGAACCCTGGTAGGTAATGCTTTTTGTACCTATTTAAATACTTATATATATATATATATCTATATATACTATGCATAGTATTCAGGCATTCATAAGTTATAACTTATTTGAAGCTTTTCTTTTGCAGTATTATCTAGCTTAAAGTACTCTTCAATTTAAATCAAACGAGCCCAAATTCTGTGGGGTTGTATCATTTTCCTGCCCGGGTTTTTCCTGGGAATTTTAATTTGGGGGTATTTAAGGGGCGTATTAACTCTTTCCTCAAAGGCCGGCAACGCACTAGCAATGCTTCTGGTGTTGCAAATGTTCATGGGCGGCGGTAATCGCTTAACATCAGGCGACCCGCATGCTCGTTTGCCCGCTTTTTTATCGATAAAAAAAAAGAAAAAAAAATATTGTAGAGTTCCATCGGCCAACTTCTATACTAAAGCTAAACTCGATTGAGAATGCTTGTCAACATACAAATCTAAAATGAAGGAGGAAAACACATTTTATGCCTAATAAATTTAAAATTACGTTTTCTTATTTTAAAAATCTTATTTAAAAGACACTGAATATATTAATTAGTTTTAAGCTTACTAATCTAATGTACTGTCATAAATTCGTCATTAACTAGTTAATTTTAAAAAAATGGGTGTAAAATGACTAGCGATTTCTCCTTTCATTTTTAATTTGTTTATTGACAAGCATTCTCAATCGAGCTTGGCTTTAGTATAGTTCAAGCACCAATCAGCTCTATTTAATCACAATATTACATTGTCACGCGATATAAATTTGTATAAAATATTTGACTTCAATTGGAAACCCAAGTGGGTTAAATTAACTCGCAAGATTTCTCTACTGAGACCGGGACAAATGAAACTTAGTAATGAGTTACTACCCCTTCGAGACGGTCAAGTGGACGACGTATCCACAGTCTTTATAGTAAGTATAACTTTATAGGAGCAATTTAATAATGGGGTTCGAAGGCGGTTAAAGGAACTCCTACATGAATCTAGATAACATAGGTTCTGTTACGCTTGATCAATATTATAACATATTAGATCGTTTATATGAATAATAGTTTAATGAAAAATATTATGTTTCAGGAAATATAATATTCTTAATTATTATTTTTTTTACCTTGGGTTGTACCTACTACAATTTTACAGTTGGTTACTCATAAAAACAACACCAGAAAAGGAGAAAAATAAGTTAGTCGGGATCTACGTATAATATAAAATCATTTTATTATAATTCATAATTACTTGAGCCACTTTAAAATATACCTATACCTATAAAATTAATTTTAAAGTATGATTATTCCTTCTTCCTCAGTCTCGCACTGGTTATTTCAATGGCCTGTAGCCAATGTTTAATTTCCTCTGGGCACTCCGGCTTCACTTCAGCTCCGGGGATGTTCTTCAAGAGGGTATCAGCGTCTACGTTGATGAGATTCTGTCGAGACAGCACTACAGCGCGCACGAATCCATCGAACGTAACAAACTGTTGTTCGATGAATAATGATTTATCTTCCCAATATGCTAACTGAAAAGGATACGGAAATAAATTATTATCAATTTTTACTAAGTATATAATTTTTAAATTGTCCAACATTATCAACATTAACAGCCGACGGATGTCTTCTGCTTAACATAGGCCTTTTTATGGACTTCCAAACTCAACGATCGTCAGCCGCATGTAGCCAGCGGCTCGGGATCATTTATTTTCTATATATACATAAAATTTTAAATTTAAGTGGATAAAACTTCATTCGTTTGCTAGTATATAATATAAAAAAAAATTTTAACAAAAAATAGAACCGACTCAAAACGCACTGAAAAGTAAAAAATAACTGTGTCATTTAGTTGCTTTAAGTTACTTAAGCATATCTATGAAGTCGGTGCCAGCCAAGTTTAAGGAACATTTATTTTACGTAGTAAAGCAGTTTGTGGGTTCTAGGTAACGTCCTTAAAGTAGAAACCATGGCTGGCACCAACTCCTAGATATGCTCAAGTAAATTAAAGCAACTAAATGACACAGTTATTTTTTACTTTTTAGTGCGTTTTGAGTCGGTTCCATTTTTTGTTGAAAATTTTTATTTCTTACTGTTTAGTGATTTATCGCCACGTAACGTACTCGTACTATACTGTCATAGTATATTATACGGGACTAGTAGCCAAAAAGCTACCGATACCGAGACAAAAACCGAAATCGCTTTAAGCGTGCCTCCAAAATTTGAAGAGTTCCTTTAATTTGCCCAGGATATTATCATCCAATCCTAACATTATGAAAATGGGACCACCTTGGAAGTGTGCCCTTTCTAATAAAAAAAGAATTATCAAAATCGGACAACGCTGTAAAAAGTTATGCGTCGTCATACATAAAAAAAAATATACGTGTCGAATTGAGAACCTCCTCCGTTTTTTTCGTCGGTAAAAAGAGTTTAAAGTAAGTAGGTAATCAATCAAAATCGTCAAAAATCTATACTAATATTATAAATGCGAAAGTAACTCAGTCTGTTTGTTACTTAAACTAGACTAAACTGCTTAACCGATTTAAATGAAATATAATGCACAGATAGTTTAGAGCCTGAGAAAGGACATAGGCTACTTTCAGTCGAATTATCACAAATCAGTATAGTATAAGCAAATCAGCAAAAATATGTGATATTGCAACACGTCATTTACATTCTTGCAATATTGCAGTTATGCCTATTAGTAGGTCATTTACTCGTATATATGTGTACTATTAATGCCCGCGGACTCCGTTCCACGTTAGAAATATTTTTGTCACGACCTGTTTGTACCGCGTCATACTCTTACTTCAAGTAGAAAGTTCGGAATAAATAAAAATTATGATGACGATAACAAGTCTATACTAAAGTCAAACTCGATTGAGAATGCTTGTCAACAAACAAATTAAAAATAAAGGTAGGCATCTCTAGTCATTTTACATCTTTTTTTTTATAATTAACTATTTAATGACGAATTCATGACAATAAATTAGATAAGTAAGCCTAAAACTAATTAATATATTCAATATCTTTTAAATAAGATTTTGTAAAATAACAAAACATAATTATAAATTTATTAGGCATAAAATGTGTTGCATTGTCTACCTTCATTTTAAAATTGTTTGTTGACAAGCATTCTCAACCGAATTTGGCTTTAGTATAGTAGACGTATTTGCTCTTTTGCTGGCAAGCCGCTGCGAACGTTTGGTGCTAGATTCCCTATTACGTATTGTCGACATATTCAGTCTGTGGTTAGCCAGTTGCTGAGATCTTTCAGTGCTGGATTTTCTTACACGTTCTGCAGAGTTAATCAGCTCTTTGGCTGGCAAACTGCTGCGAACATTCGGTGCTAGACTCCCTATTACATATGTTTGGCATATTCTGTCTGTAGTTAGCTGAGACCTTTCAGTGCTAGACTCTCTTACACGCCCTGCAGAGGTAATGGTTCTTTAGCTAGCAAGCCGCTAAACTAAAAAAAGTTGAGTAGGAAATACCTAGATTGAACAAATTAGAAAATTTAGTAGAAAAAAAAAAACGAAACAATAACGTAGCTTACTATTGGTAAAATAATTTTGAAAATTGGTTCAGTAAATCCAGAGATTACCCCTTACAACGTCACAAGATCACAAACTCACGAACTCTTCCTCTTTATAATATTAGCATAGATGAGTAAGTCATTGAGTTCCGAACCAATATTTTTTCAACTTATATTTTTTTAAAGTGATATTTTAATTAAAGAATGGTCTAATAGCGTAGCTTTCGTCAAACTTCAACTAATCATATATAGGTATTGTACCAGACAAACATTTTCATAGGAAGGTTTGTATGACAGTCAAATAATAATTTCCTAGTTGTTCAAAACACTTCAGTAAAGCGGGAGATATTCAATTCAACGGAAACATTTTAATATTAGCATTTATTTTGTAGTTACCTTTGTTTCTACTTTATATGGAGTGAATATAGGAATTGTCCGTCTATATCGAATGCTGGATGCTCCCTGAAGAACGTGGCCATCGAGTGCTTTAATGTTAGAGTAGATTCCTGTCCTGTCGTAGAAGTGGAAGCGAGCAAAGTCGAGTTCACGAACGTAACGAGCGTTGTTCATATGCCTCAAGAAGATGTCCACATCTTGGGTTGTGCAAAAACCTGTAATATACAGTAAATAAATTTACTTTGTATCGCAAATAGCTAATATGAGTTATCAGACTAATATAGTAGGTACTGGGTTTTCCAGTAAGTGGTTGAGTTGAGTCTAAAGAAGAAAAAGAAAGAACTAGGCATTATATAATTATGAAAAGGATAAATCATAATAACTCAGCCCCAAGCGAAAGGGAATTGAAAAGCCCGCTGCCGCTCAGGATGTGACTCAGTACCAGGTAATTTCAACGGCGAACTAAAGGGCCAGTAGCCTTATTCTGTAACTATGTTTTTATTAGTTGACATTTTGACTCACGAATTAGTGTCTGTCTCCCCGTACTACAGACAATGAGAGATGGAGACAAAGATACTCACAAAGTCAAGTGTCAATTAATAAAATCATAGTTCATGATACTTCCTCATTGAATAAGGCTACTATACTAAAGCCAAACTGGATTGAGAATGCTTGTCAACAAACAAATTGAAAATGAAGGTAGAAATGACTAGTATTTTACATCTAATGTTTTTAGTTAACTTGTTAATGACAAATTCATGACAATAAATTAAATTAGTAAGCTTGAAATTAATTAATATATTCAATATCCTTTAAATAAGATTTTATAAAAAAACAAAACAGTTTTAAATTTATTAGGCATAAAATGTGTTGCATTTTCTACCTTCATTTTAAATTTGTTTGTTGACAAGCATTCTCAATAAAGTTTGGCTTTAGTATAGTCACTCCCATGCGCACTGGTGTGATAATATTAAACCTTTATTTATTTATACCTAAAGAAAGTGTTAAACTTCAAATAATATCCTATACGGCATATCATATAAAAACTGCAATTACAACATTTGCAAATAAAAACATTGTTCAGATTGCGGGAAACGAATCTGTATTAGGTATACTAAGAGTATGTTAAGATGAAATAAAACACAACGTATATATTGTATTCTTTACCTATAGTACTTTATTATAGCCGGACGTAAAGAACGGTGTAAGGTCTAAAGTTCAAACCGTCGACTTTGACTTTTAAACGAAGTATTTTGAATTTTAATTTGCATTTTACCGTCACACATGTCAACATTAATTCGCATGTATTTATTTAATTACGTTTCCGAGAATAACTTGTAATTATTTAAGTATTAATTTAATCCTTAAATTATTAAATATCTCAGGCTATAAATATAAAGTGAATAAATCATTTACATTACCTACTTGCATTACTTGCTACGACTTGGTACCTACCTACATGCCAGAATAAATATGTACTTTTAATTCCTGAGAATATATGTATAAATAAACATCGTTTATTAATTGAATCACGTAACGGACTATAAATGAGGCATTGTTCCCTTTCAGCTTTCAACCGATAACCAAAAAGAGAATCAAATCGACAATCGATTTTTTTTTTAACGGAGATACCCACCTATCTAATTACCTCCTTACCTTAATGACCTGCACGTAATTAGTAACTGTACTATTATTTTTTTATTGCTCTAATATCATTGATATCTTAGACAAAAGGGAGCTACCAAATATTATTAGATATGCAATTTTAGCCGCAGGATTTAATGCCTATAGTCACTTAAGTAATCAAGCCTCTTCACAGCAAAAAAAGGTAAAAAAAACCAGATAGGTATGTGTAAAAAAACGGTATACTATACCTACAATCATACCAATGGACACGATATACCTACAGGATACCTATCTTTTAGCAATAAATAAGATAATTATGGAATATAAAATTAAAGAAGCCGGTAAAACAGTATTTATTAATAATTGTTACGAAGAAACCATAGAACTCAAGAATAAACAAACAATGTTAACTTTCAATACATACCTAAATACAATACTAATAATAGAAAATCATTTTAATTCTTTTCTACGTCGTTTATATAAGGTAAACAACGACGAAAAACACAAACCCCTACAAATATTTCACACAGAATCATAAAACTTAAGTTATAACTCGTAATAAAAATAAACTTAAGTTAAAACGTAAGTTATAACTCACCGTAAATTGTGGTCGAGTCTTTGAGGCCGCTTTTCTTTTGGAATAATCTCCCAATCGCAATAGTGAAAGCTACTCGGAGAAAATAATTAACGTCCCATATAATGTACATCAAGGCCACAAATGTTGCTATTATACAATACATTTTTGTTTATATAAATATGAAATTAATGTTTACTATAATGTTATTTGCAATGTTTACACATAGACGTGTTTTATATAAGGAATCTATGACGGCACTGATGAGTGCAGACTTCGTTCCGTGACGAACAACGGTAAGTTGGTATGCCTTCTACCTATAATATAACTGGCTGCGGTGAATATGTTTAACGGACCAAACATGTTCGCTGTTCGTTTTTTTCACTACAAATATGGATTATAAGGTGTTTATTCACCTTATAATCTTTGATCGGAAATTATATTTTTGTTGATTTCATTTTTGAAAAAAAGGCATAATTATAAAAAGAGGTAGGTTTATTTGTAATTTATGTTTAATAAAAAAATAACTATTAATTAAGTATGTTTACAAACTTATATAATATTGTAGGTCAATCAGTATATTGGTACATACTCTTGTAACAAAATTGTTAAATGAGCAGGTAAAATATGACATAGGTAGGGTAACCTATGTCATATTTTTAAGGTAATTTCATTAGTATTAAAAAAATTCCGATTTTATAATACATACCTAATACTACTTAAGAATACTATTTAAATCCGTACATACCTACTAAAAATAAGTCCCCCGCCGTGTCTGTCTGTTGGTCTGTTCGTGATTAACTCAAAAGACGGACTGTCACCAATAGATAGTGGTTCCTGAGGTAGGTTTAGTATATAATTTGTCAAGGTTTGGTGTAAATTGTATGAAACATAACGATAATTGTTGGAAAAGACGGATAAATTTAAGCCACTTGGGAGCTTTCATCGAAAACGCTGCTTTATCTATTTAAAATATAACGAAACAATATACGCAAGGTTGTTTCTCTTCATTAGGACAAACACCAACAACTATCAAAAAAAGTCATAAACTAAAGGCATAACTATCTTTTAAGAATAACTTGATATACCAATTTTTCTTAAAAAAGGGTTACGTAATATTTTTATGTTTGATGTTTTATGGGTTACAGCACACTAATAACAACGCGGGCGAAGACGCGGGTATCTGCTAGTTTAATATAAATTAAGGTACAAGGTAGGTACCCTAACACACTGTCTTTTCGGGGCCTTAAATGTTTACCTTATAAAAGTTCTTGAAATATTATCATAAAAAACTGGAACTGTCCCTACATAATTAGTGAATAGAGATTTTTCATTTTCATTTTTCTTGATTAAGTTACTGTTTTAAGAGTTATTCTGCTATTTAGGGCGAACACGAATCAAACCAATTAAAGATCATAAAATCAGTTCCAGCTATTCCTCGAATTACGCGAGCTAAACCGGAGCACGTGGCTGTCTCGGTACGAAAGCGCTGCTACTGCTCAACGCACACGCCACCTGTTTCCAAATCTTACTGACATTACACAACTATTCAAACATACCAAACGTAACTTCTTTCTCACCCAAATCTTAACAGGCCATGGTTTTCACAAAGAATACTTAAGCAAATTTAAAATTACAACTAACAACATTTGTCCGTGCGACGCGTCTGTCGTCCAAACCCTGGACTACCTCTTGGAGAGCTGTCCAAGGTTTGGCACGAAGCGGTTCAGTCACACAATGATCTGTGACAACCTTAGAGTTGCACCTTTCAAGCTAGACGAATTAATGTAAAAAGAAATCTGCACTAGAGTCATTTGTCCAGTTTGCCAGCTAAGTACGTCCTAAACGAATTAAAATCTTTTAACAATTGTATCCCATAATCTGCGGTATCCATTAAATTAATTTTAGCTGGAATGCTAGTTAAAGCAATGTTAGCACTAGTTTTAAGTAGGTACTAACTAGTTTTAAGTATGTGTTACTCTTAATTAATTATTAAGACTAATAAGCACTTAGCATAAGGTATCGTATCAAATAGTAAAACCTTAACGCTCGCGTCCTATTAAGATAGTATTATTGTTTATGTTTGTCAACCTTTCTTTTTCTTTATTTTGCGCTAAAGGGCTATTGTGAATAAACTAAAATTAAAAAAAAAATTGTGTGCGTGTACTAGCGTACACTCGTAAGAAGTGAAACTTTTTTATGACGTTATTTTTCAAATAATTTACTATATGCAACTTTACAGAAATTGGTTAAATAAAGTTAAATTAGATAAAGTTTAATAAAAGGCTTTTATTATCATAGACATAAATACAAATTCTACAATTATTTCATTTTAGCTTATTAAAGATTATTTTTGAATTTCATTAATTGTAATAGAATTATTACTATCATTGATGTCTTAATTACTTACTTTTTTTAAAAATTTACTGGAATTAGAATTAAAATAAACCCTTTGATTTTGCTGATCACTTCAATATAACATATATATATATATATATATATATATATATATATATATATATGTTACACTAATTTTTTTCCAACCCCGATAAAGAAGTTTCACTTCAAAAAAAAATCCTCCTTCATACAGGAGTACACTGGTGTTTTTAGCTATTTCTTATGTCTAAGCCTTGCACTTGATACATCAATGGCTTGCATCCAATATTTAATTTCCTCTGGGCACTCTGGCTTTAATTCTGCTCCAGGAATAGTCTTCATAAGAGTGTCTGCATCCACGTTGACGAGATTCTGCCGAGACAATACTACGGTGCGCACAAATCCATCGAATGTCATGAATTTATGTTCAAAGAATAGTGATTTATCTTCCCAGTAAATCAACTGAAAACAAAACAAGGATTTTTTTCATGCATTAACAAGCAGAAGAGACTGTGTTTATTTGGCTAAAAATATGCTTATCTTTAAAGTGAGCAATGCGATTGAGAAAATTATTTTTATATGATAGCTATCGATAGGTATTTAGCTTGTAGGTAGCTAATTTATAAGGCTTATAAAATATTTGATATTCTACTTCTAAGTATCTACTGGAGTTACAGAAGGCAAAAAGTTTAAATAAGAAAACTTAAGGGATAAATTCATGAAAATGACGGCCTCCGTGGCGCAGTGGTATGTGCGGTGGATTTATAAGACGGAGGTCCTGGGTTCGATTCCTGGCAGGGCAGATTGAGATTTTTCTTAATTTGTCATGGTCTAGCTGGTGGGAGGCTTTCGCCGTGGCTAGTTACCACCCTACCGACAAAGACGTACCGCCAAGCGATTTAGCGTTCCAGTACGATGTCGTGTAGAACCTCCCGCCTATTCCTAACAAGTTAGCCCGCTTCCATCTTAGATTGCATTATCACTTAACATCAGGTGTGATAGCAGTCAAGGGCCAACTTATAGTTGATAAAAAAAATAATTATTAAATTAATTTATAATTGATTGAATAAACTCTTGTTTAATCAACTATCCATTGATTGAAGAATATTCTAAATTTCATCAAACAAAACACAAAATCAGGGTATATACTTTTGTGTAGTAAAAAACCGATCTCAATTTCCTAAATCTTAATTTTATGTTTTAATTTAAGATTTTAATCATCGATGTACAATAATAAAACACCGCACATAATCATGTGTTTAAAGTAGACAAACGAACAGACAGATCAACAGAAAAGGAAACAGTATCAGAATTCAGACGTAAGCATATAATAAAAAAATTTAACAAAAAATAGAACCGACTCAAAATGCACTAAAAAGTAAAAAATAACTGTATCATTTAGTTGCTTTAATTTACTTAAGCATATCTATGAAGTTGGTGCCAGCCAAGTTTAAGGAACATTTATTTTACGTAGTAAAGCAGTTTGTGGGTTCTAGGTAACGTCCTTAAAGTAGAAACCTTACTTTTTAGTGATTTATCGCCACGTAACGTACTCGTACTATACTGTCATAGTATATTATACAGCACTAGTAGCCAAAAAGCTACCGATATCGAGACAAAAACCGAAATCGCTGTAAGCGAGCCTCCAAAATTTTAAGAGTTCCTTCAATTTCCTCAGGATATCATCATCAGATCCTAATATGATGACAATGGGACCACCTTGGAAGTATGCCCTTTCTAATAAAAAAAGAATTATCAAAATCGTTATACGAAAAAAATATACGATAAAAAAAAAGTTATACGTGGTCATACATAAAGAAAAAGAAAAAAATATATACGTGTCGAATTGAGAACCTCCTCCGTTTTTTTTCGTCGGCTAAAAAGTAACACTCACTAATCACTATCAATTCTAACAGAATTTAAAACCGTCTGTGTTAAGCTAGTTATTTTGTGCGTAAAAGTAAGACGACGTTGCTCATGATATTATTTAGAAAACTTAATTTATTTGGTGTCAGATACCTACTTATATGTGCAAAATTGGTAAAACTATCCATTTTAACGCGTTTTATTAGGTTTATGATTACGAGTAATTCCCATCAATACAAACGATTATCCCATATTCACGTTTTCCGTGTCCGCGGCATATCGATCTAACCGAATGTATTCCTATTCCTGCGCTTAGAAAGCAGGCTTTTACCATCTAGATGTTTTAAAACGTCATTGTTAACCATCATTATCTTCATCTCTTTCTATATCTTCCATACAATATACAAACGTATAAATAATTGTCTCACCTTCGTTTCTATTTTGTATGCTTTGAATATAGATATAGTCCGTCGATACCTTATGTTCGTTGCGCCCTGGAGTACATTGCCACCGATTCTTTTAATGTGTGCATATATGCCTGATCTGATATAGAAATCGACTCTTGCAAAGTCTAGATCACGAATGTACCGGGCGTTGTTCATATGATCCAAGAAGAAGTCTACATCTTGAGTAGTGCAGAACCCTGGAAATGCAAAAAGACCGAGTTCACGAACGTCATTTTCTATTTAGTATGGGTAGATAAAGGAAGCCAATAAATTCCTCTTATATTCTAATACATATGCTTACTACCAAATAGTTAATCTAAATATGAATTTGATATCTTTACATTGTGAAAAAACTAGCACAGTTAGTTAAACCGGATTTGTTCAGTTTGTTCGATTATTATGATTTTCTAAAAATAAAGAACCAAATTTTGAGAATGTTTACTAATAATTTAAAAAATATTAAATGGTCATTCAACAAATGATAAAAATAATAGATAGTGATACTGACATTATTAAATAAAATCAGATAGCATATTATGTGAAAAATATTAACAATAAAGTAAACCTACTGAGGAACGAAAATTATATAAAAAAAAACAGAATAATTATAATAACTAACTAATTAACTTAACTACAAGCATAATTCTAAATTTTGCCCTTTTGGTAGGGTGCCCATCACGCAGGCAGCATTTCCGCGCTGAATTGCGATAGATATTCGTTGCGCGAGAAAGCTGCCTGCACGAGGGTCACCTGTTGCCTCCCTGAGGCGCCTACTTAATTCCTTATGAAGCACCTGAGCGCTTCTGCCCCATGGACCCAGTGATAGATATAAATCAGATAGCTATAAATTAAACATTAAAATCAAATCAAAATAGGTAATTAGTTGTAAAGATGAAAACCACTTGCAGAAACTGGTATTAATAGTTGTTGAAACTAAGTTATAACAACTTTTGTCATGTAATATTAATGCAGATAATTTGAATTTGCCGCGTTTTTCAGTCCACGCTGCCATTTGACAGAGTTTAATAACAGATAGAAGTAAGAAGATGAACTCACCATATAATGTAGTGGCGTCCTTAATTCCGCATTTCTTTTTAACAAATTTTGCAATAAAAACAGTGAGAGCCATACGAACAAAGTAGTTTACATCACACAAAACATAGAACAGCGCCACAATACTAACTGCTATTAAAAGTATAATATATATCATTTTGTTTAGATAACACTTATTTATTTATGTTAGACTTTATATTGTTACATTTTGTACTTATTCATTTTTACTATGTAGACTGCACGTGTTTCACGAATGTGTAGTTGGACGAACTGCTAGTATAGAGTATATTTAGATTAGATAACAGTATGGCATATGTCTACATTTAGGTATGACCTTACTACGGATGATGATTCAATCGGCTTATTGTAGGAAGTTCAGTCATGTTGTAATCTTTATTTTCCTACTATCGAGTTATTAATTTCTGACTAGAGGACGCTCGCGGTTTCACCTGTGTAATTCTCGTTTCAGTGGGAATTCGGGACAAAGGATAGTCTATTTATTCTGATATGTAAGCTATATTATTGTAAAGTTTCATCAAAATCCGTTAAGTAGTTTTGCGTGAAAGAGTAACAAGCATCCAACCATACATACATACAAACTTTCGCCTCTATAATATTAGTAAGGATGTCCTTTCTTTTAGCGTCGTTATTGGGTAATTGTATGGTTACTATGGTGGATTTATAAGACCGAGGTCCTGGATTCTATTCCCGGCATCGCCGATTAACATTTACTAAATTGGTCTAGGTTAGGCTGGTGGGAGGCTTCGGCCGTGGCTATTACCCTACTAACAATAATGTACCGCCAAGCGATTTAGTAGTAGTTAGATATGTATGGATTTCATTCTACTCCTAACAAACTAGCCCGCTTTCATCTTAGATTGCATCATCACTTACCGTGAAGTGTGATTACAATCAAAGGCTAACTTGTAATAAACAAACAAATAAAAAGTTCTTTTTTTTCAAGTTGGCTGTTTATAGTGACTCTAACACCGTCTCGGAAAGTAACTGTAAAGTAATCGATACAAAGGTTATTGGTAAAAAATTCAAGCAAATGGTAATTGTTACACAATATTTTAGAAAACTGTACGTACGGGCTTTAAATAGTTAAACTTATACTGATTAAAATATTATGTATAATACTTTCTTAAAGTAAATCATATTTTATTATATAAAGTACTATAACATTCTACTAATTAGAATAATACTCTACTATAGTTTAAAAATATAATAAGCTAATGGAGTGCAAGGATCAGCTGAATCTGTGTCTAATTTATAATCAATCAAAGAAGGCTTACTTACACTGGTTATCTATTATGACAAAAATTAAAGACATAATAATCGTTACTGATAAAGTAAGGGTATCAGACAGCGCACCGATTCAGACAGTGATTGAAATAATTAATTGTAATAACCAGAAATACGACTAGATACACATCAATAGAATTTGAGTGAAAAATGCTAATATTTACTGAGCACACACAAAAACACAAAATAAAACGAGCAATTTTTGTATATAATTTATTATCCCACTAAAAAAATTCTGTAAAAAACTAGCCAAGTCTTGATGGAGCTGCGTGTCCCCTGATATAATCTGAATCTCAGACATGGTAATGATTTTCATAAAACTTTGCATGCAGGTTTCGGAGTCAATAATTCGATGTAGTTAGGTTTTGCTTTTAGCAAATGTTGTCTTATTAGTGTTTTCAGGCAAGGAATATCACTATTTACTTAACAATAGATGGCGTTTTTATGTAATTTGTATCTAAATACAAATTCCAAAAAATATACCGAGCAAAGCTCGGTCAAGCAGAAACTTTAAAAACATTTTGTCGTATATAAAATACGATGAGATTGATATATTATATATTTTCAGTTTTTACACCTTAATTTTAAACTAGAGCTCTCCATAGTTTGCAACCAAATTTTAATATATTCCGGACATGTGAAATTTACTTCCGATCCAGGTAAATATTTTAGAAGGTACGACACGGTATTTTTATATGAACCAATCGCATATTGTCGGGATATCAGCAAACATCGCAATCTGTTGTCATGTAGCGTTATTACTTCATGCTCCAAGAACAAACTTCTTTCGTCCCAGTATACCAACTGTAATAAAAAATATTTTACGTAGTTGTAATTGTAATCAGCTCTGAACTGTTTCCACCTTCTGGATAGATTTTAGAATTGATATTTCAAGCGACGATTCTCAAGTTTAGTAACTTAATTAATACCTATTGATAAGTGAAACTCAGTGTCGATTTTCGGTATTTGTTTGTCATTTGTGAGTTCTTCGTCTTCAACTAATTAATAGACAGAAAATTTTTTAACAAAAAGTAGAACCGACTGAAAACGCACTAAAAAGTAAAAAAATAACTGTCATTTAGTTGCTTTAATTTACTTAAGTATATATCTGTGAAGTCGGTGCCAGCCAAGTTTAAGGAACATTTATTTTACGTAATAAAGCAGTTTGTGGGTTCTAGGTAACGTCCTTAAAGTAGAAACCTTGGCTGGCACCGACTCCCAGATATGCTTAAGTAAATTAAAGCAACTAAGTGACACAATTTTTTTTTTACTTTTTAGTGCGTTTTGAGTCGGTTCTATTTTTTGTTAAAAACTTTTATTTCTTACTTTTTAGTGATTTATCGCCACGTAACGTACTCTTACTATACTGTCATAGTATATTATACGGCACTAGTACCCAAAAAGCTACCGAGAAAAGATACCGAGACAAAGACCGAAATCGCAGTAAGCGTGCCTCCAAAATTTGAAGAGTTCCTTCAGTTTCCCCAGGATATCATCATCAGATCCTAACAAGATGACAATGGAACCTTGGACCTTGGAAGTATGCCCTTTCTAATAAAAAAAGAATTATCAAAATCAGACAACTCTGTAAAAAGTTATGCGTGGTCATACATAAAAAAAAATTAAAATATATATATACGTGTCGAATCGATAACCTCCTCCGTTTTTTTTCGACGGTTAAAAATGACAATCCAGAAAACCCGATTTGACTCGTGTCTTTAAATAAATGGTTTCGAAAAAAATTTTGAAATCAATTACTTAGCCCAAATCTGCACCGTGAAAATGCACCATTCATCATTCATTCTGCTTATGGATTAAGTTAATCGGAGTTATATTCACTTAGATTATATTGTACTATAATGATTATACCTATATTGACAGTAGATAAATTATCCAAAATTGTAATTAAACAATATTTAGGTACCTTGGTTTTTATTTTGTAGGGTACAAACAAATGCACAGGCTCTGCGGATATTGTGAAAGTGGACCCTTGTAAAGACTTGATTCCTAACTGCCTGCTGCGATGATATATTCCAGTACGATCGTAGAAATGATACCTTGCAAAATCGATTTCACGGAGAAGCCTCGCCATACGAATACTTTTGAAACTTATGTCACAGTCTTGGAACGTGCACATTCCTGAGAAACAATGATACTTCAGAAAAAATGTACGCTTAAAGTAAACAAAAATACTATTGTTTTAAATGTTTTAGTTCATACAACATTCAGAGCTTGAAATAGATGTTAAATGCTAATCTTATTATATTTTTTAGCTCGCTAACTATGATATTGCAAGGTCGATCAACGGAAGAAAGCAGCTCCAGAAAAAAGTCTATCCGATCAGTAATAATTTTAGATACCACATAAAAGTAGCCATACAAAACTATACTATAGAAGGCAAAATACTACCGTTGACGTCCGCAATAAGTACATGATGCAGCATTTTTACAGACATTATAAACCTATTATTTTGTATACTAAGAAAGTTGTCACAAAATTATAATATCTGAAGTACTCAGAAAGAGAATATAAAATAATAAAAGCTACTGATACAATGTTTTAAGAAATAAATGTTAAATATCACGAATCCTGTAGATAAATACGACATTGAAAACATTTGCTTACTGTAGAGATTTAACAGCTCGACTTACGTAACTTACCATAAATAGCAGTAACGTCACCCAAAGTACATTTTTGTTGATATAAGCGTCCACTGAACACAGTGAAACATGTCCGAAGTAAATAATTCACGTCACACACAATATAAGCTACACATAAAAATAAAACTAGTCCTGAAAACCACAAATCAAACATTTTTTGTCTTAACTTTTGGTTGTTTCAATAATAAAGTATGTCCACTAACATAAAAGACATTAATAATGCATTGAACACACGTCTAGGTATGTGTTTAAGTGTTCTGAATATATACGAGTTGATATACAATTTAAATTAACTTTTCAATCATTGACCTTAGTTTGATTTGCCCGAGTTATTCCCTGATTTTAAAGAACTATATATACAACAAATACAAACTCTAAATTGATCTGTCAGACTAAAGGATTGTATTGAAGTTCTGGCAATGTGGCTAATAACTGCTAATAGCTAGCCCCGTATAAATAAATTGATAGGACTGCCATAATTTTCGTGTAGTATGATGCGTACGCTACGCGCAGCCTCGGAATTTGACTACACGAATGGTCATCGTGCGATGTGACTAAACAATCTAAGACACGGTTGCTGCAACTCATCGGCAAAGACAAATTCAACCCACTTACGACTATTGTATACATATTGTGTGCTACTACAGAAGCGATTATTACGATGACAAAGTATGACGTTTCCCATCAGCCATGCCATTATCATCTCCTCGGAGTTCTTTCACCTTCCTCGTCAATTCCAGCCAAACCTCGTAATTCAGAACAAGCAGCGCTTATACGGACTTTGCTATCGTGGTCAATAGCACCCGACACGTACAAAACAGATCAAGCGGTCTGTACTGTACTTCCGTTAAAAGGGCGGCTCCTCAGTTCTCGCCAAATAAAGCTCCAAATAGCCGTCCTCCATGTCTGTTAGTCACTACTCCCTATTCATGAGGCTTCACTCTTCATAGTTCATAAGACATCATCCGCATTCAATATTTATTATTAGAGGTCTGAAATGGCCGTATCTATAATAATTTAACATCTCTATAATAGAAAGTTAAATAAGAAGGAATACAATATAGTAATTTAATACATTGAGGATAATCTGAACTTTACGTTTACGGTGTTTTTGATTTTTTTGTTGACATTTTCATTATAAGATAGATATAATTGCATACCTTTACACTACACAAGCGTATTTTTTATTCTTGTTTTTAACGAAATTACTTCGTAGATTTTAAATTTCTTGTATTTTATTAGGTAGGTAAGTACTTCAACTCTGAACAAGCATGGCCTTAGACTGTTGGACCTTCAAAGTTCAATTACCTACCCATGTAGTCACTAATATGTTCTTGACAATGTACAACAATGCAATCGAGTCTGTGATAAGTATATTCACTTGCCGACCATACATAAGGTACAGAAATAACGAATCACTTGCCAGACAACGGTCTGGCAAGTGATTCATTATTTTAAAGGTTACTAAAGGTTTTTTTCTAAAAACCAGCGACAGCTTGCTGTGACATTGTGCTGAGTGGGAAACATTAATTTGTACAGTTTTTGTATTTTTTTATTACTGTTATTATTTACTGATCAAATAAAAATATTTTTCATCTTCTTCTAATATATCATAATCTGACTCGAGCCTTGGACATCAAGACCCGAAGCTACGAGAACATAGACTAACTACTGTATCAGCGAGGAATAGGTAAGCAAGGGTGGAGACTGGAGAGAGTGCCAGCAATTACTGTTTCTTATTGTTACCTATCGCCTTGATTCTCTTTGGAAATAAATCACATTCTGCCCCATGTTTACTTAAAACATTATGCCAGTAATGCGACGAATTCTATCTTCATTTCGAGTATTGTCACGGATTTGTTTTTGTCCGTGATAATAGCCCCCGGACCTGAGGGATAGTTCACGTGTGTTGAACTTAGATTTCTATTAATTTGTTAGCTCATTTGCTAACTTCATTAGATTCCAGAATACAAGAGATTGGACAAAATAGAAAAAATATATTTATTAAAGCTCGAGGTACCAATACTTTACCTAGTGGACGTCCATAGATACATAGAGTATATAGATATGGACGGTGAAAAGAGAAAACGAATAAATGTAATTTTATCCTAGTATTAACAAATTAACAACTAGCAATGCTGTGTTGTCTGTTTGAATCTTGCTAGAAAGTACATTCCTATTTAAAGTACTAATTCTAAAGTACAGACTTTTCGTTAGGATTACTGATCTTTAGGGTGTTCCTGGATTTGAGACCTGGATCGGGCTATCGTATGTATTCTTGCTTCAACAAAATTTTCAGTATCGAGCCTGGAGTTCAAAAAGTCTAGCCTTTCACTTGTAGATCTAATCTCTATACTAAAGCCAAACTCGGTTGAGAATGCTTGTCAACAAACAAATTTAAAATGAAGGTAGAAAATGCAACACATTTTGTGCCTAATAAATTTAAAATTATGTTTTGTTATTTTAAAAAATCTTATTTAAAAGATGTTGAATATATTAATTAGTTTTAAGGTTACTAATCTAATTTAATGTCATGAATTCGTCATTAACTAGTAAGTTTTAAGAAATAGGTGTAAAATGACTAGTGATTTCTACCTTCATTTTTAATTTGTTTGTTGACAAGCATTCTCAATCGAGTTTGGCTTTAGTATAGATCTTTTATTTTATAAGAAGAGTGCTAAATTATAATAACTGCGATACGCCATTTAAAGTTTAAACAAGTAACGCATCAGCAAGATATGAAATTTGTCTACCTAAGCAGCAAAGCTAAGAGTACCTACTGAAAACGTGAAAGGAAGTAATTTGATCACTCAAGGATCAAGCGTGACTGAAATGTACGCGAAAGTGGCGTACGGTTGTCCTTTCACTCCTTGACAAGTTAATATAAGTAGGTAATTGCATAGGAGAGGGTATATCCCCTCTCCTATAAGGAGGGAGGCCTGGCCCTGTAGTGGGCAGTTAATAGGCTGATAATTAGTGAACAATAAGATAATGTCGATGACCTTCTTTAAATTAAACAAGGCTGCTAACCGGTAACACAAAATTATTTAATTAGTTTATATTACAAATTGTAGCTATGTGCTATAAATAACCTATATGTTTATTATTAGGGATAACAGGGTTAGCTCTCAAAGTAGAGCGTGGTAAGTTCTAGTAGAAAATCGTTATAGATAAATATTACCTACTCGTATAGGGGATATGATATGGTAACCAAAATAAGCTTATGAAGAGCAAAATAAAACGTAATTTGAATTTAAAATATGTTGTTTTTATTATGGTTTTTACACATATTTATATTATTTCTTATTTAACTAAATATGCTAAAATATACAACCAAATTTTAATAAGATACAAACATTCTTTGGCATCAAAAGATCACAATAATATATTATTCTAATGTATGAGTACGTAACAATTTTTATGTTTATGAATAGGTACTTAAGTTAAACTACTTAGGCCTGTGTGCACCAAGATTTCGGTTATCATAACCAACGGTTAACATAACTTTACTATAAATTTACTGTTCACGACAACCCGTACTCCGATTAAGGACGTAAACCGGGCGATTATATTAACCGAGCTTACGTCCTTAACCGGCGTACGGGTTGTCGTGAACAGTACATTTTACGTTTAGCTTATGTTAACCGTTGGTTATGATAACCGAAATCTTGGTGCACACAGGCCTTAATGGTAATGAAAACCTAAGAATTAAACTTACGGAAAAAGATTGTAAATTGTTGAGTGCGGGTTTACGTGATTTTGAGATGCGTTTGTGTGTCCAACTGAGTGTTATATTTTTATTGTATACACAGACAAACCTCCCAGACTCATGTCTGTACACTTTACTATTACTGTAATACACCCAAAGCCAAACCGTCTTCTGAATATAGTTTACATTCATACAGATCCCGCGACGACTTATAAGCGCTCGTGAAAGTAGAATCGGTATTTGTAATTTAGTTTGTAGGCAAACTAACTTCTATACTACCACGCCGAGAGCCTTTAAGTCTGGAACACGTAATTAAAATGGAACTACTGAATAAAATTAGTGATGACTATTGCACTGCCTACAATCAGGAGCACAAGAGGGCGGAGTGTGTGAATGCTGGAACGGCAGCAGCAGTGGTGCTGACAGAGCAGGTAGTGCTGGCAGCGGCACTAACCACTCCGATCCGCACACCCGACCCATAACTAAGGTCGGCAGCAACGGCGCTCTGGGCCCTACTGGACGAAATGCTGACCATCGTGATTCTAATTGCTCGGTACTGGACACTGAGGCTTCAAATCTGGAACTGCTTGAACTGCCGCTCGACGTTGATTTATCTCTTTGAGCCTAAAAAGAACGCTCAATGTTACCAATATATATCGAGGCTATAAATGTAAGAGCAAATTGCGGCTGTATACAACTAACATCAACCAATATTGGAGGAATTCTGATTTGACATATTATAAAGGCCAAAGGAATGAAAACGATCAAAGTGATACCAGGACTTTTACTAGTAGACCTAATTTAAGACGATAGCTGCTAATTTACGAAAATGAATACAAACTTATTATACGTATGGGGTAAAAACACTTTATAATATAAATTCCTCCAAAAAAAGTTCTTGCCTTTGTATTTATATTGTTCAAATTCTTCGCCTAAAATTCTAAACATTTACATGCACTTCACTACACCAGCCAATGTATGTATTTTCATTAAAAGTTGCGGTCGGTAGGTAATTGTATGCAGCACTGACTCGAGTGTAAAACTCTTCTTGCCAGGAAACCCTGTTCTCAGAATTTCCAGCCGGACGAGCAGACGCTGCTGTTCTGCTCTTTGCTCTTACCTTCGTGCTATATATGGCTAATAAATAAATAAATAAAAAGCTTACATGAATGGCATTGCAATGCTCGACGGCGCGCAACAGGTCGTGGTTACAGCGACGCAGCACCAGCTCCAGCACGGAGCGCTTCTTGCCGGGGAACAGCTTCCTTAGCATCTCCAGCCCGGCCGAGCTGACGCTGCTGTTCTCCTCGTTCATCTCCACGCTATATAAGAATACGTATAAACAGACGAACATAAAACCTTTGTATAATTTGAAATCGGGTAAAAAAATCTAAGGTTTCCAACAAAAAGGGACATGGTACGTCGAAAACCATCATGCCTCAATCCCATAGGGGTAGGCATAGACCACGTCCGTCCACTTGCCTCAATTCTTGCATAGGTATCTCCCTCTCTCGCTTTTTCCAATTTCTTTAAAAATTTTATAGAAGTACGTCGGTTTAGGGTAGGTACCTACTTTTGACCTGGCCTTTATTCAGAAAGTCCTGGATTTGGTCTAGGGACGTTTGCCTTGGTCTTCCCCTTCCAACATTCACATTCGCCTTATAAACCTCTTTCGTAAGTCTCCTTTCATTCATTGTCTCTACATGACCAAACCATCTCAGCATCCCTTTTTCGATTTTACTCACTTCATCTTCTTTTATACCACACTGTTCTCTTAGCAAACTTTTCTTAATTCAATCATTAAGTTTTAATACCTTTTACGAAAACATATAACACAACAATACAGTTACAATATGAACCTATTACCTAATTCTTAACAGGAAGGTACAGTTGTATTCTTAAAAATACATGTTTTTTAGAAAAAAAAAGTATTAAAAAAGTAAATATTACAAAGTTAAATTAAACGATCATTAACTACTCATAGTTTAATATAATTTGTTAGGTTTAATTGAAAATTATAAATAATAATTTACTCGTATTGAAGGTAGTGAACGTCTGCATCGCAAAATGAATAACTACCCTTAAGTCAATGGGATGCAAACTGTTAAGAAATCTCGTGATGAGCATATAGCAATAGGTCAGTTACAAACACTGGTAGAGTTACCTGTTTTAAGCGAACAAAAACTAACACTAGTAAAATATACTTACCATGACCTAGAGGCAAAATTAGAAGCGCCGGCGGAGTCAGGGGTCGCACTGCAGCAATCGGGTAAAGAATCACTCGTCTCACTGTCGATGTGAATTGGCTGAAAATATGACTATCATAAGTGGGGCAAAGCTTGCAATAAATCACGTCAAGAACTTATCTAGGTGTCTGCACCGAAACTCAAAAGTTATTATTGATGATTGTATGATTATTATACTAACTATAATATTATAATAACTAAGTCGGAAAAGATATAACATTCTACTCATTCCCTTTTTTTTTCTAAAACCCAAAAATGATTCAAGTAATTATATCTCTAGATAACAGCGTCAAAAAGTTCGTCAAAGAGGTCATGTATGTCAGGAAACTTACAGTTTGATCCTCTACAGCTGAGTCGGGCTCGGGTCCGGGACTGGGACAGGGTCCGGTGACCCTCATGCCATAGATCCGTCCCGGCGGCAAAGTCTCCAACGCTGTACCACTCTGAACTGACGCCAGGTGCAACGCTATCTTGTCCTCGGCTGCTTGTTGTCTTTTTAGGGCGACCTGAAAAAAAATCATCTATAATAATAAAAAAACGGTCAAGGTTTCCGTAAAATTGAAGTAACAAAATCAAATTTTTTTGTCAAAGTTATCAAAGAAAAACAACAATTAATATAGGGCTACATTAACCTGGGATTGATTCCCGGCGGGGCAGATTGAGATTTTTCTTAATTTGTCTTGGTCTGGCTGGTGGGAGGCTTTCGCCGTGGCTATTTACCACCCTACCGACATAGACGTATCGCCAAGCGATTTAGCGTTCCGGTACGATGTCGTGTAGAAACCGAAAGGTGTGTGGATTTACGTCCCACTCCTAACAAGTTAGCCCGCTTCCATCTTAGACTGCATCATCACTTAACATTAGGTGTGATAGCAGTCAAGGGCCAACTTGTAGTCGATAAAAAAAATCTAGAATAATTAACGAAAAGATCAGGAGACGCAAAGAATTCTTGCCTGATAGTTAAATAAAAATCCTAAAGTCGCGGCTTCATTAAAACCGCTGAAACAACCTAGACTAATTTTAAAAACTAAGATACTCCTACTGGAACGGGATTTACGTGGACAAAGGAAGTCTAAAATAATAAACAATTAAAAGATAGTTTTTATTTTAATAGGATGATTAAAAGCTTACAAGTTTAAACATTTTGGGCAGGATAGGATAGTTAGTTTCTTAGCAAAACAGTTTTTTGAAGTGATAACTTCTATCGAAGAGTACCTATGCCGCTTCGTTACGTTATCTACGCTGTACGGTGCCAGTCTGTCTAGCTTCCCTATCACTCACGCCTACAATTGGGTAAGGCAGGCTCCTCCTCTCTCTATTCTACTGTCCCGAGACGTACAAGATTTTTTTCCTTAATAAGACCAGATTAATTATAACTTAGTCTAATCTTCATCTAATAACCGTCTTTAGAGAGATCAGATTTTTTCGTAACACACCTCAAATACGTAGTAGATACCTGTTACTGTTTGTACAAACAAAGCCTTAATTTATTCCACCGAAAACACCCACAGACATGACCGATCGGTAAACTGATATATAAATTAATTTAGCAGAAAATCAATGACAAACAGACAATTGTTTGTGTTTGATAGGCGGTCACCCAAGGGACTGCGGGCCCATCGCACCCGGGGCGCTCGCCGCCTCATTGGAAAAGAAAACAAAACTTGATCCCCACAAATCAAATTGAGTCTGGAACGGAATACGTAATACTGATAAAATATTAGATACACATACCTAATGTTTTAAGTAAAAAAAATTATTCGGATTTCCAAATCGAATAATGTCTGCCAGACTTTTTAAAATCTAAGTACCTTCTTTGTCTATTTGTTTATTTTGCTACCTCAGTTACATTTTTTGAACGACCATATTTAAAAATGTATATATAAAGTAATAACTGATCGATTAGTATCTTCAAGCCAAGAGTAAATAGGCATCTTCTAGGCAAGCGCGGTCCGGTTAAGCGCTAGATCATAACATTAAAAGAATAAATAAAAATCAAAGCAGCTACACTACGAAACGCACTACCAGAAGAAATCAGATGCTCAAAGTCGCTGACCATTTTTAAAACTTGTGTAAAGGAACACTATCTAACATTTTAATAAGTAGTTCATGTAGGTATTAGAATAAAGATTGCTTTGTTACATATATGTAGGTACTATGTGTATAATAAATATATATGTATTGTATAAGTAATATATATGTATATATATTAATATAATGTGTATATATATATGTATGCCGTATTAGATGTATGTATGTTGTAGTTTTACTTTCTTTTCTTTATTTTTGCAATTTCCCGTCTCGCAGAATATTTAGAATCTTTCGGTAGGTTGCCTGGAAGAGATCGCTCTTAGTGACAAGTCCGCTTTTTGCCAATTAATGTTACTTTGTTTCTTCTGCTATGTTTAACTATATAATTTGCTATAAAGTTTTTAAAATCAAAATAAATAAATAAATAAAAAATCTTCAATCCTGAGAGCCTTAAAGAAATAATTATAATGTTTATTTATTGGTTACGCTGTTGATTTTTCTTAACAATAAATAATCAGAAGTTATGCCTATTAAATAAAAGCTACCTCCAAAAAGCTACCTCCTACTTACTTTCTGAAAACTAAGTAAACTTTTCATTTAAAGTGATTTTTCCGGTAATACTCGTAGGTGTCTACGTAGCTCTCAGCTAGTTAGTAAGTAGTATTCAGCTTTGATGCCACACAAAACCGTAATATCACAAAATCCGGTTGAAAGTGGTAGGACATCGACAGCGATGCATTACTGAACAAACCGATCGATGTTCATCCGGCGTGTACCGTAAACACGTGCCACTTGTTTAAATAAACCCGCCACCGCATTAGCTGGCACCGGCTCGATTACACTACATTAAAACACATTAACGCTTACGTTGCATGTTATTCCTAATTTAGGTAAGCGTCGACCGTATTGGATGTGTTTGATAGCTACCTAACTTGTGAAAAAGCATATCCCATAAAAATTGGTTGTCTGTAAAGTCGGTTTACTGACGATAGTTGAACGTGACAACGTCAGAAGAAAATACTGATGGAATGGTAGCATTTAATTGGTTATTAAAATTTTTAATTTAAGTATATTTTTATAAATATTAATTTAAATTAATAAAATAATTGATTTTGATTTTATAAATTTAATTTTTAATTTAAAATTACTATATTTAATAATTATATTTAATAGACGGATGTCGAACGCTGCCGAACGCAAAGGCCGATTGTCCTTCTTTGTCGCTCGTTCCGCGCTCTCGCTTGCACTTCAAGCCTTATATGGAACGCCTCAAAGCGAGGTAACGCCGCATGAGTCATGTTTTTTCGTGCGTGCAGCCGGCTCTATCGAATTATAAGACGTAGTCACGTCAAAAAAGTTATATTTACGAATTCATGAACCAAATTCAATAGATATTAAGAAATCTGGAATTGCACGATAAGTAAAAATTTTAAGTTTTTAATCAATTTCTAAAAAATGAGGAGGTTCCTTCGTTTTTTTTTTGCGAAATGTTTTTAATTTTCGCTGTATATCTGTCTATCCGCACTATTTATATGTTCCCTTACAACTCCCAAACGCCTTGGCCGATCGCTGGTATGAAGACAAATCCTTATAGGAAAAAATCTGTGGAGTGTTCTTAGTTACTGTGTACTGGTGTTATTACCCACTTGCACTAAGTATGCACTTCCAGTTCAAATTAAATTAAAATTAAGTAATTAATTGCAAAATATTTAAGTAAAGTATAACATTGGGTTCAATTTTGGGCGTACCAGAAATGCAGGAGGCTGGAAGCCGTTCTCCGAGCTAAGCTTAAAGTTAGTTTTGATAGTTATTTATTTGATTGGATGGAAGGATACCTATACATGTGTTAGTCCAATGAAAAATCCATCAAAATCGGTGTGTAAAAAAATCAAAATACCTAACTGAAAAACTATGCCGCCTAAGTAAACAAAATTGCGTATCTATTCAGTCGTAATATAGCCAAAAAGGCACAGACATACCAAATTTTCGGGGCATTATCGAGTCCCTGTAGGTTTCGTTTGGATAATCCCAGAAGTCGATTGTCACAGTGATCAAAGTATTTAGTTTTGGATATTTATTTGTTGAGTTGAACAATTTATGCAACTAAGTCCCCAAGTGAGACCTGCCAAGTGCTTCATTTAAAAGATGTATTAAAGCGCATTTCCAAAAATGATTATCATCGTCAAATTTTAGTAATACTGACTTGACAAATTATATTACACTAAAATCTTCTTAGTAATAACCACTCAGTAGACATTTTTATCGAGAATAGACAGACACAGAGACAAAGACGCGGTGGAAGAATGAATTGAAGATAATGTTTAAAAAACTTTATAAAGCAATTATCAAAAAGTCTCTTAGACTTTTCTGCCTTTCGAACCGGTTTAAAATCTGCTAACAGAAACACGCGACCGAAACAAGCATTTTATTTACAGAATGCTTGTTTCTTCTTCACGCCGCAAATATTTACCCGGCTTGGCTTAGGTATGGAAGATTATATAATTTTTATACCATTTCTCTGGGAATGGAATCTACTCTAGTAAAATATTTATTACAACCTACAGAAATTATTATAAATTGATAATCTCTAGAATTAGATAGGTGCACTTAGCCAACCTATGCCTCAATTGCATGGTCATACGATGAAATTTTCCGTCGGAAAATTTTCTGGTAGGTATAGATAAATAGAAACTTGCTATACCGAAGTATTTCCCTCCTATAAGGGAGGAGGCCTTGCCCTGTAGTGTACCATTAATAGACTGATAATGATGATAAGTATTTTCAAAATAAAGTGATCGAAAAATTGTAAGAAACAATTCTATCTATACTAAAGCTAAACTCGATTGAGAATGCTTGTCAACAAACAAATTTAAAATGAGGGTAGAAAATGCACCACATTTTATGCCTAATAAATTTAAAATTATGTTTTGTTTTTTTTATACAGTCTTATTTAAAAGATATTGAATATATTAATTAGTTTTAAGCTTACTTATCTTATTTATTGTCATGAATTCGTCATTACCAAGTAAACTAAAAAAATTAGGTGTAAACTGAATAGTGATATTGATACCTTCATTTTTAATTTGTTTGTTGACAAGTACTCTCAATTGAGTTTGGTTTTAGTATAGTCTTTACTTATACTACCTATGCCTGAAATTCACGAGCACGCGATGAATTTTTCCGTCGGAATTTTTTGTAAAAAGTAAGTAGAAACTTGCTACAATTTAGTATTTTCAAAATATTGTGATTCGAGAAATATACAAACATATAAACCCTAATTTAATTAACTGCAATGCTGTTGTAAATTACTTTGGAGTAATTTTTCTAATAGGTAGGTATAATATGTATACCTTTGTATTAAAGTTTCTTTATTGTGCTGTTAAACGATTTCGTAAAGATTTACACATTAATTAAACTTTGGACCAATCCTAGTACAATCGTCTTAGAGGTATAGACTCTAGCTACACGTATGAATCTCCATGCTCGGCTGCAAGTATGACATTTAGCATTTACATTTTTCCCATACTCCATTTATATAAACTTAACCCCTCTCTCACTTGGCCATGGGTTGGTAGCGTGTAGGTTTTCTGCCTTCATTTTAAAATGTTACCAAAACAATCAAATTCACACGTCAAAACGCAAACTCTAGCTCCTATATTATGCCTTCGTAACAAATTCACAAAAATTTAATAGGGACTAAAAATTTTATAATTTTAATACCTTACCTGAGCAGCCATTATCCTTTGGCGTTCTTTAATCAATCCACACTTAGGGCACTGACAGTCTCGATACGCACAGGCCTTCTTGTGGCCCCGAAGACTTGAGATAAGTCCATGGTTCCGACATCGAGCGCACTTCGGGACTCTGGCCCGACCGTTATTCATTTTTTTCGTATAGTACCTACTACGATAATTTTAGGGCTACAAAATGCAATTAATTCGATTTAACTTTATTGCTACAGAATTTCCGAAGAAATATAACGTTGATACCTCATTTGATTCAATCACAGTTTAAGCAAATGTTATCCGTATATTTGATTACAATAATATCAAAAACACTTTAAATTATATCACAGAACATAATTATTAACAATTCCGACCGCCCACTCAGCACTCCACCCTGAAACTATCCATAAATTGAGTGTTTATTTCAAAACACTAAGACGGTAGGCGTTGCTACAATTGGCTTGTATCCATAACGCGTAAACCTCAACCCCATATCATAGGAGATAAAGTCAAGTTCCTGAAATCGTTGCAGCATCCCGTTTATCCCAATCCGCCCCCGCACGATTCCGACCAATCACAGGGCGCTACACTCGCTATTGGTTACAAATGGAGTCGGAAAAACAACGGAAACTGTTCAGTGTAGCTCTTGGCTTGTATTTCAGTTGTAAAAGCAACAAAAATGTACAGCGATGTTCTATATTGATGTTCTGTTTATTTTAGTATCGCCTTTCCAATTTATAACTCGTATAGGTATCTACCGTTCGTTTTTGTATGACTTTAGTAGTTACGAGTATTAGTTAGTATTATTTTTCTGGCTTTTTAGGTACTCGTACTTTCTACTTATACTTACGTATATACAAAATAACTGGTAAGCTTATTTATATGAAGTAGGTCACTTAGGACTTGCCTAAATATTTTGCTAGACTCATAGAATAATTAAAATTATAGCTGAAAATGCACACAAAATGGATAAGGGTGTATAAAAATGAGAGGTGTTGGCGGCAGAGCAAAAATCTCACATGAAACATCTGAAACATCGTTGTCATCGTCGCCGCTTTCGGACGATTATGTTACCCCGCCATCATCTGCGAGGGATGTGACGCCCTCTCCAGCTAGAAGGACATATCGGGGCGTCACCACACGGCGCACACACCATCTAGACGACGGACCACCAGCTAGCTTGGGGCAACAGGAGCCGAAGGCCCCCGCGAGTGCTCCCGCTGCCGGTGGTATAGCGCCGCATGAGATGGTCTCATAGTATCAATAAGAGTGTCATGCGTGCGTACTACGGGGCGACAGAGGGGGGAACTAACCTCACTGCGTACCGTGCAAGAATGCTGTCTCTGTTTCAGGCGCTTGAACCAACAATGACCGTGACTGCACAACGATTAGCGATAGTCGTTTCAGTCAACGGTCTTATAGCGAAAAGCTTTGACCAACATCTGAAAAATCTTTCGCTAAGTTGTTGGATCAAGAGTCAGATACAGAAGGCGGTAATTCTTGAAAGGGCGCGATTGTGAGGAGGCTCACTCTGGAGCCCTGACTACCGGCTGCTTGGATCCCCGGGCCCCGGAGCAGGCGGGCTGGATTTTTTTATAAATTTTTAATAGTGTTTTTTTATAATTTTTATAAGCATTGTTAAAAATTGTTTAAATAATTGTAAATATATAAATGATAATTTATATATTTTGTTATTTTTCGCAAACAGTCGACGATCCCATCCAAAGCTATAAGTCCCTAATATACCTAGGTAGGTTACCTACGTACTAATTATAATTACCTAAACTACGCTCCAAAACCGGAGCATCTTGAGGAAATGTCTCTACAATTTTCCATTGTGAAATATATTATTCTTCATTGTGGAAATTGTAGGTATGAATAGAAACAAGCAATTATAATCTGAAGTGGCGTCGAAGCTTATATCCACCACACTGCTCTAATACGGGTTTACGGGCAAGTTAAGATTAAATTTAAATTTTTAACGGTCACTATCAGATGTTTATTTTAATGACTGGGACCGACTGCTTAAAGTGGTATCTGAGACATGGTGAGGTAACACTATCAACTTCCGAACACTGTGCTTTCAAAAGAAATTTCAATGTATTATGTTTAGACAGCTAAGCGTTAGATATTTTCACGCGAGTTCAATACGTTCCGATGGCGCAGTGGCAGGTGGTCTGAGTATATCTAACGATACCGAGATCGCATCCTAGTCCCGAAACACTTTTGCGTTTTTTGTATTTTTTTTATAAATTGGTTAATTCTAACGTATTGCGGAGAGTGGGGCTAGGTGCAGGCAGGCAGTCATTAGCAATAGATTCGCCAATAAAACGGCAGTAAGGCCGTGCATGAGTTGACTCTTTTTAGAAATATTTTAGTGCAGTTATTTTGATTATGAATAACTAAGTAATACGAGTGAATAGTAACTAATAACTCAGTGAATCCTTGACATTGTTCACCCTGGCCATATAATTCATGTTTACTGCGAGCATAGGGGTAAGTTGCACACATATTATGCTTTAATGTTATGGATATGTATCTACAAGCCGTGCAGTTCTAAGGTAGTCTTTTCCTTTGTTGTAGCTTACCGGAATGCCCTTTTAAGATTACGCGATTAGTGCATCGCTCAAATAAAATATACTGTCTAACCCTGAGAGAACTAGCCGTGGTTGGTGTGGCAGAGAACCAAAGAAATCTCTCCTGGCGCCTAACATTAGATATAACTAGTAACTATAAGTAACAATGATATATACGTTAGTGTACCTTAGATAATTAAAGTTAGTTTTCCTTGTTGCCTTATTGTTAGGCTTAAGATGCTATTTGCGATTAAATAAACATTTATAGAAAAGTACCTACAAGACTTTAAATTAACCCGTAACAAATGTTTCATATGATCTAGGACTCGAACCTTATTGACGTGAAAACGTCTTATAATTCGATAGAGCCGGCTGCACGCACGAAAAAACATGACTCATGCGTCGTTACCTCGCTTTGAGGCATTCCATGTAAGGCTTGAAGTGCAAGCGAGAGCGCGGAACGAGCGACAAAGAAGGACAATCGGCCTTTGCGTTCGGCAGCGTTCGACATCCGTCTATTAAATATAATTATTAAATATATTAATTTTAAATTAAAAATCAATATATTTATAAATTAATATATTTATTATAAATTTCAAATATAAATTTATAAAATCAAACTCAATTATTTTATTTATTTAAATTAATATTTATAAAAATATACTTAAATTAAATTTTTTTATAACCAATTAAATGCTACCATTCCATCAGTATTTTCTTAAGACATTGTCACGTTCAACTATCGTCAGTAAACCGACTTTACAGACAACCAATTTTTTATAATTTTATATTGGTCAACTACTACTGTTGGATCATTCAAAACGTAGGTACCTACCAAAATTTCAAAGTGCCGGCCAAAGAAAAAAAAGTAGTTATTTCGATTGAGGGTATTATTTCGAACATTGCTAAGACAGCAATGCTGTGAAACTTTACTTTCGGTGATATTAAAGGTTAAAAGTGCAAGATTTTTCCGAGATTTTTGTTTTTAAGCCGATAGGCGTGGTTATTACAAACATTTTTTACTGTGACAGCAATGCTGTGAAACCGTTATTTACCCTGATATTGAATTTTAAACGTTAAATGAGAATTTTGTTTTTAAATAGATAGATTTTGTTATTCCAAACATTTTTCATTACGACAGCAATGCTGTGAAAGCTTTACTTTCAGTGATATTGAAGGTTAAAAGTGGAGATTTTTTCAAGCATTTTGTTTTTAAACAGATACTGAACAGATAGGCTTAAGAAAGAGATAATTAAGTATAGGATTAATATCAGCATCATTTTCAGACTATGATGAGCCCTAAGGGCATAAACTGCGTTAAGCGTGCCTCTCGCGTGTCCATACAAAAACGACCCGCGCGTGCCCATGCGCGTGCACACGCTCGTGAGCCCGTCGCGTGATACTTCCGTGCAATGGGGCACGCATGCACGCGACGTGATCACGCATCACGTTGGACGGGTCCACGCGCGAAGCCCGCTAGCGGGTGCGGGTGCTTTTTTTGGCAATTCGTCGTCGCCGTCGTCTTGATAAATAATACAACATTAATTTATCCATTATTACTTATTCGACTGTACACCTCCAACGTCAAAATTGTACTGAGAAAACTGCGTACGCGGATGCCGATGCCCGCGCATAAGCACGCGAACGTGCTCACGTGCGTGCACCAGAAGCGTGGCCCGCGACGTGCTCACGTGCGTGCACACGCTTAACGCAGTTTATGCCCTAAAGGGCCAGGCATCTCTCCATATAAGATGACATAAGTTTATTTATGCCCAGCACACTGCACCAATGTGGGGTGTATTTTTTTTTATCGACTACAAGTTCGCCCTAGACTGCTATCACACCTGATGTTAAGTGATGATGCAATCTAAGATGGAAGTGGGCTAACTCGTTAGGAGTAGGACGAAATCCACACCCCTTTCGGTTTCTATACGACATCGTACCGGAACGCTAAATCGCTTGGCGATACGTCTTTGTCGGCAGGGTGGTAACTTGCCAAGGCGAAACCCTCCCACCAGCCAGACCAAGACAAATTAAGAAAAATCTCAAACTGCGCCACGGAGGTCGTCGTCGGAGGTTGTCGCTTGTATGTCGTTGTATGGTGATACAGATTTGATTATTTAACAATCACCATCTGATGTTGATTTTAATGATGGGGACTATTGACTAAACATGCTCTCTGGGACACTGGGGTGACACCATCTACTTCCATACTCCAAAATTAGAACTTTTACTAAACTAAGAATAAAGAAAATCTCAGTATTATTATACAGCCCAACCCAGGTCTAGAACCCAGTTTACTAAATTTTAATAATTAACAATACAAAAAATGTATAGCTTAATCTGGAGTCAATATAAATAAGAAAAAAAAATAACTGACAAACATCTTAAATTTATTTATTTTCTAAACATATGTATTATTTGCTTTTCTTTTTCTCATGCTGTTTAGCTGCTTTCTTTTTCATATTCTGTATCCTTTTGTCTGCTGATATTATATTAATGTTTGGAGTGACAACTTTTGATGGAGAGGATGATGCAGAACTGCTTGATGATATCTTAACAGGTGTAGTGGATCCAGACAAATGAGTGGGTGACTTGGAGACTGCTGATTTACTGTAGCCCTGAGCAAAGCCCTGCGATGTGAGACATGAGGCACATTGCCAGCCAGTCATGTCGTTATCACTGATCACCGGCTTATGACAGTCCTGTAAATTAAATATTGAATTAATAAACTATTTTAAGTGGTTCCTAAATAAATAAACAGATTAACACACTCACAGTCCACTGAGCCTAATGGTGCAAAGCCAACACCAATTTATCCTCATAAGCCTGTGAGCCCAATGTGCTAATAATAATTAACTTAATAATTAAGCAATCTTTTATTTCATTGCTACTAAACTAAACTAAATCAAGATAATTCACAGCCAGGGGGTAACTATAATATTTAGGTGAGAACTAAAACTTGTCAAGGCAGCCGGATGCTGCTTTTACATACATAGCCTTAAGCGATCAACAGCTAAATGTATTTAATTGTTGTACAATTAAAAGCAGCAGTTATAATGTAATGATAAGTTTTGAAGCTATAAGGCCCTGTACCTTACAAGTCCATTTAATACATATAAGTAAAAATATAAATACCTGATGGTACAGTGCATGACAAGCATCACACTCAACCAAACGATTTCCCGCCTGCACCGCTATCTGCCTGCAAACAACACAAGTCAAGTCCTCCTGTAGAAAGTCGAATTCCAGTTCCCCGTCCATAACCGATCCATCATCATTCTCCCTCTCAGGAATCTGTATTTGTTGTGGACTTTGCTGCGGAATAGGTACAGTTTTCGCACTGCTAGAACTCTTCTCATTTTTGTGTTTAGAACGCGAGGGGGATTCCATTTTTTCCTCATTCAAATATTTCTTTGGCAAAACATTGCCCAACGTCTTTGAGTTGCCGTACGTCTGCCTGATCATATCATCGAGAGTTAAACGCAGTTGCTCGGTCGAATCCGATGCGCTTGAATGCAAATACTTCAAGCACATTTTTATTGATGGATCAAAATCTATTGAAGACATTATGTATTATGATTTTTTCAAGGTTAGTTTTTTCCCGATATTAATAGTTAATTGCGATTAGCGAATACAAACAATGACGATGTTTTCTTTTCTTAAAAGTTGGCAGTTATGTTTTGAGATTTAATTGCATATTTCACTAGGAAATTCGGACTTATAGTTCTTTAAGGTTGCATGAAAACCTAAGTACTAAGTAAACAAAATACAAATCCGTTATCCGCCGTACTGATTGTCTATGGTACTAATCACAACATAATGACATTCTTTTGACGTAAGCTCTAGGGATGGGCCTTTGTGAATGAACTACATCGAGAATGAGGGGAGTGAGTTCATCAAGAGTTCATGAGACAATTACAGAGTCTATTCTAATCCAAATTCACGGTAAATCCATATGAAGTAGAAATACTAAGTCGCAAAATTTTGCATTTAAATAAATGAAGTCTCAATCAGGAAGCCATACTCCTACAAAAATTGGAGAACAAACTAATGTGTGAGACTATTTAACGACTTATTTTGCGACTTTATCGCGGATTTGCAAGTTATTTATTTTGAAATATTATGGCAACAAAATTTCTATTTATTTAACGATCTGGAATCAATTTTATATAATATGGAAATGATACCTTAAAATAAAATTTGTATTAATTTTCCTAAAACGTCAGAAGTCCATTATGAGAGTACATCGCTTTCTTCTGCACGTTTCCTCTCAAACCCGCGTCACCAGCGCCCCCAGCGGCGATTCTGTGAACTAATTCATAAAAGCCGGAACAAGGCGCTGTATTTGACATTGTCGGATTAGGATGTCCCTGAGGAATAATAGCCCCAGGAAAACATCATCTGGACTTCTGACGTCTTAGGAAATATAATATGACATATTTATTTATTTAACGGCCTGGAATCAAGTCCTTTATGACTAATATAGCCATATGCACAGAAAAATAATTATGCAAGTGCACGTAGAGCGAGATGACCATAAAGCAGATGCTACATATGAATATGACACCTGTGTTTGACACTGACAGCCAGACGCACCACCAACAACAAAAAGTAGTTTTTCTTTTCAAACAAATCAAACAAGGATAGTTTCACATCTACTAATTAAATTTGAAAAGTTTTAACGGCTTTTAAACTTACATAAGGCCTATGGAATGTTGTAAATATTTTGTGGTTTATTTAGTAACAATATAGGTTATCAAACGATAAACAATGTTGTTCAAACTGAATATTGTAGTACTATTACTTATAGTACATTTAGTATGGACGAAATGCGAAGGCCAAGTAGGTCCCGATCCTTGGGACTATGTAAGTAATGTAAACTCGGTTAAACAAGATGATATACCATCGGATCTTGTAAATGTTCCTACTAAAAAAGTGATAACAAATAAAATTGGCACTGGCGACTGGTTTTACAAACGCATATTGGCAATTATATTAAAAGGAGGATTAGTAAAGGTATGTTCAACTATATTTATTATAGAATTAAATGTAATAATGTATGTATATTTTCTTGCAAAAGGTACAAAAATATGTACGGCTCCAATTCAAATTATAAAAGTTTTTTAAAACAAATAATTAATCTTAATCATGATCAATGATGATTTTTAGAGCTAAACTGATTGACTTGAATTATAGTTATATATTTACCCAAATATTTTTGAATAGATTGCTTCTTCTTTTTCTGGTGTTTCCACATGTGGCTATGTGTTGGGCGTGTGGTGAATAAGTGCTTCTAGGAAGCAGTCAAAAAGAAAAAGAACTTTATCATGCGATGACCATTTGAAAACTCATAAATTTCTTCATTATTTAGCAAAAGCCATTTAGTTGTTCACTGCTAATGTACAGAAGAAATATAAATGTAATATTTGCTATTAATGTTACAGAAAAATGAAGATGGCAGTGTTGATATTTCTCTGCAAATGCGATACAGCCCTGAACGTTGGAATGTTTTGGAAGAATATGTAACTTCTAGCAATGCACTCTCTGAGGATATGTACAGGCGTTCCATGGGGTATGTGGAGGATGCTATATACAAGCCCACTATTACGGAGAAAATTGTTATAGCATGGACTGAATATGTTCAAATTTATTTAATAGAGTATAAGGTAATGTTATCAACATTCTATTCAAACAACTGATCTATTTGTCTGGTAACCAATATGCTGGTGCCAGTGATGTAACTAGGACAGTGCCAGCGGTGCCCAGGCACAGGGTGCAGAAATAACCAGACCATATACAAGCAATACCTTATTTAGAGTCAGTTACAAGTCTGTAGGGCGCAGTTACACACGCTGGCACAGGGCACATAAATTGCTGCCTCTGGCTGGTGCTTAATTAGCCGAACGAATAAACCTCGGCATTCAGAGGGGAAATAGCAACTGAGTGTTAAGCACCTTGCCTTTTGGGTGAACAATTAGTAATAAGTAGTAAATATCTTCTTTTATTTGTTTTGTAATTTGTTTTTGTATCAATTTTCTGTCTTCTGTGTAATAAATATTTTTAAAATGCATTATTATTCAAGAAATATGTTTTTTTAAACAAATAGTGTACACCTACAGTGTGTAAGCTAAACAAAAACCATTGTTGTTACTCATAGATGAGTCAATAATTCGCCAAACAACATGCAGACAATAATGTATTGTATTTAAAGACAATGAATCTTAAACTTCATGATCAGAGACATTATATTACTTTTATTTAACTAAATTAATAACTAAAACATTTGAAATTAGTGTAGAAACAATTTTTTTATTTAACAACATAAAAGAGCTTTAGTTAGCACTTTTATTTAGTTATATTAATAACTAAAACATTTGAAATTAATGTAGAAACTAATCAAGTTTTTTATTTAACAACATAAAAGAGCTTTCAATACTTGGCATTTTAATTTAGTTAAATTCATAACTAAAACATTTGAAATTAATGTACAAACAAATCGAGTTTTTTATAAAAAAAAAGCTTTAGATATTTAGTTTGGTCATTTTACATTTTATATTATTAAAGTAATAAATGTAAATAAAAGACAGGTATGCAAAAACAGATGAGTATTATCTGTGTCCTTTTTTCTCATTAGTGCTATTGTCAGATTTTCATCTGTCATTTCAATTACTCAACTAAAGTAATTAAAAGCTGCTCAATAACTTCTCATATCTATATGACATACTAGATTTAATACATGGATACAAACAACATTATGTATTTTTTACATAGATTTTTGTGCAAATAATTCATATTGAACCTTAACGTTATTCTCTTTTCCAGGTATACATTGCATGGACCACAAGTATACTAGCAATTATAGGATCAACAATTTGGCTGGTTCGCCATTTATCACATAAACATATTTTGATACTTTTAGTTGCTTTGTTCTACATGTATGAAGTTTTTGTATCCTATAAGGCAAGTATATAAATTAAATTAATATGTCCATTAATGTTCCCATAGATGTAGGCAGAGACCAGAGACTTTCTTTAATTGTGGGTAATGGAGTCCGGTCCACTCTCTTCCAACCTTCAGTCAAACCATTTCCTTATGGAGTATGCAACTTATTCTCACCATATTGCTCCAATGCAGGTGATAATGTTTGATTATTTAATAATGATTATTAGATGATGAGTGACTGTTACCAATTATTATTATTATTATTCTTTATACCACTCACATAAAAAAAATACAGATACAAACACAAAATACATAAGAAATATGTAGAATACAAAAAGCGGCCTTATCGCTTAGCAGCAATCTCTGCCAGGCAACCTTAGGCTTAGGAAAACGATTAAAGAAAGGTCTGCAGGTGGTGTACTTGTAAAATATACATACAAATAGTTACATACTAATAAATAAACCAGACTACACAGATAATACCTATGATAAATACAATATGTCATAAAATAAACTAATATATATACGTGACTTAACTGCTTTTTTGAAAATATAAAGCGATTCCGACTCACGTAATGACTTTTCGTGCGCCAATGACTTATCATGCTCTCTAAGGCGTGTGGGTATAACATCATCAACATCTTATTTTTTTTTTCTTTCTCTTTTCTATTGGAGATCAGTCGCTGGACCATAATCCGATTAAATGTCTGTTAATATGTCGTTTTGGGTCCTGTACATCCACTGATGTAAAGCCCATTCAGGATTGAGTATATAACTATACTATGTTGGCCAGTCGTGTCCTTTTCAGGCGGAATGTGCAGTCTCTGACATCTAATAGTTTGACTGCCAGGCTGTTTTTGTGATGCTCAAGCCTCTGCTTGTAGGCCACTAGTGACATATTGATCTCATTCTTAACAGGCAGCATATCTAGGTATTCATGATGTTTTTGTAAATCATGGTGCATTGCTTATTACTTTTAATATATCAACATCTAGGCTTAAGATTTTACACCCCCACCTAGGTTTCAAATAAGAACCTCATGATATGAAGCCACATAGATGAACCATTGGCCTAACAAGGTATCTTATCTATTAATGGATGATAATTATTTATTATTTTGCAGGAGGCTGAAAAACAAGAGCTAGATAGATTTATACAAGCACTGAACACTTGCAAATGGTTTATATGGAGTTCAACATGTGAAGTACCGCCACCTGATCCATTAATATTCTTAAAACATATGAATCCACTTAAAATTGGTGTGAGAATGTTCAGTGTTCTGTTGACAGAACCAATGATAACCATCAGTGATACTGTGAAGACTATATCCCATGGAATAACTGGTAAATGTACTAAAAAGTCAAACTGGTTTTCCGGCCGAAACCGAAACCGAATATTCGGCCCTAAACTCATGTGGACAAGTATAAAATTCCTTAAAATACTGAAATTTGATGCATTTTACACATTATGCTGCATTGCCTGACTAAGTTTTACATTAATGACTAAGTTTTGTTGCTACGGAGCTATCCGAACGGCGCACGACAATTATACGCCATAGTGTTGCCGCGAGAAACGAAGTTAGGCGAGCGTACACGACTACTTCCGAAATCAGTTTCGGTTTCGGCAAAAGTTTCGGCCAATTTAGGCCGAAACCGAAACTGCCGCCGAAACTTGATTTTTGGCCAAAATTCGGCCGAAACCGAAAACGAAACCGAACTATCGGTCGGACACTACTAAAAAGTCATCATTATTGATTGCCTTTGTGCTCTCTGTGTATGCGAAGTAAATTTACAAAGGGAACATTCCAGAGTCCCAGCTTGGCCTTATTTAAGATCCAGGTCTGGCTGGTGGGATTTGGGCGTGGATAGTTACCACTCTTCTGGCAAAGATGTACCGCCAGAAGGTTTAGCATTGAGATATGACTGTGGATTTCCTCCTACTCCTAAAAATCAACACTTACCAAAAAATATCAGCATATTTTAATGATCCATTTCAGTGCCAGGACATATTACTATGTGCTGCCTTGTCTAGCAAGCTGAGGCGGATATATTAAGCCTCTTGTGCCTATAATTTGAAAATGTAGCTTGACAATACTGTTTTCCAATATTCTCTGTCACAAAGAGCTCTTCTAATTTTACTTCTACATATTTCCCTTACATGGGCGCAGCTATAGCTTTCTCATGGAGGGGGGTCAACATTATTTATAACTTTCTTATTTCCAAAGGTCCAAAAATCATCCAGGCCCTCGTAACCCCCCATTTTTTTTTATCGACCACAAGTTGGCCCTTGACTATCGCTTGGCGATACGTCTTTGTCGGTAGGGTGGTAACTAGCCACGGCGAAAGCCTCCCACCAGCCAGACCAAGACAAATTAAGAAAAATATCAATCTGCCCCGCCGGGAATCGAACCCAGGACCTCCGTCTTATAATTCCACCGCGCATAACACTGCGCCACGGAGGTCGTCAGAATTATATTTCATTATAGACAGCAATGTTCTCTTATTGGAAATTGTACAACTAATAGATTTTTTTTGTTGCAGATGGTCTGTGGTTCCCATTCGATAAAATAATGTATGGATTTCTGATGGTCATCTTCAATACATTAATAATATTTTTGTTAGTAATGATAATTTTTAATTATATTTTAAATGTGCCATTTAATCTAAGTTTCTTGGGTATATTTAGTATTGGCTTGAAGCAACGAAATAGATCTATACCAAAAGCTTTTTCTAATAACAACACACCTCATGTGGAGAGAAAGAAGAGTGTTGACAGAATTAGCGGTGAGACTTTAGTTAAGCTTCTAAATGTTTGTTCGAGAGCCCTTGATACAACCCAATCTGAAAATATTATAAATAATGGATTAAAGCGACCCTCAAAATTAGCATTAACAAGTAAACCGACTACAAGTATCACAAGATCAGCGAGTACAGGCCGCTTACCTAATTTTACAGGCAATGAATAATATAATTTTTATAGGGTCTAATCGTTAATAATCATGGTAGCATATTTAATTTTATATTTAAACTTCTAAGTCACTAAAATAATAAAATTGTTTTAAATCTAATTGGTACTATTACAATGTTTAATATTTTTAACTTTAGTTGTAATATTTAACCTGTGATCTAATGATAAGATATGTAGATAGTATAGGTTTAAATTAAGTTAATATAAAAAAATAAAATAATATTTGTTTAAATTAAGTTTTACAATTACTATGTATAAATGGGTCTTGTAAATAAACGAAAGCATTTTGTAATAATGTTTTTTAATTAATTTTTGTGATGCTTAGTGAGGAAGTGTAATAAATAATAAATTATATAAGATTTGAAAACATTCCGTTCAGAATACACAAGAAGCAATATTTAATAAAAAACGATACATTAACAGTACCTAGGTAAGAAGCAAATTCTAAATCTCGTTCAAGGTACTTACAATCTAAAAACGCTATTGGTCAACAAACATTCGCAACCTCATAATAAATAACATCATAACAATATATACAACTATTATCATTCCATAGACAAGGAATGATCAGAGATCAGTGGACTCCGAGCCAAGCTTTAACCATATTCGTTAAACGTCACTATACATATGTGCCTACTCTAAATGGACTAATCACTATATTATATTGACGTGACGCTAATTATAATTAAAGAATCTGGAATGATGTATCTGATGCAGGCCATAGACATTCAAGTAATTTGAACAGGCTGCGTCAAAAAGTTTTATCAAATTGGCATGATCTGTATTGATGCGAGCAAGAGTTGTGTTTTACACGGGATCGCTTTCACGGTAAACTGATCGTTTGCAATACACAAGCACAAATTATTTCGATCAAACCGTTTGATCAAGATGAAATACATTCAAATTTCTTCCTGCCACTTGAAAACTCATTAAATTTGATCAACATTTCGTTTGATCAAAATATTTGAATGTCTATGGCCTGCGTAATGATCGAAGACTAAAACTTAGGTGTACAACAGTAGGGTAGATATTCATTATCTTGATTGTTTAGATAACTTTAAAGTCTTACTGGATAATTTAGACATAAGAGAAGTAATATTCATTGAAAATAAAGGTAACTTAATACTAAATTGGTCGATACTGGATGTTTTGATAACTTTTTGATGATTTATTGCTGCAATATCAAATGCTTTCAATTTATACAGGTGTTAAAGTTGTTATTGGGCTAATGGTGACTTTGTCTCTCATTGAAGCATAAAGTACGATAGATTGAATCTCTTTTATATAAATAAATAAAAAATTAAATCTATCACTTCAGATAGGATAGGCTCATGTTATAACAGTTGTATTTAACCAAAACATTTTAACTTGTATCTATTGTTGAATAGTAACGAAAAAGTATCCTTAAATTTTGATTTAAATTTAAGGTTTTTCAAATAATAAGAAAAATAACTTATTTTTACTGTAAAGAAAAAAATTGCTAGAGTAATGAATACTCTGTAATAATAATGAGAAGTGATTCCATCACTCATTAACCTTTTAATATAGAAATAAAATAAAACCGAAGTAACGTGTGCATTAATCGAAGCCAAACGTGAGATATTATCCCTATTATTTTTTGACTTTGCATGAAAGCACATACCGTGACTATTGCTACAGACAACTACATTAGCAGACTTCCGTGCGGTTGAAGAGTGCGGAGTAAGACAACAATAGAGCGAGGGAGATGCAAGATATACCCTGGTAGTACAAAATCAACTAACTATAAAAACTGCTTACTATAGTCTGAACCATATATAGGGAGCTGAACCCTAGAGAAAAAAAAAAGAAGTAGACAAACTACTATTTTTCTCTATTATTCACCTATGTATTTGCCACAGGGTGAGTTTCACACCCATAAAATATATTTCATCGGTTGGCAACATTGCTAACATTGCCAACCGACCTAATACACAAACGCAAAAATCATATTTAAGTATGTCTTAAGTGAACTTACTTTTAAAGTTTTCAAAACAAATCTGTCAAATAATTTGACATGTAACAAGGATTTGCGTTTAAGTAATCGGACGTAAACGTCACAAATCAAAAATTTTAGTAAAAGTTAACATTACGTGTACTTTCAGACTACGTATAGATATTTTGACGGCCTCCGTGGTGCAGTGGTATGCGCATCGTCCCGCTCACAACTGCTACATTCATATCAATCTTACACTTCAATATGTCCCAATACAAGATGGTTCACCCTAACTCCATCTTCGCCCGCTTGTCTATCATTTCTTCCGTCGTATCACCCCTTTACGACACGGACTAAGCGTCTATACCCGGAACCTTATAGATTGACAATAAAAACCGTTGAACCCCCACAAGTTGCTAGGAGAAAGGAGTAAACTGATTTCTATCTCTCTCTCTCTCTTACCTATAAATACAACGTGTTAGGTAAATACCGTCAACCAGGAGTTAAAAAGAGAGAATGCCTAGAAAAAAATGAGCTTCCTAGACAGAATCCTGAGGGAGATATAAGGATTTCCAAAAATTTGTTTAAAATTTTGTGATGGCAACCCTATCTAAACTTCTGACATTGAACTCTCTAGCATTAAGTGTCTACAAATATTACGAATTTATACAGTAGGTAACTACTTTAAAAATATTATCTTAAAAAAGAATTGCATTGCACTGCAAAAGATTTCATATTAAAATTTAGTATGGATTTTTATTTTAATTAAAATAATTGTTTTATGCTTAGAATTGTGTTAACAAATTGAAATATACCAGTACGTTTCGGGGTGATATACTATTTACCTAACACATTGTATAAATTCGAGGGGTCAACGCCCTTTATTGCCAATATGGTTCAGAGTATATAAGTGTATTATTGGACAAAAGCAAACATCAAAATGTTATTATCTTTAAGAACTGTATAAAAACATTCCACTACCGACTTAACAATGAATTTTATGTACCCGTTATTTTAAACCGCTATTATGATTCACTATTATTTATTCATCTACATCAATATTATTGCCATACATATTATTTGGGCACCTTTATGATTTAAAAATTCACTTTGGTGTTCTATTTACTAAGTTCTATTGGCGGATTATTAAGAATTTTAAGAGATATAATATAGAAGTGATTAGTTTTAAAGCTCCTAAGTTACTATACTTCTAACCATTATGAAACTTGTACAATAAATTCAATTTACTCTTGAATCGTTATATTTTTTTTTTGGTATTTGTAAAGTTTTAGTTGATTAGATTAAATTTACTATTTAAACTTCTAGTAGTATGGTAAATTCGATGTGCCACTGTAGAATATTTTAAACGTTGCATGAAAAAGTTATTAGTAGGAGAGTTAGCTAAAATAATTTTGTGATAAGAGGAAAGAAAGCTTTTAGTTTCGTAAGATTGAAAATTACTTTGGCTATATTTATACAATGTTGAATTATCATATATATTATGCATCAATGAAATCGTAACATACAGAATACTGAAGGGGTTTATTTTTGTACATTAATAGAAATTGGAGGTAAACATACCTGATAATAATTTGTTACAAATGTAATACTGCAGTTAAAATATTTGAAAAATCTTATATATCAAAAAGTGCGGTAGTTTTACAGGATTATAACTTGTGTTAGTACGGTACTGGTGTTAATTTAGTTGTACACAATTCTTAAACAATGAGTGATGCCACGTTTGTTCGATTTATTTTTTTCTACCTGCAAATATAGATCGATCGATCTAGCTAGGTTTCATTTTTAATAGACGTTTTATTCTTGAAAAATCAACACAGCAACACTGAAGCTACTTAACAATAGATGGCGTTGTTATGTAATTCGTATCTACATAATACACATTATAATTTCCAAAAAAAAAACCAAGCACAGGTCGATCAACCAGATCATTTAGGCCTGTGTGCACCAAGATTTCGGTTATCATAACCAAAGGTAACATAAGCTTAACGTGAAATTTACTGTTCACAACAACCCGTACGCCGGTTAAGGACGTAAGCTGGGTTAAGGTAACCGCCCGGTTTAGTCCTTAACCGGCGTACAGGTTGTCGTGAACAGTAAATTTAAAGTTAGCTTATGTTAACCGTTGGTTATTATAACCGATATCTTGGTGCACACAGGCCTTAGATAATTTACGAATTTTCCCAAACGAGCTCTGGCGTAAAATACTCTACGACTTTTAGTAGCTAGTTAATATAAAAGGGAAAAGAATGGAAATGTAGTTTAGTTTGTGTACAACTGAAATACCATCATATAAGTTTCAAGCGAAGAAAATATCCTGATAGTAATTAGACTAAACCCCTCCGTTAAAGCACGACAGAGTAGAGATAGAGAAAAAGCGTTTAGGAAAGGCTCAATCATGTACCTACACAAAAAGGTACTTCCGAATTAAAATGACTTATAAAAATAACATATTGACTAGATAATAAATAGGAAAATTGTATTTCATCAGAAAGATACATGATTGATGCCAAAATTAGTTCATATCACAATATAAATAAGATTTAGAATGAAGATATTGTTTCACAAAACACAGACCCGTCAAACAAAATACAAATGTCAGTTAAAAATACATTAATCAACATCAAACAACACTTTGGTCCAGTTACAACAATTTAACAATATTTCTTAATTTAAAATCTAAGTTTGTGAACTTTATTGTAAAAATTAAATTGTTATATACCAACGCTTTCAGTACAAAATGTAGTGTGTATAGCAAATTATTTATTGTTGCCTGACTTAAAAATTCAACTAATAATTTACGTCAGAATATTATAAAAGGCATTACAGTAAATAAAGCGAATTCATTTAATTTTGCGGTGTACTATTTCAAATTAGCCAGCAAATCGGATAATTTATTGATATTATACCCTCTCAAACATCACCGCGTATAAGAATATTGCACATGGCCTCTTGACTTTACTTTAAAGTTATGTAGCCCTTGAATCAGCAAATTTTCCATTCATATCTTCGTTGACAACTTTTTTGGACAAACGCCTTGGATTAATTTACACTTACTATGTATTAATCACCTATTTGCGTGACTAAACAATTCTATACAAATAACTTTCCTATAATAATAAACTTCCCTAAGCATAACCTCACTATGAGTTGCATATTAAGATTACAATCGACTAGAAAAAATGATAAATCTATGGACAATTCTAATTGGATATGTAAGTGAACGATATTAAATAAAGTGCATTAATACTAGCGACAGCTACTTTTATTTATAAATATTTTATTTATTTATTTTGTGTATAATAAATGTCAACGCGACATTTTGCCGCCATACCAACCAACGCCATCTAGTGACGTTCGGTTGTACCTTGCATCAACCAATGGCAATAAGCAAATTGACAGGTGCTTATAGGTGCAATCATAGTACAACGGTAAATTGGTTGGCAACTGAATTAGAGTTCGAACCATATAAATTGGCAATAAAGAGCGTTGAACCCTCTTACATTACGTATTTGCAATTCACTACGTGAGTCTCACTCCCACATAATAGGTTTCACAGGTTGGCAATGTTAACAATGTTGCCAACCGACGATATGGTCTAAGGCGCTAAAAATTAAAAAAATATATGAAATAAATAGTTGAACATGAATAAAAAATAAGTATCTATTACATTCCATAGCATTTCATTCTTGGTTAGTATACTTTTTGGCACATTTAGATATAAAAATCTCGCGTTGACATTTACTTTAATTTATTTCCTGGTTTTTAGTAAAAATTATAAAAGATCGTTAACAAGCTTTAAGCGTAAGGCTTTTGTGAGTATAAATACCTATCAGCGTTGCATTTACTGTGTCATTTATAACAGTATGCAAATATTTAAATTTGAACTATCACGAGTATTTCCCATATTATTAAAATATAAACGGCTGAAACTCGCGTCACTGTTGTCGGAGTATGCCTCATTAGTTTCGAATCCAAACGGGATCCTTACTCATGAGCTCGCTTGTTTATGCAACGTGGCGTGAAGCAAATTCACGCACGAAGGTAGTCGGGCATATTTCGACAACAGTGACGTGAGTGATTTATATATTTTAATAGTATGCAAATATTATGAGATATAAAGTTGATATAAATCAAAAAACAATGCAATAAAGGCCGCTAATCACACATTCTCAGGATTTCAATACATAAACAGTAAACTAATGACTACTAAATAAAAGTATACTTATTTTATTATAATGTATTAAAATAATGACATCATCTTCTTTTCATAGTTAAATTGCAAATGAAAGAAGTGGTATAAAAACATTGACTTTAATACTGAAAAATAAGTTGCATTCACCGCCTGCGGTGTATATAAATTCTAGAATCCGTGCACACAATAAGAGTTCTGGCGTTTGAGTTCTGCGTTCTGCGCAGCGTTTGTTGCTTCACACTAGCACTATAAAACAAAACGCAATTCATTACGCAGAACGCAGAACTAAAACGCGTCAACTTACTGCAATGAAAACTTGTTAGGTAAAATTTTATTTATTTAAAAATTAAGGCAATATAAGGATACAAGTATTTTTAATCTTACTTCCAATTTGACGCTATATTCTAACTGAAAGTTTAGACTCAAATTTCGATTCCTTTTCTGTTTGACAACGTACATAACGTTACAGACCAAATCGAAATATTACATAATTTACTTTTGAAAATTTTACCTTACAATTATTTCAAACAAGGAGAAATGATAACGCACCGAAACTAGACACAATATAATTCTTAAATGTAATGAAAGTTAATTACATTATGCACTTAAGGAACGTGAATTAATCAATTGTCTTTAGGGTTGCGAGAAAAATCGTGTGCCTTTTAGAGCATACACAGACAAACGTTCGGGTGTTTCGAGTTCTACGTTCTGCGCAGCGTTTGTCACTTTATACCACTCCGTAGATAACACACGCCTGCGTGCTATATGCGCTGTACTATGAAGGTACATACTTTACAGAGAACGCAAAACACAGAACGCGGAAGTCTTTTTGGCACGTGCCTATATTATTGGAGAATTACCTAATCATGCGTCTACGTTCCACTCCTTTACTTTGTCATTATCGCAATGACAAAAACAAAACAGATGTACCTAATGTTGCAGGAAAATGTAACATTGCAACCCCAAAAGTACTGGAGACTCTTACTCATTAGTTAACTCATCAGCGCTCTCTTTTATGGCCACAACAGGGCCAAGCGTATTAGGGGGATAATTTGAAGCTTTGACCAGAGGTGGATTAAAAGAAGAGTGCACCAGTCAAGCACAGGATAGGACAACAATAGAGGGTAGAAAGCCTAACCGAGTGTATACTGAAATCAATTGAGAAATGGGAGTAGGAGACTGCACGATTGCGGTTAGACTACGTTGGTTGTACGCCAAAGGGCAGGTACACCGATGTTTTGAAGGTAGGTGGGGTTTTAGTCGATAGGAGTCTTCATCGTTAAGTATAGTTCGGTACTGGATAATGCTAAAGAAAGGTGTCTATAAGGATTTTCCTCCTACGGGAAAAAATCACCTCAAGCAGTGGGAGAGCACCTCAGCGCCGCCCTCTAGGGTTTTTACGAAAACCTATATTATATTTATACTAGTAATAGGAAATATTAAATGTGGTAAAGGTTTCTCTAAGTTGGATTTCACACAAGTCATTACTTTTTTCTTTGTTTTGAAAATATACACATCAAAAGGCACGTGTTTAGGTTGTTAGGGATAATCCACCTCTGGATCTACTTGAGTCTAATTTTTCTGTTGCCTAAAGTTTCGGTAACTAACCCACTACGCGTAACAACACTCACATAAATAAAATAACAAGGTAATACAACCAGCGTACAACGTAACAGAATAACAATAAAGTCTTAGAGACTCCATTTCGTTGTATGTTCGCACTAACATGCGGAATCACAATAGCAACACGATACAATACTATTTTTAGATAGTGTTACCAATGCGTTCCTGGCTTTAGGTTCCTGAGCACATCTCCGCCGCCAAATGGCAATGTCGTTTTTTGCTTTTTAAGTTGAAGACACGAGAACAAAAGTTTCAGAAGTTTTTACGTCCTAACTCCGAAATTATTAATTACTCGTTAATTAATGAACAATTTGCATACTATGTTTAAGTTGTGTTACCCTAGTGTTTCTAAGGGTGAATCAACTGAGAAATGGGAGTTTGTTGCGAAATTTCTGAAAACATAATAAAATTTAAAAAAAAATTTTTCAATACCAATTCTCACTCCGCATTCACCCGAAGAGAACATTATCACTTCTTTTCGGTAGGTCCTTATATATTTTTTCTGATGTATTAATGAGCAAAGCGCCAAGCAAAACCTAAGGAGGGAAATGATATTACAGCTTGCGCCATTTTGTTACCAAGCATGGCGTTTTCGTTTTTTTAGCTTTATTTAGAGATTAAAGCAATCTTCAAAACTTTTAATGATTTCGGATATTTCAGACATTTCACGTGCCATATCTGAATTTATTTATTTAATATTTTCACCTCAATGGGTATCAAAAATACTTGTTTATATTTAATATAGCCGGCGGTGATGTGCGTCTAGACTTACAATGTCATGCCAGTCATTATTAATTTTAATTTATGTAATATGCAACTAGTGTAAATAAAGTCATTCTTATTAAGTAGCAAAATATACATTTCGACAAACAATGACTTTGACATTAAGATCAATCACGATAGAAACGATACATTAATAGGCGTAGTAGTAATAATAAAAATACTTAATTAAAAATGCATTACAAAAAATCACAAAAGTCCTTTGGAATATTGAATTTCCTGACTAGAATCAAAACTACAGTATAATTTATTTCAGCGCAAGTAATAACCAACATGAGGCGTAAATGTAAAACAAGTAATTTAATGGTTTGAAGTTCAAGAAGCCATAAAAATTATATTATAATTATAATACTAACTCCAGTCGGTATTATTAAATTATATTTAATATTGATTTCAATCAAACTAGAATAAATCTTTATTGATTAATCACTTTAGTACATTCTATATTCAAGCAACATAGAAAATCAAGACAGGTAAAGAATTTGCAAAGCATCATCTGAGCTGATATCGATTTTATTATAGAAAATCTAGTTTATTAAGTCAAATAAAGTTGTTTTGTTTGTCAAGAATGTTAAATTAATATAAAAATTTAAATTGGAATACTGTCTTTGTGGCAATTATTTTATTTGTGGAAATATTCTAAGGGATAAATGGTCATTTGTTCAATAGGGCGCTCGTAATAGACCTGGGTTGCCAGTACTAATTAATCAGAGTTGTTGAAACAAAAAATAAACCTTAAATCTAAGCTACCTCATTGAGAACATCAAAATATTGTCATAGTTTACGCTCATGTTGTTCATTACTTGACACTAGAAACTGGTGGGATAATAAGTTCATAATTATTACATGACATGGCATTTCTCCCTTCCGCTGGCGGACGCTTCGCCGCCGTCCTTTACAACCTTATCCTTCTTCTTCTTGCCTTTACCATCGACTTGCAAGGAAACATTTCTGTTCTTTTCCATGTTCAAAAGTTCCTGTAATGGAAAACAATTTGAAATAATTAAAAATGAGACATACAAATTTCCCAGTTGAAATAAACTTCACTCATCCACTCGAGAGTGTTGGAAAAAAGACCTGCTACACTTTTTTCGGATTAGCTCCCAAACGACTCAAAACCTTTAGGCTGTTACATGCTTCTTCCAAATTCATTAAACCTTTCATACAAGTATGTTGGATTGGGGCACTTTTGACCCGGCCTTTAATTAGAATGTTTTTTATTGGTTGGAACGGATTTGAAAGGAAGAAGCAAGAGATTTGCAAGGAGTGTGGCAAGTGGAAGGGAGTGGTCTCTGGCTACCCCATGGGATTACAATTATCTATTAACCCCCGAGTTATTGTTGATCTGTATTTAAAGAAAACTGCTCGCACATCTTAAACATTTGATTGCTGCCAAATAAATTAAAGCCCAATGGCCAAAACCTCCCACTAAGCCAAATAAAAAAGTGACAAACTATTAGGTAATAAGAATACAGTGAGTAATTTAACAGTGGAAAGTTTATTTTCAAGTTTAATGGAAAGTTTATTGAACTTAGTACAAGGATCAGTCAGAACTTAGTTCTAACTGCGATGTTTGTTTATTTTATTGTTTATTTATTTTTTACCAGTTCTAAAGTATGTAGGTATGTACCTAATTTCTGACGGCCGATTAAAATCATTTTTCAAAATCCTGCTCGACTGTTACCACCCCCTAGAAACACTTGCGTTGGGAAACACAGTGACTTTACAATGGTTAAGAAGTCACAGTGAAATAATAGGTAATGATATGACAGACCAGTTAGCAAAACGAGCTGCAACACTAAGGGTAGTAGGCTCACAACCAATAGCGTCCATACCATTCAGTGAATATAAATCATGGCTATATAAACAAACTATAAATGCCCTTGCCGAGCTATGGGCCAAAACAACAGAGTGCAACCACACAAAGGAAGCACTACCAAACTTAAATCCAAACTTAACAAAAAATTTTAATTATAGGTATGACTGACAGTCGTCTATGCAGAGCCTGCACGGAGGAAAACGAGACACCAATACATGTTATGCTTAGATGCAGCGTGTCGGAGCAATGAGCTACCTACATAGGTTCCTCAGCGACACTCCATGTGGCGATCGGCGACCTGGGCGGCCTCCTAAGCTTCTAGAGCGGGCACGGCTGGTTGGAATAAACCAGAGGGGACCTACACCACAGGAATCACGCACAACGGCCAACATCGTGGCAAAGTGCGGAAAAAACCCGGGAAGAAAGAAGAAGATCATTTTTCATAACTTCCGGTCTGGTTTAATGGGAGATCTTGGCCGTTTAGCTTTCCTTACACTATTTTATTTGGCAGCAATTGAATGTTTAAGATATACGAGCACTATTCTTCTACCAACGGTGATTGTACATCTACAGTTAATTTAGAAATGCATTGGATGGTGTTATGCAAAGTGTCGTAAGTGAAAAAATATTTTGTAAGTAATTTTTACATCGTTTTTTTCTGGTTCTAGGAATAATTTTATTCCACTGTAGTAATCAATATGCATAAAATGTATTTCAGTTTCAATGCTGGCAGGTTATTCAGCATCACATTATATTAATATTATTTTGTTATGGCGGTGCGAAGGAGTATTTATTGAACACATTAAAAACTTTTACTTCTACAATATCAGTGTGATTAGATTTATATTTACCTGGAACAGCTGGGTAACATTGTGATTAGTTTTAGCTGAAGTCTCCATGAAAGACACTCCCCAAGTTTGTGCCTGAGCCTGACCCTCAGCAGCTGACACCTCTCGGATTTCTGGACTCTCGTCACACTTGTTCCCAGCAAGCATTACTGGAATGTTTGATAGTTCTGCTCCTTTGATTTCTTTTATTGTTTGCCATATTGGTTTCAGCTCTTCCAATGATTGTCGACTGCTCACTGAGTACACTAGGATAAATGCATGACCCTGAAATTTTTATAATTAAAATTTAAAATTTGAAAAACCCTCCAAAAATATTTAGGCATAATAATGACTTGTCTTAATGTAGCTCTTACCTTGCTTATTGATAATCTCTGCATGGCTGGAAACTGATGAGATCCAGTAGTGTCCGTGATCTGTAGAGTGCATATTGTTTTGTTGCTGCTTATCACCTGAAAACACAAGCATATAGTTTTTTTTATCTACTAAAAGTTAGCCCTTGACTGCTATCACACCTGGTGAGGGAAGATGCAATCTAAGATGGAAGCAGGCTAACTTGTTACGAGTAGGATGAAATCCACACGCTTTTCAGTTATTACATGTCATCTTACTGAAATGCTAATTGCTTGGCAGTATGTTGTTGTCAGTAGCAAATAATCAGTGGAAAATGTGGAAAACTGGGAAATTTTCATCTTTGAGGGATAGTATAATAAGTTATAAGGAGTAACTTAGGCTATTTTTATTTTGCTAAACTTATTTATTTTAATTCCATTCAGACAGTTGCTGGCAACAATTACCAAGTGAAAGAGTTAAACAGAACTCTGTGCTTACACAGCAGTGCATAATATATTAGCTTTCTCTGGCTCAATAACAGCTTTATGGAAATAATTTCTTCGCAATAACACTGAATATTCATGGTTTCATTTTGAGTGCTAAATTTTAACCAATTTTTCTAAGGTTATCCAGATTCGTTTTTCTTCATATTGAAGATATTGAAACTAAATTGATGAATTAGTAATTTGTAGTGTTATATACTCAGCACCATTTAACAACTAACCCAAAGAAAAATAAATACTCAATAACTATAAAGCATCAGATGCTCTAGTAGCGACGGATTAGCTAGATAGAATCATGATAAATTCTTTACTTACTTGTCTGTATGTATCCTCAATTGTGGGTATGTAAGATTCTCTGAATGTACCCTTTACGAAGCGCAAAACCAAAGAACTCTTCCCTACACCGCCTGCACCAAATACAACAACACGGTAATCGTTGCTTTGTTCCGGCATTGTTTATTTTTATTGAAAACCTTTCCGTAAAATCAATTTACAAGACTTCTCCACTAGTGATGATTTTGCTTCTTTTAAAGCATCTTCGCAGGGTTTGTAAGTTACCCACTGACTGCATCTATATGTTGCGGTTAGGAATAGTGAAACGATGGATTTGTGCATAAATAATAACACATCCTTTATTATTTTTAATTTACAACGCCCAATCAACACAAAACGAACCCACTGAAGTAAATTACTTTTCTTTGCTAAAATTTATAGGTATATACAGTACGTACGTCATACTATAGTTATATACTATCTTTAATCTGTATTTTATTACACTCCTTGGTCGACAAGCATAGCATGCCAAAGAGTATAAAATCACCTAAGATTAAATACTTAATCCTAATCTAAGAAAACTACTACCTCGAGCATGCCAATGAGGCCAAACGAATGCTACATCATACTTAGCTTGCTGCAAACATCTTTATGCTGAATACCGATAAATACTCTTTATAGTATATTTACAAAATCGATATCTCTCTCTTTCTTTACTTACAATTCTTTGCTTACGTCTCTTTGCTTACAATTCTCCGACAATTTAGTAACGTATGTTTCGATATATGCTGGCCATTCACTCAATCCATGTCTGTACCTAACGCATGATAAATGCCCAAAAAATTGCCTAAAAACGCAAAAAAATCGCCGAAACCATCTAACCCTGTTCTGTAAACGAAATTCGCTTCTAGCAATACTTGTCCAATGATAAATTTATAGTCTGTTTAACAGATATTTAATCTGTTCCGACGAAAATCGTCGAGCAACTCGAGCACGAATGGATTAGAAAATTATAAAATTACAAATGGCTTCCGCTTCCAACTTTCGGCTGCCGTAATTCCTTGTTGGCATGGTTTTTTAAAATAAGGTTCGTTTTGAGTATTTTATTATTATTTTTTATTTATTGCATGAGAATGTAGCCGTTTCTCAATTTTATAATAAGCAAATTCAATTATATTCTAAATATTACCATAGAAAACGTGCCGGTTATGCATTGCATTAATTGCATGTTTTTTGTTGAAAATCTTAATATTGTACTCTGTTAAATGGACAATTACATCATAAACGGTTATCTTAGAATACTATATTATTAAATGTACTTTGTATTTTACAGATCACTTAATTAGAGACGAACGTGTTCGATCGAAATTTTAGAGGATAGTAAAATAGCCTTCACTAGCCGATAATCATGGGCATACAAGATTTACAAATATTTTTAGAAAACGAAGGAGTAGGGGTTGATTTGTTTCGAATTGCGAGAACTCATCCCGGCGGCTTCCGATTGGTACTCGACGCAGAGGGATGTTTAGATCGGCTGTACGGGGGCTATTTTTCAGGTGATTTTCGACAGTTTGTAAAGTTAACATTGCTCAGCATCACTATCTCCAACTTCGCCTTAAAATCAAATAGATCTATACATGGAAATAAAGTAAAGAAAATATAAACAAACAATATTTTGTTGTTTAGGTTAATTGTTAATAACAACATTATTTTAGGTTAATTAATTTTTAATAACTAAATTTAATATTAATTTTTAAAGTTTGGAGTAAATCTAAGTAACATAAAAGCACTTAAATTAAATACCTATTTTTTCATGTGAAACAGATTGGGCTTGTGGAGGGCAATGGGCCCGCTGTGTGCAGTTTCTCACAACACTTGCACAAGCTTTAGCGGAACATCAAGTATCACTATGTGTTTGCTTCAATGGAGCCCATCCAACCCCTCCTGCATTACCGCAACATTGGATACAAACCCAATCAACCTATAGACAGAGGGTTAACTCTGTAAGTTACTTTAATTATCTATAATTTATTAGGATTCCATACTTGAAAAAAAAAATTAAATTTAAAAACCCCTTTTCTTATAAAGGTGTTGAGGTATTAAATTAAAATTATTATTTTATACTCAAGTCTATAGTACCTTTGAAGCTGTAATAAAATCAAACTTCTGTGACAACACAATCAAAAGAAACAGCAATTTAAGATGCATATTTTCAAACTCTAAATTATTTGCAAGAGCCTAAAGGATTCTTCCAGTCAATCTAGAAACTTGAATTTGGCATGAAGTAATGTTTTATAGAGAGAGACGAATGTCTTAGCATATAAAGGAGAAATTCCCAAAAACCTTAATTTTACAGAACCCTCATTGCTGGAGTCCAACTCGCCCAGTTTTATTTTAGATTGCTTATTAGCTTGATAACTTACATGTAATTTTATTTTCAGGTTTTGCGTCATATTGTTACAAAAGGTACACCACCTCCCAAGGTTTGGTGGGTACCCCCAACAGGATTACATTCTTGTCTAAGAACTGCTCTAAGATACCTCAATATCCCAATTGTATGTAATGTATATTTTACTTCTTCAATTATTTACATTTGCCTTATGTCAGACTTTACAGCTGTGTTTTGTGTGCCAGATGGTGTCGTCAGATGATCATTGCCAGGAAGTTGTCGGTTTGTGTAGAGAGAAGACGTATGCTGGTCTAGTGGGTTGCTCTGGAGAGTACTTGGTCTTCCAACCACCTCGATATTTCAGTTCATCACAACTGAAACTCACATACAGGGTGAATAACTTAGTAGAGTATCTTTAGAAAATTGAAGAAAATCTTTTCATTTAAGTTATAAGGATTCTATAAATTTATATCATAAAATTATAATTATATTTTTTATACCATCTAAATATGTAAATCAAACCAGAATTGCCTAAACATTCTATTTGGAATTAACAATCATTTTCTTATTGGCAAATCATTGAGAAATATTAATAATTTAAAACTATTCAATAACATAATAAATTAAACTGATTTCAAAATGCATTGAAAAGTAAAAAATAATTGCTTCATTTAGTTGCTTTAATTTACATAAGCATATCTATGAAATTTGTGTCATCGAAGTTTTGGGAATGTTTATACATTTTTATGTATGGACCATGCATAACTTTTTACAAATTAGTCTGATTTTGTTAAATTTAAAAAGTATACATACTTCCAAAATGGTCCCATAGTCATCATGTTAGGATTATCTTCTTCGTTAGCCATCTACCATTCTGGTGTAGGTCTCCTTTAATCTCTTCTATTTCTTTCTATTTTCATCTGTCTAAATTAAATTACTGCCCGCTACTTCAAAAGAACAAAGTTGGTTCTAAATTTTGTTTTGTTCAATGCTTAAGTAACTTGAAAGTAACTAAATGATAAAATTATATTATTACTTTTTAGTGTATTTTGATGTTAGTTCTATTTTTTTTTTACTTTTTTGAGTAAGAACATTGCAAGATTTAGGTTGTGTTATGGTAAATTTTAAATTTTTGGTCTTTAGTCATCCCTGGAAACCAAAGAATACATGGTACATGAGCTGCCTAAGGTGTTAGATGTTCAACAAGATCGATTGTGCCTTATGGCTGCCTTGCTCGGTGGAGTGATATTATCTGAACAAAGCCTTACTGATTTTTATAAGCGATTGGGTATTGCTCAAAAGAAGGTAAACATTCAATTAAATATGTTAGATATTAATATTTATAAAATAACTTAAATATTTAATACATTTTAATAATTTTCAGCAACAAGTTCCTCCTGAAATGCTTATCAAGACTGTTGGACAATTTGTAAGAGATTTACCGTCATCTGATGTGGACGCTGCATGTATTGAAATATTTGGTGATCTAAACGATCTTCGTGCTGCCAAACTAAAACAAGCTGTGCAATACTACCTTAATGGCACCAAAGATGGATTCTTGAAATACAGAACTGCTTCTGGTGAGACAATCCACTTGTAGAATAGACCTTGATAATGATTGATAATGTTTATATCTCTACATATAAAATAAAGTCCCAGGCTGCATCTATCTGTCTGTCAGTTTGAGAACTCAAAGACTACTCTGAATGGACTGTCATGTGGTTTTGACTAATAAATAGTGGTTCCTGTGGAAAGTTTTAAGTATACAACTAGTTAAAATTTTCTATAAATTGGGTGAACTATCACAATAATTGTTAAAAGATTCAAAAAATTGTAAGCCATCTAGGAAATTTCATTGAAAACATTATCTATATCAGATGTATGGATGCATTGTTTGTCTTTATTAAGAGTAAGAGTACAAAAAAGTTTGTGATTCGACAAGCTATATTTTAAGGACAGCTTGCTAAACTTATTCTTTCCTTGAAAATAAGGGTCGAATAGATTTTTCGCTTTTTGATGTTCTGGGAAGGTCGCAATTCACTATTTTGGTCGCAGGCCTCTGCTAGTCTATCATAAATTTTAGGTCGTCGCCAGAAAAATGTCAAGAAAAATCAAAGAGCAGAATCAAGCCCTCAATCTACATCAGCTGATATAGACACATCTAAACTAGCAACAGAGTCTTCAGAGCACGAGGTTGGTACTAATGGTAACGTCAGTAACTCAACAGCTAAGGTCATCCACGCCTTTTACATCCAACATTCACATTGGCATATTCATTGGCGAACCATAACTTGCATGTTACTCACAAAATTTCAACTAAAATTTTCCATGTGCCGGGTTTTGCTATTATTTTTATTATTCTTACTTTAATTTTCTGCAACGTGTTCGGTAAATACTCTATCATGCCGTAAACCAAGAGTTAGGAGAGAGAATACATGCTTCGAAAATGAGCTTCCTAACCAAGAAGAAGTATGAAGTTTTCAAAAATTTCGAGGTGGCAAACATTAGGTGTTAAAAAAATTACGAATTCATAGGTTTTTAATTTGTTTGTTGATAAGTATTCTTCACAGAGATTGGCTTTAGTATAGATAAACTACGAGCAGTTCTTTGTCGGCCTACTATACACAAAAGTAACCTACCGGACTAATGTTCTTGTAGTCTTTGTGTTTTAGTGTCATGAACTTCATTTTTAAAATAATAATTTTAAAATTTAGCATGGATTTTTTTTAATAAAATAATTATTTTTACCAAGATCGAAATATATCTATATATCAGTATGATTCGGGCTGTAGTACCATTTACCTAACGCGTTGTATTTTTTTATCTTTTGTATATATTCTTTTACCTTTCATCTTCTAATTTCTTTGAGTTGATTTATTTATTTTACCACGAGAAAGCACTTGGAAGTTTTCAAAAGTTAGAACACTGAATAAATTACAGCGAAAAGGCTTGGAAGATTACAAATTGGCTACGGCAAATGCGTCGATTAACGCCGACTTTAGCATGGAGGAACATTCTCTCGACTTGAGCTACAACGTGCTCGCGATGTCGCTCGACGGGGAGCCGGCGCCTGCGAAGCCCGCGCAGCAGCAGTCCAGCGCGCCGGACAAACCCGCTGCCGGCAAAGAAAAGCCTTCGACAAAAGAGGTTATTTGTTACATACTATTAGTGCATATGTCAACAATTTCAATAATAGTGTTTATTTAAAACACAAAATTCTTCAAAATACAACTAATTATTAGATACAATTTGGAAGCTCGATTACTTTTATGTTGATGGAAATGTAAACATACCGACAAAGACGTACCGCCAAGCGATTTAGCGTTCCGGCACGAACCGAAAGGGGTGTGGATTTCATCCTACTCCTAACAAGTTAGCCTGCTTCCATCTTAGACTGCATCATCACTTAACATCAGATGTGATAGCAGTCAAGGGCCAACTTATAGTCAATAAAAAAAAAACATAACTTTTTATTTTGAGATATAACAAAAAGTATGGAAGAATAATTTCACTTTATTTGGACAACATAAATGTCCGCGCTTCCAATATATTATATATCTTTTAAGGGTAGCTTGCTACACTCGTTTTTTTTAAAAGGATACAACTTTTTATGTTCTTAGAAGGGATACACTTTTTCTAGCAAGCTTTATTGACTACTGACATTTTATATCAATCAACGGAATACGCATTTACAAAGTTTTATAAAATAATTTCGGCTGAAGTTCAAATCCGAGTTAAACATACAAAAATTTTCCTACATTTTAAAATTTTCAACATTGGGCCTAATTTTGGGTTTCTCCTTTCCCAAAAGAATATCTTAACAAAACCAGCACTGTCAAGTTAAACATGGCGGTTAATTACAGGTGATTGCAAGTGGGAGCAAGCCTCTCCACGACGACAACTGTCCGCCCGCGCCGTCAGAAGTGTTGCGTACCTGCGCCGAGCGACACACGCGCGGTCTCATGCACCCTCAGATGCTCTCCATCCTAACTCATCGCCAAGTCACTCTGCCAGTGTTGATGGAGGACGACAATCACCGCGAAATACCATCCATACATCACTTCTTCCGACCGATTCGGCAAAATGTGTACGCTATCTTGTACAACATGCACCACCATCGTTTTATGGCTCAAAAAGCTAAAGGTAATAAAATAAAATTTATATATTTTAAGTTTCATCAGTATTATACAGAAAATAAAATTACAAAATGTTGTAAAAAATCTGATTGGATTTTGTACTTTTAACCAAGTCGTTGAAAATATTCTTTAAATAGAAATATTATTGTATTATTTTGCACCAAGTTTGTGTTTTCAATACAAAATAGCCATAGACCTTTTGGCGACTTTGTATGTTTTCTTTGATATGGAGCGAATCAGTACTGTGATGAAAGTTCGGATTGCATAACTACTTTCGCATTTATTTTATGTTATGGAATCTAGCAGATATTTTACTATTAAATAAAATTATTATTATAAAACAAAAAACCCGACTGCTTAGAAGTTATGAACTGAAAAGAGAAAAGCAAGGATCACTATATCTGTATAAAATTCTAAATACTTTATGGTGCTGCAAACAGGGACAAAATATTTTAACCTGCGGGGAAAGAAAGATCTACCAAAACTACGTTTGTCCCCGCCTGCAGCACCATAAAGTATTTAGAATTTTATACAGATATACTGATCCTTGTTTTTCTCTTTTCAGTTCATAACTTCTAAGCAGTCGGGTTTTTGTTTTTAATAATAATTTTATTTGAGACTTTTTGGTTTTAGTTTATGGTACAGAAATGACTTTTTTGTTAAAAAAGTAATATGAACATGATATGATATTTATATTTTGAAAAAATACACACATCCCCCCTTTTTTTCCCCATTTACAGCCGCCATTTTGAAAATTTATATAGCCTATGTCACTACCACAGTTTTGACAAATTCAACGACACCTCACATGTCAAAATCCGTTAAGCCGTTTAGACTGTAGCGCGTGCCGAAGAAATGGACATACATACATACATACATACATACGCTCGAAAAACATAAACCTCCTTCTGACGCAGTCGGGTAAAAAGAAATGAATTTATAATAATTTGGTGGTTTAAATCCATTAAATGTACAATGGGCCTTTTCGACTATGCGCAACTGCCTTTGATACAAATGCCTGCGTGCATGCTTGAAGATTAATGACATATAATAAAAATTTATGAACCCTGCGATAATATATGCAATATTTCAGATGAAGGTGCCTCAAGTACATCTGCAATGAATGACCGTGCATGCACTGTGCAAGTGGCCGAGTGGATCTACTCCCGAGTGAATCCAGGAAAAAGCCCTGAGATTGTGCCCGGGGTGATGTTGGATTGGCCTGTGCCAACAGTACAGAGGCTTTGGTTTGGGTGAGAAATATTCATAGAGACCAACTAGCACAATAAAACTTCAAAATCGAGAAAGTTCTTGATGTACAAATACAAACTTATTTTCTAATTTAAAAAAACTACAGGTTCATGAAGCACTCAATTAAAGGCAACAATCTGCACCACATTTCCATTTGACAGTATTCAATTGCAAACTTAATATTTACAATATTATTTTGGCTAGGAGAAGTAGACAAGCTGCTATCTATCTCTCTCTCACCTATGTATATATGTGAGAGGTCAACGCCCTTTATTGCCAATCAATATGGTTCAGAGTATAACTTGTACAATAGTCCTGCTGAAATATGCTGCAGTGTGTAATTGATTGCCTCGTTTTCTGAGGGAACCAGAAGATGATGTGAATTGTGATTTTTAACTAATTATATTATTCATAGATTACCTTTGAATTAGATAAAAAAACAGATTGTTATGAGCCATCAAAATGACAGAAAACAAATGAATCCATCTTGAAAAACTGACAACATATTTGAAACAAGAATAGTAATTTTTCGCAATGTATTTTAGGACCAATCCTTTGTGTACATATATATTTTTTAAATAAAATAAACAAACTATATATTACGCCATGTTTTAGGACTGCTCAAGATGACAAGTGTCGTAGGATGCGCGCATTCCTGTCATGCATGCGCTCCGACACGCCGCTCATGTTGAACACGTCGTACGTGCCGCAACATCTGCTCATTCTAGCCACAGTTTTAAGGTATGTTACACACTCGCATGCTATTTTTACAATTTTTTTTTGTTTAAGTTCACCTGTTTCATTATCTGCAATGAAAAGGAGAAAGCTGACATTAGGCCGAATGTCACAGAAATGAAAAATGTAATGTAAATTTTGGACATAGAATAAGACAACTAGATAGAGCCCATAGCGTGTCCACTCGTGAGACAACAAATCAGCCTTATTGACATGACATATCAACATTTAAAGTACGTCATAAAACGTTATGTTTTAAAATATCGTAAAATACGAAATATTACTTTATATAAGATAGTTTAGTAAACGCATAATACATGAAATTTGCTAAAAAATAACATATCTAAGCTTTAAATCATCAATCAATGAAGTTTATGCCTACTTACGTATGAAACGTAATTCCTTCGATTTTCTGTTCGCTGCGACTGTTGCAGCCGAAAATATTACAACCCACCATAGCACGATAACGTTTAAATTAATATAGTAACCGCAAAGTTATATTATTTATCAGCAAATTTAATAAAAAGCTAATAAGACTTGCTCAGATATGTCCCTTGTCTGTCACAAATTCCACTCTTGACAAATAATAAAAACGAACACGCTGAAAGGGACAAAAAATAATCTTGTATCACTTTCTAATAAAGGCCTAACCTACAGCCGCGTTATGACTCTATCTATTAGTCTTTAATCTATGATTTTGTACTATTTACTAGATTACGCCAGATAACTGAAGTGGCAATGGCCAACAAAGATTGATTTAATTTTTTTTATAGGTACTGATCTGGCTTTGTAAATGCTAATCCCATTGATTTGACATTTGATGTCAGTAGTCAACACTGACATTGCACATTTGCAAAGACACTTAGAGGAATAGCTAGATTAATCGATTTAGAACTATATGAGCTATATCTGTTATTTTTACAATAAACTGAATAATTATTTTATTTATTTGAAATAATCGTGCACAAACATTTAGAAAAAAAATTTTGACAGATTAAAAGGCCAATAAGTAACAAATAATTGAACTGATTTGGGCATTGTAGATATTTGTGAAAATTGGCCTTAATGAGATTGTTTAAGTGTTCTAATTTACCAATTTTCATCTCTGTAATGTCAGGCCCAAAGTTGTATGGGAACCAGTCTTTTTTAACGATTAAACTGAATGACAATGCAATATTGTGATGGCTTGAAGCTTATCTTTATATTATTTGTTAAATGTTGCAATTATTTATGTGTTTGTTAATTTTAGATTTATCATGACATCTCAAATACAAATATTAAGGCGACAAGAGTTGGATGCATTCCTTGCTACCGCTTTCTCCAATGATCTCATGAATGCCCTTCACTTACAAGAGATGACTGTAAGTTTTACTTAAAATTTTAAAATATTTCATTAATTGTATTTGATATCATAATGTAATACATGCACTCTTTGAAGAACAATGAATGATGTTTCTTCAAATTTACGCAGTTGGTGCCATCCAAGTAGCAAAGCAAAAACGTGTTTTTTTACTATTTTGATTGTTAAGAAACATATACAAAGCGGTTTCGTGTGTGCAGGTGAACGGCATGAGCTCGCGCGGCGTGCAGCTGGCGGCGCTGGTGATGGCGGGCGCGGAGGCGGCGCTGATGGCCAACGACGCGTGCGGCGCGCCCGTGCCGTGGCTGGTGGCGGCGCCCTGGCTGTACTTCGACGGCAAGCTGCTGCAGCGCAACCTGTACCGCGCCGCGCACTGCAAGCACCTGGCGCAGCTGTGCGACAACCACCTCGACACCGTCGTCAAGGTGAGAACACCAGCTCGGTCGCAAACTAGTAACAGCATTCGGATTTTGAAAACATTAAAAATGTCTGAAGTGACCAGTCCTGCAAATATTATTGGCGGTAATCAAAATATATGTTGACATTGGTAACCACAATTGTAACTCATATGGAAGTTTCCCGTTTAATCAATACTTATAAAAAAACTATAACAGGTCCAATTCTGTACATTGAAGATATTTTTATTAAATTTTATTGTAAGGCACAGTATGATCGATACTAAACTCAATATGTAAATTTTTAAATTCTTGTCTGACTGTCCAGATTTTTGTTGCCGCTATTCACGCCGAGTCTACATTAAATTTCTTTATTTGTCAGGTGGAGAGAATGCGTAAGGCAATATTGGAGGGGCTAGAAGTGGAATTCGCAATGCCTCCATTGCCACTAGTGGGCGTGGTGGGCGAGCCGCTCGCGTGGCGCGGACGAGGCCGCGGCGCGAGGCTGGAGATCGCCGGTGTGGTCGTGGGCCAGTGGGGCGGCGGCTCCTACCCGACACACGCGCGAGCTCCGCGCTACCCGCAGGTTGGTATATGAACCACTTGTAGGCACTGCCGCTAGTGGGCGTGGTGGGCGAGCCGCTCGCGTGGCGCGGACGAGGCCGCGGCGCGAGGCTGGAGATCGCCGGTGTGGTCGTGGGCCAGTGGGGCGGCGGCTCCTACCCGACACACGCGCGAGCTCCGCGCTACCCGCAGGTTGGTATATGAACCACTTGTAGGCACTGCCGCTAGTGGGCGTGGTGGGCGAGCCGCTCGCGTGGCGCGGACGAGGCCGCGGCGCGAGGCTGGAGATCGCCGGTGTGGTCGTGGGCCAGTGGGGCGGCGGCTCCTACCCGACACACGCGCGAGCTCCGCGCTACCCGCAGGTTGGTATATGAACCACTTGTAGGCACTGCCGCTAGTGGGCGTGGTGGGCGAGCCGCTCGCGTGGCGCGGACGAGGCCGCGGCGCGAGGCTGGAGATCGCCGGTGTGGTCGTGGGCCAGTGGGGCGGCGGCTCCTACCCGACACACGCGCGAGCTCCGCGCTACCCGCAGGTTGGTATATGAACCACTTGTAGGCACTGCCGCTAGTGGGCGTGGTGGGCGAGCCGCTCGCGTGGCGCGGACGAGGCCGCGGCGCGAGGCTGGAGATCGCCGGTGTGGTCGTGGGCCAGTGGGGCGGCGGCTCCTACCCGACACACGCGCGAGCTCCGCGCTACCCGCAGGTTGGTATATAAACCACTTGTAGGCACTGCCGCTAGTGGGCGTGTCACGTGCTCGCGGACGAGGCCGCGGCGCGAGGCTGGAGATTGCCGGTGTGGTCGTGGGCCAGTGCCCGACACACGCGCGAGCTCCGCGCTACCCGCGTTGGTATATAAACCACGGATTTTTCCCAATGATTTTTATGAAATAGGTTTCTGGGGCAAATAATTGTTCTAGATAGATTTAATTTTTAGAAAATGGTATTTATTGGTGTTTTCAGGTAATAAAAAAAGCGTAAAAATATAAAGCATTGGAACAATAGAGGCTGTTTTTATGTAATTTATATCTAACTATAATTTTCAAAAATCATACTGAGCAAACTTCGGACAACCAGGTACTATGTTCTTAAAACGTTGACGGATAGGCATCAAGCTAGCCTAAAGTAGCTCTGTAATACGACAGCACGTCTTTGTATACTTAACATTGAGTAAAGGCATATTTTCTTTTATTGGCTGCCAACATTGACATATTAATACTATGAACTCCACGTTCCTATTTACATAAATTAGTTTAGTAGGTATTGATTAACATATTATTTTTTTATGTCATGAGTATTAAGGCACATTTTCTTCCTTCACTCTCGATTATTTTGATAACTATAAGAATTATCTACATGAAATTTGAAACAGTTATTTTATATTATTATTAACAGTTATTTTACATTTATATTAAACAGTAACCTTACGGCATTGTAGTAAAACTATATATTGGTTAGTACTAGATTTATCCCAGCATGTAGAGGTCACTGATACATTTAAAGTTTGCTGTGAATATAATATATAGCTTAAATGCCATTGCTACCTACTCCACACCATTTATGTTGTCCTATTTTCACGAGAAGCTGCCATGTCAAAAAAAGGCTGCCATGGCAACTGTCAGTCAAAGCTGATTACTCATTGCAAGCAATTAGACCGTTGCAAATTAGACTGTTTAACAATAATATATATCACAATGTTTTAGTTTGTTTATAAAAATTCAAATACATTGTAGTATATATAAGATATCTCGGGACACTTTGGTCGAGAATTTTGCACTACACCCGAAGTCCACAGTACTAACTATTAATATGTTGATGGCCGCCACAATTTTGTGTCGGGGTATTGGGCAGATTTACCCCATACCCATTAATTAAAGTTTAATGTTAAAATTGTCCTAAAATATGTTGTCCGTAAGAACTGTATGTAAATGAGTTTGTGTATGTCAGGTGAGCTACGTGGGCTACACGCCGACGCCGCGCAACGCGTACGGCGGGCGCGGGTGGCGCGGCGGGCGGGGGCGCGGACGCGGGCGCGGCGCTGCGCCCACTGCACGCGGCGGAGCGCGCACGCGCCGCCCGCGCGCGCACGAGCCCGCCAAGCCGGCCACTCTCACTCTCAACGGGTAACTGCATACTAACTTTTTAATCGACGAAAAAACGGGGGAAGTTCTCAATACGATGCGTATTTTTGTTATATATGATCACGCATTACTTTTTACAGAATAGTTCGATTTTAATAATTATTTTTTATAAGAAGTTTATACTTCCAAAATGGTGTCATAGTCATCATGTTAGGATCTGATGATGGGTTCCTGGTAAAATCAAGGATTCAAACTTATATGGGTATACTTGCAGCAATTTCGGGTGGCGTAAACCTTGTCGATCAATCAGGAAAAAGTGTAAAATCAAAAGTAAAAATTAATTGCGTCATTTACCTTGCCATATATATATCTATGGGTGATGATGTAACTTTTATGCAATGTTTATTTGAATGTGCTACGCTACTACTCCCACGAAAGTAATTTATTTTAGTTAATAAAATAGAAAAATATATGAACATTTATTATTAAACAACAATTCCAATCTTATTTATTTTCCTTGTATTTATAGTAACAGTAATATAATGATTTGCTTTGTTGCAGTAAGACCGTAAGGCCCGATGAGATGAGCCCTCCAGCTGACGACGGCAGTCCCCACGAAGATAACTCACAGCCTGAAAACGACGGTGAAGGTAACACATTCGTTTACACGTCACCTGGTGCGTACAAACGCTACAAGAAAAGACTAAATAAAATAACATAGCAGAATTTTAATTTTACAGGACCTCAACCTCAGAAAGCTAAGACTGGAAAAAACATAAAGAAGAATTTAGGAAAAGGTAAAAAGAAGAGCTCCAACCCAAAGACTGATGTAGCTCAGACCTTGGAAGCCAACGGACCCCTAGACAAGGACAAGGTGACTGCAGAATAAACAGCCCACACTACTCGAAGGATGTTACAGCTTTCCTATATCCTCCATTATACAGTTAAAAATCCTATATAATTTCTCCTAAATCCTTTATTTAATAACATCCATCTTTTTAGGTGACGGAACCTAGCCCTAATTCTGAAGAGCACTTTGGTCAAGGTGATGCACCAGTTACTGATAATATTTAAATTGTTCCTTTAACTCCAAAGGTAAAATTAAATTTTATCCATTTATTTTAACCTAATTTTTTTAATTTGTCTGTAGTTTTAATTTTTCATCACTAGTAATTGTTTGGTTATTTTTTAATAAGGAAAGCTTGTATAAGCACACATTAATGACTCAATATCAAGTTAGTGAATTTCAAGTGTAACATTTCAATGGTTTGTATTAGTTTGTAACACGAAAATAAACTAATTGATAAAGTACAATGGGCCGTTGTTGGAAATGAATGCATGTTGAATTCATCAAAGTGTTATTGAAACAAAGCAATTGATTTTCACTAGCTTTACTCGACATTAAACATTGAATATCGGGAAAATGGAACTTAACGTGATTAAATAATTTTTGTGCACGACTTTCTAAAGTTCCATGCATTGTTGATACAATTTTAAAAAGACAGCGACAGCACGCGGAACGCATCTGCTTTTAGTTCTCCACTGATTGCAGATAAACACAAGAATTCAAAAAGCAATATAATATGGTAATATTTTGGTGGCTGTCAGTACGTCTCAGTCGCAGTGTATACGTGCCTCAACATCTAAGAGACTTACCAATTTGTGAGACTGATTTTGTATTAATTGAATTGGCACAATGTGTGCTCAATTAATTGTAATATGCAGGACAAAGTGACAAAACCAATCGGAAGCGATCGTTTAACGCTTCTAATCCTTATTGAGACAAGGTCTCTCTGGATATTTTGTGATATGTAACTATGAGCATAATAATATTTATTAAAACCCAAGTTCCATATCGTAGAGCAAATAACAAAACAGCCAGAGTAGATTAAGCTACTTTAAGTAGTACAGTATAATATTTATTGAAAGGGTAACGCAACATCTGTTATCTGATGAGTGATAATTAGAAAATATATATTAAAATTAACATGTTGATTGTTAAGTCATTACTGAAATTTGAGATGACTTAGTGAAAAATGTGTTTAGTTTAGCATATAAAGTACTGAGTCAGCATTATTTATTTACACATAGTATATTTACAATTTACCAAATTATAATTTTTATTTCTTACTTTGGTTTGGCCTATGGAATCCCTGAATTTTTTGGACGAAACTATTTTTGAGTTTTGAAGTTTCTATTCTCTATGGCTGTTAGTTATGACATACTCGATTTGGTAGGCTAAACCAATCGTGTTCAGACTTGTTTTTAGGATTCATTGTTGTATATTTAGGCTTTATTGAATGAGTGAGTACTCTGAACTATCCGACGTTTGCATACACTGATGCCAATATACAGTCTCTCAAAGTATAATATTGGTAGAACTTGCAGCTATATAGAGTTGCCAGCTGTCCTATATTCCCAAAACACGTTCTAGGTTTTGTTGTGTCCTGGACTGTCCTGAAAAGTTATTTTTGCAACATCCTGAGTTTTTAACACCCTGATAGTCATTAAAAATTTGCATGCAATTTTAACAATTCTTAAATTTAAGCAGGGGCTCACACACGGCCCCCAAAATAGTATTGATTTGATTATTGTTATTAATTGAATTTAATTTAACCTATTTTTAGTACATGTTAACTATTGCAAATTCTAGTGTCCTGTTTTTAAACTAAATTACCCTCACTTTTCCAACTTCAAAACTTAATTTTTAATTTGGGGTTGGCAACCTTAAGCTACGAACACTTGTTGAACTGCCAGAGATGTTTGGAATTAGTGTATAATGGATATTTGAAGTGTGTCGAGGTCGGATGTTTTATACCATAGTGGTAGGAAGGATGATAAGATTAGTATAGAAGTTGCATTTATTGAATGACGGTTGGTGCTTTGAAATTTAGTCTGTGGGACTGCCTGAAACGAGTCTGAAACTCATAGATTTAAGTCTAATGATAGACGTTTAATAAAACTGAACGAACATTCGGGTATTGAGTTTTCCACATCCTATAGGGTATTATTTCGATAGAATATCGTAGATTTATTAGTGATATATTTATATGCATTTTAGGAATCTCAAAACTGCGAATGTTCTTCACTTTATATGTATTTTTGTAAATTTGTTATATTGTTACACTTAAATTAAGCTGGAATGACTAACAACAATTTTATTAAGACAAAGTCTTGATACTCGAACGGTGGTAAACTGTCGAATTGTATCACGGTACTTCGACCTACTTGAACCATTTGTACAGATGTGGTGCTCGGCGAATTCGGATAATCGCTAAATGTTGGTTAAATATAATCTGAAATTCAATCTTTTTTTGTCTTATGCACAAATTATTTTAACCAAATAAATCCCTAGATTTTCGTTTCGTTAGTTCCAAACTATTTTTATTGGAGATCCTATGTATTGAATTGTTTTGTGGCCACGGAACGTACGGTGATGTGCGAGCACCGCATCGTGGCAAGTCGCGCTTGTAGGATATAATGTTACATTCCATTTGAATAACAGAATCGTTCGTATACACACGAACTGTCGACACCAGTAGAGAATGGAACTAAATGAAGACTTTACAATTTGCTTATACCCTGGCTGAAACATAGACAACATATGTTGCCACAATAACATTAATTGAGTTTAATGAAGACATGATCAGTGAGCTGGGCTCACGGTGGTTCAGTCCCAGTGATTGCCAATCAAAGTATAATGTAATGCATCTTGACTATTTTGTATGTAGGCCACGGAATGGCCGGAGCCGGCGCCGCTGGCTCCACTGCTGTAAGCAAAGCGCCGCCCAGCGCGGCGAACACTATGTAAACTTATATTATTGCTTGCTTATTAATAAACACGATGTGTAGCGTTTAGAGTTTTAACTTCAACATATTTTTTGATTTGTTTAAGAATTATGTGTAACAACATTAAAGCATGTTAGAGGTTTGGTTATATGTAATGGGGAATTCGACATTCTATATTAGTCGATTTCGAATTAAAGGCACCATCAACTTTTACTGTTGAGAAATAAAATAAAAAATAAAGTATGCTTTTTCTGTTACCGTGCCGTTCGGCTTAAATATATAATGTACTTTGTCACATGTTTTAAAAATGTAATCTTAGCGGTGTTTCCAAGAAGGAAGTAGTTTTTAATTTTTTTCTCTTAAAACATTATTCACTATAGTTTTAGAATATTCAACAGTGTAATACCTTTTACTCCATATTTTAAAAACTCGTTTGCTGACAATTGTCTCTTAAACATTGTCAACATATAATAAATGTATTAGAAAATATTTGTCATGTAATACATAACACTTTTTTCGTAATAATTGAAGTAGCAACATGGAACTGTGGCTTTTTTGAAAACACTTATAACTTAACTACATAAACCTGCTAAATGAATTAAAGTTTAAAAAAATGTTCATAATACTATTTAGTTCATGAACACAAAAAAAATATATTCGATGAATTTAAATTGTAAAGAGTTGTATTTGTCTTCAAATAAAACGTTCCATTATTTATTTGTGTTTTATTTCAGTCGAGTAAATCCATCCGCTTGTGTATTTCAGATACAGAAGTACCCTCAATATTAGCTAAATGACTTATAACTACTTGAGCTGCATCTTTGATATCGTTGTACTCATGCATAAGTTGAACCATCACTGGTTTTGAACTTTCACTATTCAGCATTTGATCAAGTCTCTTTTCAGCTTCTACAAGTTTAAGATATAATGCTTGCTTGCTAGAATGACTCGACATCTGTAAATAAAGCAAACATCAAGATGTCAGTTGTAAGCGTCCTAGGCTTTTCATGTTTTAACTAATTAATTTTTTAAGAGCTCAAAAAGTATTGACTACGAATAAAAGAGAAATTAACTTTGAAAAACATGCTCAAATACAAAATCCATAAGCAAGCCCTACTCAATTTTAAACATTAAGTATCTAGACCAGACATTTTCAATTCAATTTGGAAACTAATATCCCTAAAGACCTAAACATCCTACATATGAACTAATAAAAAATAGCTAATATTTATATACAGTAGATATGGGTGGTTATACCTCATACCCACAAAAATCTCTACAAGCTCTCTCTGCAGTAAGCTTCATTCTAGAATGAGTGTCCCAAGCTGATCTAGCAGGATCCTACTAAATTTGGTTGGGTGGGGAAAATAATTTGAGAAGAGAAGGCTAGCATTGACCAGTCAAATGGTACTAAAGCCTACATATGTGCAACTAGTCTTGGACTCGGTTCAGCGTTTTTCTCTCTGCCACATGATGGGGAGCAGCAGTCGTACTGAATCCATGGAGTGCATATATATTTGTCTCTTAACTTTCCTAACAAATATATACTAATAAATCTGCCAAAATAAAGAACCACATTTACAATAAAATAAGTTTATTCAAAATCATTATCCATCTTATTACTAACACCCATAGCACAGGCTAACATACTGTTTATATGTCTGCCCTCTTCAGATTTAAAGATATATCCATTAGCTTTATCTATTATGTTTTTAACATTCACAAGACTTTCTTCCTTTAATAGATCAGCTAGCTGAAATGTAACTAAACTATAGTCTTCAATTATAGAAATCAAAGCTTTATTCAGTTTTGCATATTTACTTGTAAAACGATCTTCATCTAATGTCTCAAGTAGATAGTTTAAATCTAAGACTTCTGTATAAAAATCTATACCAAACTGCAATTTGTCAGTGTGTTTCTGTAATAAATCTATTTTTGTGAGCAAATTGACATGTGGTAGGCCAAGTTTTAGCATTGCATTGAGAGATAATATTAGAGCAGCAATAAACTTGCCAGCATCAGAACAATGATGAGAGTCAATTAAATGTACAACACATAGCTGCAGTTGCTGATCATTGGCTAATTTGGAAAAAATGTTACTCAGTGAATTGTGGTGACTGTAAAGTTCAACTTGACCCGGCAAATCAAAAATAAATGTAGTACAATGTTCGCCTTTAATTTGACTTAGTAACCAATCTATATTTTTCTCAAGATATTCCATGCAGAAGACTAAAGCACCATTTGGGCCTAATTCATATTGTTCCATGACATCTTCGAGAACAATCAAACTTCTTATATCAATGTCAGGATCATAAGTGATACAATCATTAGCTGGATCTAAATTAATAAGAATCACTTTTCTTCCAATCTTTTTAAGAAGTATAGACATTTCGCTGCAGTAAGTTGTTTTCCCCGCACCAGGTGGACCAAGAACTAGCTGTCCATACAATCTGTTTACAGATTTAAATGTATTCACTGTTGTATTAGCCATAATTACTCACTTTCTTCAGTTTTGATGTCTAATATTATATCCTTGCAGGCTTTTACTGTCTCAATGTCATATGATTTGAGATTTATGAAAATGCAGAGTGGTTTTGTTATGTTTATCTCCTCGGCCAAGTATCTCGCAGCCACCTGTTGTTCTTCTCCTGTGGCACCAAAAATAACTTTTGTAGTATAAATATTGTTTACACCTAGTGGACTATGCACCTGGTCTCTTTGGACCATCAACATACTCCCTATTTTTTGATATTGTGATATGATCAACAAGGTTTTATCTGTATACTCTGCAAGGACAATTTCTGTGGGTACATCATCTATATCTGCAGCTACTGATTTGAATAATTTCTGTTCACTCTCTGTTTCCATATGTTTAATAGTTAAATTTTTCATGAGATCTAATATTTCCATATTTACAGCTAAAAGGAAAATTACAATCTATTTAATTTCAAGCACACGCCCGCGGTTTCGCCTGCGCGAAATTAGTGTCAAACTTTTTAGAACATCAAAGAAAAAAAATGTATGTATTTTTTATAGAAAGAATGAGTATAGGAAACTTCCTTAAATATATGCCACAAACGCGGCGGACGACTTTTATATGTAGTGATAATTTAAACAGCAACTTGCCAGTTTCTAGTCAAACAAATCTATAAATATCGTTAGTTTCAGATATACGAGCAGGAAATTAAGCCAGGGTACCTCAGATTGCCATATATATTAGCTAACATAATTGTAAATAGTGAGTTTCTGGGTGATAAACTGAAGTAAATCCATATCAAAACTTTGTTATGTGAAATGTAAACTTTTAACTTCAGTTCTTATCTATCTGTAACATCAGCCTTTACTAAACTTTAGGCCACCAAACTCCGTGGAGCATTCCTTTGCAAATGAAGTCTTGCTCCGCGGTGGGCCAACTTAAAAATATAAGTTTATAATAATTTAGCACTTACTTGGAATTATAATTATGGCAATTTGATAGTAATATTATATATCTATTAATTTAACAATGAACCAGAAAAGTTTATTTTTATGCTTGAGTAATGGGTTTTCGATAAGCAAACTCTCAAATTATGTCTCACTCTCAATTACATTTGACAGATTTTTTTTCTTTTTGTACTACAGATGACTCGTAGAGGGGAGAATAGGTATAGAGGAGCTAATGGCATAGATTAAAGACTAATTGATGGAGTCATAACGCGGCTGTAGGTTCAAGAGCGTGACAGACTTATTTCATTCAGCCTTTATTAGAAAGTGACACAAGATTATTTTTTTGTCCCTTTCAGCGTGTTCGTTTTTATTATTTGTCAAGAATGAAGTTGGTGACAAGCAAAGGACATATCTGAGTAATTAGTAGCTTTTTTTTAAATTTGCTGATAAATAATACAACTTTGCGGTTACTATATTAATTTAAACGTTATCGTGCTATGGTGGGTTTTAATATTTTCGGCTGCAACAGTCGCAGCGAACAGAAAATCTAAGGAATTACGTTTCATACGTAAGTAGGCATAAACTTCATTGATTGATGATTTAAAGCTTAGATATGTTATTTTTTAGCAAATTTTATGTATTATGCGTTTACTAAACTATATTATATAAAGTAATGTTTCGTATTTTACGATATTTTAAAACATAACGTTTTATGATGTACTTCAAATGTTGACATGTCATGTCAATAAGGCTGATTTGCTGTCTCACGAGTGGACACGCTATGGGCTCTATCTATTAGTCTTTAATCTATGGCTAATGGCGTATACAGTATGAGACAGAAAATTTGATAAACATTTACGTTATTCCTATGAATATTGTAATCATATTTTCATCATGATTTTATGATATTAAGACTTTAAATTTATTCAAAATCTACATCATAGAGTTAGAAAATAGATAATAGTTCAATATTATTTAGATTTACATATAGCGTCTCATCATTAATTCAACTTACCGATAAAACGTTATGTTTGGTTGATTTCCTTCACTACGGCTTTTACAGCCAAATATACTGCAACTCACCATCACTGCACATTTTTAGTAAACTATTTTACCAATTTAGCTAAACAGTCTCTGGTTTTTTTTTTCAAAAGTATAGTTGATCTAGACCAAAATTCTTTCAACATAAAAAGTTGTCTGGCATCGACGACCACTGAGGGCAAACAAATATTACCCTATACGCAGATAGAGACAAAAAACTAAAGTGTCGTCTTGCTCACAACTTCAAATGTTACATTTGCTCCTTTTTATTCTTGCAATTATTATTCTTTTAGTAGCTCGTCTATCTATATTCTCTGTCTACGAGATGACTATATAGCTTGGTTTAAGACTGTACATTCTAAGATTTTTGTTATTTGACCAGATAATATTATTGAAGAACAAGGATTGGATTCATCAGACGGCTTCCACGTTTATTGTTAAAACAATCTAGGATTGGCCATCAGTTGCTTGGTCCCTCAAACCACACTGCGGAGGACTGAATTTTTTAAATTAACTTCTATTTTATACCGTTCTAGAATAGGATTATAATAATATTTCATTCTATTCTATCTCCGATGATTCTGATCCAAAACAATGTTACGTAAGTATGTGATCAAAGAACTTGATTTTTGGGCGTTAAATAAATTAAAAAAAATACGTCCGTAGAATCACCGATGTCTACAGTCTGTGGCTTAAAAAATTACATTTGTTTTGTATGGCAACATTTTTAAAGTTCCTTTCATTTGTCATATTTTGTCAAAATGGTAGAGTATTTTCGGATTTTTAATTTAAATCTTATAAAATCTGTGAATTTATTAAATAAAATTATTATATTTACGCATAAACTTGCCTGCAACATTCAGTTTCATTGAGTTTTCATAATATTTCAAATAAATCAAGTGAGTGTTTTTATAACCTATATGTGGTAAATATTTCAGACGAAGGGTACATCAAGTTTCGGTAAACGCCGAAATAAGACTCACACATTATGCAGAAGATGTGGAAGATCGTCCTATCACATCCAAAAATCAAAATGCGCTCAGTGTGGATACCCAGCGGCTAAATTGCGGTCTTGTAAGTATATTTTCAAGTGCATGTATTGATGTTCTAAAATTTTTACTCAAAGTATTTTGAATTATATCAATATAACGCAGTGGTTACTTATAGTGCTTCCTACCATGAAAAGATATTTACTCAATTAATGTCTTTCAGTTGTAGGTACAGTGTAATGAATTAGGTAAATAAGGGAAAAATGTTTTATATTTTTACCTTACAGGATATTTCATACATGTTTTTACAAAACTATAACTATTTTTCTGGTCAAAAGGACACTAACAACAAAAATTATGGTCTGTAGAATAATATTTTTTAAATAAATTAATTTTGTGGGGATGTTTACTTTTTTTTAGATTCTGATACAATATCTAACCTATTTAGTTCTTTAATTCAGGTATATCTAAATATAATATTTAATGATATTACAAAATCTGTTTTCACAGTAAACTGATATTGTACTCTAACCATACCCTGGTAGTTTTATAAGTATCCCAAGTTTCCAAGAGACTTAAAAATGTACCTAAAGTATATTTGGTAGTAGTAGTAGTTTCTTTTATTTTAGTAATAAATTATTGATAAAGTAAGCCTGGCCTCCTGATGGTAATTGAAAAACCATTGCCAATAATGATCACAGGGCATGCAATTAAGAAGTCGTAGAAAATGTTGCTCTGTGTTTGTATCTGTTTATCGACCTGTGGCACAGGTATTATTATTATTAGTATGGTGAGGTCTGCCATAGCAGATTCACTTTGAACATTTTGGATCTTTTGTACTCGCCCCGCCCTCACCTCCTCTATATGAATCAAACACTCACTTTAAAGAGTTATATGGTTGCCTTTAGCTTGGAGGCACAGTAATTCTCTGGTAGTGGATATGCTACCCCCAGGAGGTCCATTTGCTTTCTAGCCATAACTAGCTATACTACACACACTAGCTTACCTTGTATGCCTACATGTTGCACAGGTATTACCATTAGGTGTATCAGCATCAACTACCTATTTCTAATGTACTACTAAGAATTTATGACGGGAAGTAAAGCTTATTACTTTATAGCCTTTTGACGACCTCCGTGGTGCAGTGGTATGCGCGGTGTGTTTATAAGACGGAGGTCGGGGGTTCGATTCCCGGTGTGGCAGATTGAGATTTTTCTTAATTTATCTTGGTCTGGCTGGCGGCAGGCTTTCGCCGTGGCTAGTTACTACCCTACCGACAAAGACGTACTGCCAAGCGATTTAGCATTCCGGTTTGATGTCGTGTAGAAACAGAAAAGGGTGTGGATTAACAAGTTAGCCCGCTTTCATCTTAGATTGCATCAACACTTAACACTAAGTGTGAAAGCAAGCAACTTGTAGTCAAAAAAAAGCCTAACCCAGGACTTGAAATGAGGGCCACATGATCTAAAGCTACATAGGCTACCCACAGAACAGTTAGGCAATTTGGGTTAACATTCTTCAGTTAGCATTAAATGAATAATTTATAAACCATTCACTTGTATTGGAGCAGCTTTGTGGGTCTAACATCCATATCCTTGTCCTGATGAAGGGAGACCTGGCCCTGTAGTGTTATACAATTTATTAAGTAATAAAATATTTTTCAGATCCCATTTTTTGTTGTTGTTCATCTGTAGGGTTCATTTAAAAGGGCTCTTATTCAAAAAAGCAAATGTATGCTAGGTGCTATACTGTATTATTTATAAAAATATTGTTTTCAGACCACTGGTCAGTGAAGGCTAAAAGGAGGAAGACTACTGGCACTGGCCGCATGCGTCACCTCAAGATTGTGAGAAGGCGTTTCCGTAATGGCTTCAAAGAAGGCAAACCCACACCCAAGAAAGCTGTTGCCTCATCGTAGACTTATTGGTTTATGTAATTAAAAAAATTAAAATTACTGTGTGTATTTTATTTATAAGTATAATTCTATGTTAACGAGTCCTGCCATGCCATGACAAAACACCATATTTATTATATGATACTTGTTATAAAAATAGAGTGTTTAGCATCCTTTTTTTTTTGGCTTGTGCTTCTTTTGAAGTCTAAGCAGTCCATTCTACAAAATCCTGATTAAAAATATAGTTAACATGTTGCTTGACTTGGGCTATATGGTTGCCTGTTAATTTAGTAGATGTGCTCAGGTTTATTATTACCTAGCTGACATCGATAGAAAATCTGCAACCTTCTAATAGCGCATAAAAATTGTATGTAACCACTTTTTAAAGATAAAATAAATAGATAAATTATACACCATCGCTAACTTTTTAGCGGCTCTACTAAAGAGGAACAATCCTACAATACATCCAGAGCGACTTGAGTTTCCGACAATCTTCATATTTCAGCCATTCACACAAGATCTCGAAAATCTTATGTACCTATTAAAATCTTCCCAGGTAATTGCAGAAAACCGCATGAAAATCCGTTCAGAAGTTAGCGAGTTTATCGCGAACAGACATACGCGACCATACCTAAACAATTTTTACTGATTTTTGATTGAATTGGTTAAAATTTTCTTAAAAACTGCAGCTTTCTTCGAAACTTGATATAATTCAAAAAAGCTTCGTAAATTCTTGGCACTAATAATCTTTTCAAAATCCCATTTTACCCAATGTTGTGCCTACGTAACGTGGCAATTGCGTATTAAATTTCAACAGGCGTTTTATCGCACCTGTATATAATGATCTTTCTATGAACACCAGGCTTTTGATAGTTTTAACTTCTATTGTTTTTGGAACTTGTGTTCTACCGGTCCGAATCCCACTTGGCCGGTTTTTTGAACACTATATAGGTAGGTACTATTGGTTTTCGTAGAAAGTAAGATTATATTCGAAGCAAAATCACCCGACTCAATTTACACAACAATTTAAATAAACCTAGACATCGTTGCAACGTCTATATTAATATTCAAATTGGCATTAAGCATATGTACCTTAGCCTAAAGGTTTCCACTTAGCTAACGTAACTGACTCACTTACCATCAGAGTGCCGAGTGTGAGTTTTCACCAAAACAAATCGAAAACTTCACATTCGCGTTAAGGGCATATTTATATGGAACTGAAGCAGCGCCCCTGGCGGAAGTGAGAGAAAACTCAAATGGGCGAGTGTCAGTGTTGAGTTTTCTCTCACTTCCGCCAGAGGCGCTGCTTCAGTTCCATATAAATTATATTACATGTGATATTACAGTTAAGACGACGTATACTAACATCACCAAATAACAAGAAATAAATTAAATGTTCAAATGACATACTTATAACACTATTATATTTATGTCAATTTTATCAAAATGGGCTTAGGAATAAGAATGACTGTATAAGTAAGATATTGTACGTACAATTATAATGTCTTCAATTTTCTCACGGATAATCCGAAATATTTTATACTACGAATAAGGCGGTATTACGTAGCCTTTATCTTATGCTGAACCTATTTAATCATTTAAAATGAATGCAGACTGCAGAGACTGAAGAGAAAAAAGTAGGTATATAAAACTATAAAAGTTACTAACAACGGAATGTCATACAAACTTGATGACGCGGACATGTGATTTGAAATAGGCGGCATCGTCGCGCTCTTTCCCACCTATAGTTCGCGCCGCAGACCTCTCACCTCAGCCCTCACTGACCTCCCTCGGCCCTCCTCAGTCAGTCAGCCGGTGTGGACTTGTTTGAACGTTTTATTCTCATCACTTACATAAACATCGTTTATATGAAGAACCTTCAACGCTACAGTTTCACAATCTTATCCTATATCGTCATCGAGTGATAACTTATCGTATGCTATGCCGCGTAGATATTGTCATTTAAAGTTCGCGCAAGTTGTGCGACTGTGTGGTGAATAATATCTGTAGGCAAGTGTAATGAGTGCGCCTTGAATTTAACATTAAATAAGTATTTCATATTTATATTAATTGTAGTGTAGTTGTATTCCGTGATGTCGTTATTTAAGAAGAAGGCGCCAAAGTATTCCGCGCCTCCGGTGCCTCCTCCTGCAGAGGACACACAAAACAACCCGACTAACGGTCTGGACAATAACAACGGGGCTCAGAAGTCGCAGCTCGTGTTCCACTGTCAACAGGCCCAGGGGAGCCCGCTCGGTCTCATTTCCGGCTTTTCAAACGTCCACGAGCTGTACCAGAAAATAGCGGAATGCTACGACTTTCCTCCGGACGACGTAAGTCTCATCATTACATCATTTACATATTACGAACTTGTTCTCGCGGCAATTAACTGAGAATGCGTTTCTCATTATGCGAGTTTTAAATTAATTTTAGGTAACACCTATAGTAGCCATAAAATAAGAGAGTCTGCGTTGAAATTAGTTATAGCAAAACGGTTCAGATTCGAATCCTGATTTGCTATAGATTTCTCTACCATTGAATGTGAAATTGCTAAACATCACACGTCGTTGGGTGAAAATATATTGTAGGTAGGAGTTGCGCCACAGAATATGCATTTAGTGAAAAGCTGTTAATTTGAATCACCAAACAGACACTTCAATTTTATTTATTTGTATATATTACGTACATATATGTAGTAGATACGATTTAAGTAGCCTCTGCCTAGAGCATACCAACATATCGGTGTAAATTATCTAATCTTATATTTAAAACTTTATAGACAAGTAGTAATTACATATTTATGAGCATCTGTTAAATAAATACAGAAGTTCGATAAACTTTTAAAACTCGCTACCAACTGCAAAATATTGAATTCATTCTTGCATGCGATATTGGCAATAAAACCCAGTTAACATTCAAGTTTTTCTAGATTTAGAAGACGTTAATTACATTACACCTACTTAGGTATGTCTTTCCCCTTTTTTAGGAAAGAGATATTGGAGCTTACACCCACTACAATGCTCCAATACGAGTTGGCGGGTTTAGTGTGATAATGTTCAACTTTGTAACGATGAGTACCAGATTAGGTTTAGGCTTGTAACACCATCAATTTCGTCATTACGATTTGTTGGTGACAGTTCCTCGGAAAAAAAAAGTTTAAGTACATAGTAGCTACATTAGCTTAATCCTGGATCAATCAGGTATATTTAAACCTACGAGGTCCGAATTTGATTAAATCGCTTTTTTACCTACACTCCAGTCTAGAGTAGACCATAAGTATTTATAACTTTTTAACGGGGGAGGTAACTTTGTAGGCGTTTAAGAAATTCAAGGGGGCAGTAGAAGACACAGATAAAAAGGGGGCGTTGAGGTGGCAAATGGTGACGTAGGCTGTTTAAATTTTAGTGTTTCTAACTGTAAAAGATTTCTAGATCATTTTAAAGTTGAAGTTAGAAGTAAATAATATAAAAAATTAAGGTTGAGGCCTCCGGTAAAATGACTCGTGTCACACGGCCAAAGATACGAGTTTAAGACCCAACATTCTGCTCCAATGCGGGTCGGCGGCCCTAGGGGAATATTTAATACTTACTTTACTCTTACGAGTATAACGATGCTGGTATTACACACGATGCCTTTGGGAGCATGTTAAGCTGTCGGCCCCGGTCACTATCATCAACATCTGATAATAATTAATCAATAAAAAATGATGACCCTAAGCCTGCCAACCCGTTTTGGACTGCCGTGGCGGGTCTACACTTCCCTGATTCTACAAGAAGGGATGTCTGGCTCTATTATAATGGGTTGTTAATATAGGCATAATGATGACTTGGTGGAATGCAAAGCTTAATGTATAATAGCCTTACTTAGCAATCGAACCCGTCATTATGACCCGCAGTCCCAAGCACAAACCACTGCACCAACGAGACAGTTAACGAGCAATAGACAGGTGGTGCCCATTAAAGGGTGTAAAAATAGACAACAACCGTATTGAATATTGTTATTTTATTTTTTTAGCACGTCCGAGATTCTTGTTTCACCGCTTTGCAATGGAATAATACTTCAGTTAAGAATTCCGATGAATAACCTAAAATAGGTTATCTATCTATTTTAGGTCTCTTTAAAATACGTTATCTATCTATTTTAGGTTACCGATCTGAATTCTTAACTGTAAAAATTAAACCTTATATATTTGTATAATACATGTTAATCTTTGTAATGTTTAACCGACTTTAAAAAAGAGACACTATTCAACCCGTATGTTTGTATGCTCGCGTTTTCTTAATAAGTAGGTAGGAATTGATCCAATTTTTTAGTATATAGCAATTAATATGCAGCTAGGTACTATATAAATAGAAGGTATAGTTCATTTATTCTTGAAAAATCTTGTAGGTATTAACAACAATAGACTCCCTTTTTCGGAAAAGTAACAATCCACAAACTGAATGAAATTGAGTTAGATATATAGATGACACAAAAATAGTAAAAAATTCTATTTTCTTTGGAAAATTCAAGCCCTATGATAGTTAAAAAGAGTCACTAGACAGACTCTCACTTATGGAATCAAAACATTTTGTGTAAAAAGAAAAGAATTATGGCTCATGGTACCTCCAAGTTTTGTGCAAACAGGAACCAATGTTGTTTAATTCTATTTAACACGAAAAGCTACAATATTACGATCACAATGTTTCAATAATTATTTTAATACTTCGAGGACCAAAATATGACTTGTTGCAAGATACTGGGCAAAAGGGGCGTGGGGCCTACCTATATACAAGCAAGAACAACATTTACTGAATGCAATAAAACTTCTTACAATATTTCATTATCTTAATAAACACTACTTGTACCTCTATACTAAAGCCAAACTCGATTGAGAATGCTTGTCAACAAACAAATTTAAAATGAAGGTAGAAAATGCAACACATTTTATGCCAAATAAATTTAAAATTATGTTTTGTCATTTTAAAAAATCGTATTTAAAAGATATTTCTACCTTCATTTGTTTGTTGACAAGCGTTCTCCATCGAGTTTGGCTTTAGTGTAGCTTTAGTTTGCAAATCTAAGGTTTTATAGGCCACGAGAGCCTTTTTAGTGCTTAAGTCTACGTTAAACGACACTGCATGGTTTATTTATTATTCCTATTAGCTTTATTAATGTTGCTAACGATACACATAGTTCCATAAAAAAAAATATGTACGCGGTTGTTCAAAATAAAGGTTACTTAAGAACTTATCCCTTCTCCTATTAGGAGGGAGGCCTGGCCCTGTAATGGGCCGCTAATAGGCTGATAATGATGAACTTAAAACATATAGGTGTTACGTACTCGATACATTTTATTATTTAATCAAGTTTATTTATGTGTATCTCTTTATCACAAAAGCATTTATATGTTGAAGTAACTTATATAGATACTTACATCTGATAAGGCCGTAATGTCTACAGATAGTATGCTTAATAACCATCTGTTTAATTATTATGATTAATTTGTAGTCTTATATTATTCCTACACTTCAAGGATGTTAACGAAAATAAATTAAGCCTCAACAGGTGACTTGACTTCTAAATTGATTTCTTATTTATTGAGAAATAATTTTAGGTTGCATAACTAATTTTTGTTCTGTGGAATGTTTTGATTTTTGTTGTCTATCTGTCTGTCCGTCCGTCCGGACTATTTATTTGTTCCCTTGCAACTCCCAAACGGCTTGGCCGATCCCCGATATGATGACATATCCTCATAGGCAAAAGTCTGAGGAGTGTTCTTAGCTACTTCTGGTTGACCTAGCTCAACGGGAAGTGGTGTAAATTGCGAAACACACCCTAACAGTGTATATTTTTGATAGTATTTTTTTTTATCAACTACAAGTTGGCCCTTGACTGCTATTACACCTGATGTTAAGTGATAGTGCAGTCTAAGATGGAAGCGGGCTAACTTGTTAGGAGTGGGGCGAAAATCCACAGCCCTTTCGGTTTCTACACGACATCGTACCGGAACGCTAAATCGCTTGGCGATACGTCTTTGTCGGTAGGGTGGTAACTAGCCTCGGCGAAAGCCTCCCACCAGCCAGACCAAGACAAATTAAGAAAAATCTCAATCTGCCCCGCCGGGAATCGAACCCAGGACCTCCGTCTTATAAATCCACCGCGCATACCACTGCGCCACGGAGGTATTGTTGAAACGAAAATATTTTTAGACATAAATTTGTTTAGAATATGTACCTCCGGTCCAAATGTTGAAACCGAAAGAAGAAAAAACCAAGTAAAGTATAACATTGGGTTCAACATCGGGCGTAACAGAAATGTAGGAGTGTGAACAGCTGAAAGTCGTTCTCCGACCCGAGCTTATTTCTTTTTTTATTTACAAGTTCAAGATATAAGTTATTTCAAGATTATTATTTTTTATCTATGCAAAGCAACATGCGTATTTCAGCGGAAATAATAAAATATAGCTACCCTAGGTACCTTCATATAGACAGCCTCTGCTTATTTATACACAGCACCCCGCTGTGATCCTGATCGGATGATTTAAAAAAGGTTTAAAATAATCATCAAGCTGTTTTAATAAAGTTTTTCTGTTTTAACTTGGGATTTGAAATGTAGGTACATAGTTAATATCATAAGTTTATGTTTGAGTAGCGGATGCGGCGACTTCATTCGTGTAGATTTTGTTACGTTTTGACAACTTTTTTTCTTTATTTTAATGCAATAATCAAAAGCTTGTTTCGAGCTTAAACCGCGGACAAAGCTCAACAACAGGTTCATTTGTTTGAGTTGATACGACGCTCGAATAATAATAAGTCAGTAATTAAACAAATACCTACAGGTACCTAATACTAAAAAGCTGTTTTTGGGTCTACAAACAACCAATATCCACATCAGTTAATCACCACTTTAGCAATGTCAAAATCTCGTCAGCTTCACAATGAGAAGGGTTAGCTAGGTATAGGGTTGCCATCTGTAAAATTTGGAAAACACGACAAGACGCGTGAAAACCCCGGATTTTAGAGTCCGAAAGCCGGACATGTCAAAAAGATCTTTTAAACATATTCAATGTAATAAATAAAATTATTATTATAAAAACAAAAACCTGGCTGCTTAGAAGTTATGAACTGAAAAGAGAAAAACAAGTATCACTATATCTGTATATCTATATCTGTATAAAATTCTAAATACTTTATGGTGCTGCAAATAGGGACAAAATACTTTAACCTGCGGGGAATGAAAGATCTATCTACGTTTGTCCCCGCCTGCAGCACCATAAAGTATTTAGAATTTTATACAGATATAGTGATCCTTGTTTTTCTCTTTTCAGTTCATAACTTCTAAGCAGTCGGGTTTTTTGTTTTTATAATAATAATTTTATTTGAGACTTTTTAGTTTATAGTATAGAAATGAGATGGTACACTTAGTACACTTTTTGACATTTTTTGTTAAAAAAGTAATATGATATTTATATTTTTGAAATGGTCTTTTTACGACCTTTCAATTGGTACCCATATTGCTAAGATAGAAGAAAAAAATACACACATCCCCCCTTTTTTCCCCCATTTACAGCCGCCATTTTGAAAATTTATATAGCCTATGTCACTACCACTATTTTGACAAATTCAACGACACCTCACATGTCAAAATCCGTTCAGCCGTTTAGGCTGTAGCGCGTGCCGAAGAAATGGACATACATACATACATACATACATACATACGCTCGAAAAACATAACCCTCCTTCTGACGCAGTCGGGTAAAAATAGTTGAAAATGTCATAAATCACCTTGGTAATACTTGGTTCATCGGTTGATCGTGGTGTGTTACGAGCATAGTGCGTGTCTCGCGGGCCGCCCAAATTCTTTTTATTTATTTATTTTTTAAAACCCGGTCTACAAATGAAACCTTCCCCGGACGCCCTCTAAACTAGGACAAATCCGGGGAAACCCGGACGGATGGCAACCCTAGCTAGGTAGAATATAGTTTGCTAGGTACTCATACATAATTTTCATCATTTAAAGACCTACAATCCACTATAGTAGGTACCCATAACCGTTGCACAATGATTATAATTAGTTCAATACCCACATTGTTTAACCCGTCCTCGCCAGTAGTCGCGATAACAACGTAGGCTACATCCAGAGGAACTTCAATTGACAAAACACGACTAAATAGGCGGATTACAGTAGGTACAAAGGAGGATAATTGGTGTTATTTTATAAAAAAAATTAACAAAAAATAGAACCGACTCAAAACGCACTAAAAAGTAAAAAATAACTGTCATTTAGTTGTTTTAATTTACTTAAGCATATCTATGAAGTCGGTTCTATTTTTTGTTAAAAATTTTTATTTCTTACTTTTTAGTGATTTATCGCCACGTAACGTACTCGTACTATACTGTCATAGTATATTATAAGGCACTATTAGCCAAAAAGCTACCGATACCGAAACAAAAACCGAAATCGCTTTAAGCGTGCCTCCGACATTTGAAGAGTTCCTTCAATTTCCCCAGGATATCATCATCAGATCCTAACATGATGAAAATGGGACCACCTTGGAAGTGTGCCTTTTCTAATAAAAAAAGAATGATCAAAATCAGACAAAAAGTTATGCGTGGTCATACATGAAAAAAATATATACGTGTCCAATTGAGAACCTCCTCCGTTTTTTTTCGTCGATTAAAAACACGACTAAATAGGCGGATGACAGTACTAAGCAGGATAATTGGTAGAATTTTAAAACGACTTTCATGCAGATAATGTGGTTTTACTCAGATGTAAGACATTTTTATTGGAAGGCAATTAAAAGAGAGAAAATGTCGTGTATCACCCAGTTATTAGTACGTCAAATTCGGACAAATCTATGTGTAGCTTAGGTTAACTTCGTTAATGTGTCGTTGGCATGGACCAGACTTAAATGGAATCACGTGATGATATTAATATAGACCATTTTTTACTCGGTTATTCTCTTACATTTATGTATAATTACTTGCTTATAATGAGTTAACCCACTTTAATAAAAAGAGCTAATTAATCAGAGTTAACATACCAGTCCTTACTATTATTAATTACTAAAGGACGCCGGCGGTTTGACCTGCGCTTAAAAATTTCGAGATAAATGTAGCCTAGTTATTCTGATGTATCAGATGTATGTCCTGTAAAGTTTCATCAAAATCCGTTTCGTAGTTTTTGCGTAAAAGAGCAACAAACACACTTACCTAAAAAATAAAAATAAAACAAAAAAGCCTAATAAAATTATTATTATAAAAACAAAAAACCCGACTGCTTAGAAGTTAAGAACTGAAAAAAGATAAAATATATATCCATATAAAATTCTAAATACTTTATGGTGCGTGGCGTGGACAAAATATTTTACTACCAAATTCTCCCAAAATAGTCTCTCCCTGTCTATCTCATTTATTTCATTACATACATTCTCCTTAACTTTCTTGTTTATAATTATGAGTAGGAGTGTTTGTTGGTATATAATAATTTTATGACACTGTTTAGTTTTATATTTTATTAATGAACAGTACTCCTGGTAACTGTTGATATTTTTTGTAAAACCGTAATATAAACGTGATTTGATATTTATTGTTTGAAATGCTTTTTAGAACTTTCATTGGTACATATTGTAAGATATTATTTATTTCTTTATCTGCACCTGTTTGATGTTTTGCATGTTTTGTTAAGCAGAAGAATAGTTTAAATAGGTAACTATAAAATAACTGCACTATGTACGTAAAACTTGATACATAATACGCTCAAAAACGATATAACAGGAAGTCGGTGGATGCAACAAATATAATATAATAATAAAGTCGATAATCTTTATTACTCTCCAGTGGTTTCTCGGCTACCATTATAAATTCTCAAAATTACGTTTATTATATGATAATCATAATATATGTTATGCAAGAAACAAATATTTCTTTGAAGAGTAATTTTACATATAAAGGATACATCAGATTTCATTCTGCAATCCTTATTGAAAGTATACACAAATTGTAAATATACTAATTATTTCTTTATCTGCACCTGTTTGATGTTTTGCATGTTTTGTTAAGCAGAAGAATAGTTTAAATAGGTAACTATAAAATCACTGCAATATGTAATTACGTAAAACTTGATACATGCTCAAGGACGATATAACAGGGAAGTCAGTGGATGCGTATAATATCATAATCATAATTTTATTATTCTGTGGTTTCTCGGCTACTATTATTATTATAGCCTCTTTATTTCCATAATAAATTTACAAAACAAACTTTATATTGGAATATGATCACATAATAAATGTGCATGCAAGAAACAAATATCATAGTAGAATAAGTTTACAATAAATTTATAAAATTGAGTTATATTTATTAGTAAATAATATGCAATAAAGTGATGCATCCTACATTTTCCTCCACTATGTTGTCATTTTCTTGTGTGATCCAATTTTGTCCTATTCGATTATTTCATCAACCATTCTCTCCTCTACCTCTTGGCTACTAACACACCTTTTACCTTACATATAATCCTTATGGACCCATTTCTTATCATAACCAACTGTTAAGATATGCTAAACCATAACCCCGTACAATGGTTAATTACATTTGCTTGGTTAAGGTAACCGCCCGATTTACGTCCTTAACCGGCGTAGGTTTACTATAATAGTAAATTCATACTAAATTTATTTACTTGGCTACAAACTGAAATCTTAGTGCACTCAAGCCCAAGTGTAGGCAGACAAATACTGTATAAGAGTCCTTTTGTACTGAGTCTAATCTATGTTACGGAAGGAAACTACTATCCACTGTAAGTTAGTTTCAGTAAATTCGGCTGAACATATATTGTCTGTCAGTTACCCTTTTATAATTCTAAGTAGTAAAGTAATACTGCTACTAAGGACTATAATAGTATTTAAAAGTCTACAGTTTGGTCTAATCCTATCCCACTAAACACCGGTAGGCTAGGTCGTCAGCCTTCCCATCAACTTCCCGTCGTTGCCCTCTTTAATTACGCCGATCGATTTTGTCATATCTAGGTGACTTGAAAAATTCAGTGTTCTGATTAAGTTTTTATTAAAACGGCAAATAAAGAGGAATTGTTATTCATAGTTTAGTAATTATGTTTTGTCGCTGTTGCTCAAAGTTTGCGGTTAGAAAAACATTTGCAAAAACATTACATTTACAAACACCCTCCTTCTGACACAGTTGGTTACAAATGTTTTCTTACACTGGTTATTTGCCAGATCTACTTAATAATGTATTAATTTGAATAAAATTAATTTACCTTAGTTGCTACCGTTTTCATTCGATTTCTAATAAAGAAAACATCATCATCACACAAATATCTTAGACACAACTCACAATCATTTTTGACGACCTCCGTGGTGCAGTGGTGGATATATAAGGCGGAGGTCCTTGTTTCTATTCCCGACGGGGCAGAATAAGATTTTTCTTAATTTGTCTTGGTCTGGCTGGTGGGAGGCTTTCGCCGTGGCTACCACCCTACCGACAAAGACGTACCGCCAAGCGATTTACCTTTCCGGTACGATGTCGTGTAAAAACCGATAGGGGTGTGGATTTTCATCCTTCTCCTATAAAGTTAGCCCGCTTCCATCTCAGATTGCATCATCACTTAACATCAGTTGTGATAGCAGTCAAGGGTCAACTTGTAGTCATTAAAAAAAAATCATTTATTGTATAAATATTAGGTTTTTGTTGTTTTATATTATTTTGGCTTGTTCTAAGAAATTTTAACATTGTGTCAACAAATGCAGAGAGACTTTGTTAAGTTATATACATTTAATTAATTAACTTATTTTATTTTATTTATTTTTTTTATAAAAATTCAAATAAATAATAATGAATCAACCTCGAAGAATACTAATTTATTCTACACTACAGCATCTTTGATGAGAGTTGAAACACCACCGGATGTTCTAATTTACCGTTTCAATTAGGCCATTAGATATCTACTTACCTATTATACCTACCTGCTATCATTTTCTAAGAAGCTGACTCATTAAAAACTGTCGGTCATTAACTTATCTTTAATATCAATCTGTCAATCATAACATATCGCAGAAAATGTTGACGTTGTATTTTCTTTATTTTTCCAAATGTATTGAAATTAAATCGAAAGAGCATGAACCTCAGTGTGCACATGACTATATAACAAAGGTTACATCTTGACGGGCACCGTGGTGCATTGGTATGTAGAGTAGATAATGAAGATAAGTCTTGAGTACGATTCCAAGCTGGGCTGATTAAGATCCAGGTCTGGTTGGTGGGAGGCTTCGGTCGTGGATAGTTATCACTCTATTGGCAAAGTCATCGATATCGTGTAGAAACCGAAAGGGGTGTAGATTTCATCCTACACCTAACAATTCAAATCTAATATATAAAATTTTCCTGTCACAATGTTAGTTACCGTACTCCTCCGAAACGGCTTTACCGATTTTTACCAAATTTTGTATGCGTATTCAGCAGGCCTGAGAATCGGCTACTGTCTAATATTCATCAAAATTTTTAATGCAAAATAACGTTTGCCGGGTCAGCTAGTACTAATATAAAAATATATTGCCATATGTACTATTAACCATCAGGTGAGATTGCCATCAAGGGCTACTATCTTGTACCTTGTAAGTAAATAAATTGAAAAAAAAAACATTTAGTTTCCTAGCAAAAACAAAAAAAAACCGGCAAAAGATTACTGGGTTTGTTTGAATAAAAGATATCTAAATCGCTTGTTTGCACTGAGTATGTTTATGTATATTTGTTTGAACTAAGTATGTATATCAGTTTCCGATCTACGAGTAAGTGCAGTGACGTCACGCCGTAAGTGACTGCAAATCTATTCTGCAATGACCGTAGCCGTACTGCTTGCAAGAAAAGTGAAAGTAGTAAAAAGTGAAATATATTATTATCATCATCCATAATTAAGTTACCTAATTATTTAATTAAATAACTTACTGAAGTTAGTAGTAGTCACGGTCAATATTAAACAACTCAATTTTGTTTGTTTTCTTGTTGGTGAACTCTGAAGATAGTTTGCTGCTTTTTGTGGGTTCTGTCTGTAAAAAAATCATTACTTAAATTATTAATTTTCATTGTAATGACTTTTTTTAATATTCTGAATATAGCAAAGCAGTTTTTTTTATTGTTCAAAATAGCTTATATAACTTATGATAATAACTATATTGACCACTTCTGTAGACTACTGTTTATGTGAGGCTGGCGAATTCATTTAAAAAAAATAATATGCAAACTTAAATAATATACTAACTTAAATTAATGTTGATCTAACTTAACTATTCTAAGTTGATAACATAAGTTTAAATAAATTGCTATCAAAATTCTTCACCAATCCCTTTCTTCCTTGGTGTAGAAGGCAATTTTTCCACACTTTGAGAACTTTTTAGGGTAGGTACCGTAGCCAAAAAATTTGCGAAGATTTTGTCTACGGAACATTTTTGATTCATTTTTAACGTGACAAAAAATTGTCTCAAATAATAATATTATGGTTTGAGACAATTTCTTCAATAGTTTCTTGTGGACAAATGAAAAGTAGAAATAAAAGAAAATATGTAGAGCAACATAATACCTACTTTACTCATTTATAAAAATAATTTAATAAACATTATTAAAAGCACGATAAAGTAGTACCTATAGCGCATGTCTATGCAATTGGGTATTTGACTCAATTGAGTTGATTACTTTATTATAAACTAGGATAAAAGGTATAACGTACGCTGGAATAATAATCAAAATCCGATAAAGATCTGCAAAGTTACAGGCACTTAAATGTTTGGAGTAGGGATCTCCTGTCCTTTTCTCGCAAAACGAATTTTTGTACTAAGCCAGTATGGCGAGAGTCGAGACTGTGGTGTGACGTCACATCACAGTATGGCTGTCTCTGTTTAATCAGATATATTCAATAGCTTATAACTTTTTATTTATTAGACCAATTTAATTAGTTTTATCATATTTTATTTGTTATAGAATCAAGTTTTTGAAAAATAAATTTAAACTCTAATATTTTGATTAGTGTTAAATTCTTCTTCTTTAAATGCTTCTCCCACTAGTGAAGGTTGGCTGTCAGCTTCGTAAACTCCTCTCTATCTTTCGCGAAATACATTGCGGCACTCTGATGTTTCTCAACCAAGACTGCTTTCTGCGACCAACGCCTTTTCTACAGGCAACTTTGAGTTGTAGGAGCTCATATCTCTTGTGTCGTAATACGTGCCCCAGATACACGATTTTTCTTATCTTAAAGATCTGTAAAAAATCGCGCTTAAAATACTTAACTGAGTATATTGGGGAGATGAAGATGCTGATGGTTTTAATATTGGATTTTTGTGGTTTAATTTATTATAGCCCGTATGCGATAAGTTAAGACTCGCCTGGAATAACTTTTCCTCAAGCTCCCGTGTTGTACTGTAGACAACGTAATTTTTGAGACCACGCATCTGTGGCGCCATTGCCCCCAGGTCTCAACTTATTGCGTACGTGTTGTAGGATCCTTAATTCCTAAATAACTACTTGACTAAATGCAATTTTATATTTCAAATTATAACTAATCTTTGATCAAAAGGTATTAGTAGCCATTGAGTTTATCAACAGTGAATCGCGTGTGATTAGTGATACTGTTGACTGATTCAATTTCAAATATTTGCAATCATTATTAAATTAGATAAGTCAGCACGATGAAATACCATGCGATGCGATACCGTGTTGACTCGGAAGTTAAGAGGAAAGTTATCTCCTCAGAGAAAAACAAAATATATAGATAAATAATTAAATAGTTGCAAACTGTCCAACAAGTATTTAAACGAGCTACAGGACTTTACATGTATTTTAAATAATTTATAACTTTTTTATGAAGGAATACTGATTTTACTATTACTACATATTTTTTTACAAGTTGACTACAATTACACCTGATTTAAAGCTTTCTAAATTGATCCAGGGATGTTTTGACTGTTTCTTGTTACCACCATACCAATAGAGACGTACAGCCAAGCGATTTACCGTTCCGGTTCGTCGTGTAGAAACCGAAAAATCCATCTTAGATGTGTGACTGCAGTCACATTCTTTCTAAAGAGAAAATCTAGACCCGGATAGTGGCGGACTCCTACCGGCTAAAAAATAGGGCTAGCCTGCAGTGGCATTAAAAAAATTGGTTGTCTGTAACGTCACGTGTGACAGCAGAAAATACTGATGGAATGGTAGCATTTAATTGGTTATTAAAATTTTTAATTTAAGTATATTTTTATAAATATTAATTTAAATTAATAAAATAATTGATCTTGATTTTATAAATTTATATTTTCAATTTATAATAAATATATTAATTTTTAATTTAAAATTTAAAATTTTTAATTTAAAATTAATATATTTAATAGGGCTCGCTTGCCGCTACATAACGCCTCAAAGCGAGGTAACGACGCATGACGTCATGTTTTTTCGTGCGTGCAGCCGGCTCTATCGAATTATAAGACGTTGTCACGTCAAAAATCTCGAATTCAGGTTAGATACAGTATGAAAAGAGGTTGCTTCTGTAGTTAATATCAATTAACTGAATAATACAAGTAAGTACACATAGAGAATTTGTTACGTAAGTTACAAAAGAAAATATCTCCAAAATTATCTAAAAGTAGAATGAAAGATACCTACCCAATATACGTCATGTTTGTATTAGTGACAGTGATTAAGTTGGCAAGTGTCAGTCACAGTGAGTGACGAATTTGTTAAACAATACGACGTAATTGTATGGATAACAATTGAAAATCAAGTACCATTAACCGCATAAATGTTTTCTAAATAATATAGCAGTGCAGTACCTAGTCAGCGGGCATGTTTATAATAATGTCGGATTATGTGCTGATGTAATTCCGTCAGAAGTATTATTGATTGTATTGAAAATGATTCAGACTTAATACAACACATAACACATAAGCTTGGTAGGTATAACTAAATTTTGTAGAAATGTAGATTATATTGATATGATGTTTATTGCCCTGTTTTAAAGTTTTTGTCTAGTGAAGGAAAAGATTTCGTAGTCAAACCTACCATCATAAGGATAACTCGTGAATTAGTAGTACGTAGTAAGTAGGTACATTTGAAGTTAATATACTAAAGCCAAACTCGATTGAGAATGCTTGTCAACAAACAAATTAAAAATGAAGGTAGAAATCACTAGTCATTTTACTCCTAATTTTTTAGTTAACTTGTTAATGACGAATTCATGACAATAAAATAGATTAGTAAGCTTAAAACTAATTAATATATTCAATATCCTTTAAATAACATTTTATAAAATAACAAAACATAATTTTAAATTTATTAGGCATAAAATGTGTTGCATTTTCTACCTTCATTTTAAATTTGTTTGTTGACAAGTATTCTCAGTTGAGTTTGGCTTTAGTATAGGTAGAGTGGGCGATGATGCAGCCCACGTTGGTATGCGCTTGCCTAGAAGATGCCTATTCACTGTTGAGTTAAAGATACCCGTAATGTGGTAGGGAAAACGGAAGCCGGAAGGGCATTCCAAAATTTGGCAGTGCTTATGAGGATTGAGGAACCAAACCGCTTAGTACGCGTCCTAGAGATATCGACAACGTAACGGTGTAGATCTCTGCGATGCCTGACAGTCCTATGATATACAGTTAAGTTTAAAATAAATCGTTTTGTTAATTGGGTATCACTAGTTAACTGTTAACACGAACGTACTTACCTGTGTAAGCGTTTATTAATGTATTTTTAATTTTGGAATTTTTTGTTACTACGATATACCTACCTATAATCATTATAGTTTTAACGGTCTAGTATAATAATGTACAGTAGAAATGTTTGCAGTAATATTACTTCGAATTGTACTGTGATCTAACAACAGTGAGTTACATTGTTTTTATGCTGTTTACGGTTAAAATTAGTGACTTCACAATACGAATTACTGATACAGCTCTTGATTTCATCTGTGTGGAATTTGAGTTATTTCGAATAACGGACTTTAAACTCTAGGTACCTACCTATATGAATCCGGTCGATTTTTTTTATCGACTACTAGTTGACCCTTGACTGCTATAACACCTGATGTTAATTGATAATGCAGTCTAAGATGGGTGCGGGCTAATTTGTTAGGAGTGGGTCGAAAATCCACACCTCTTTCGGTTTCTACACGATATCGTACGGGAACGCTAAATCGCTTGGCGATATGTCTTTGTCGGTAGGGTGGTAACCACCGATATCAATCCCCGGTCGATCCGCTATAATACTTCGCCACGGAGGTCGTCAAAACGTCGATGAAATAGCGTAGATAACTGTGTAATGCTCCTGGCTATGCTTGAGCAATAATTTATATAAAAATCATCCGTTTAGAACCTAAGTACTTAATTTCAGAGAGAAGTGAGAATAGAAAAAATTATAAAAAAGTAAAAAAAATTGTATCAAATAAAATGTACTTACTTACCCGTAAAATTAAAAGATGAAATTTTTTTAATTATATTTTAGGTACATTTTATTCGTAATCCAATGTTTGATTATTACATATTTTAAATACTGTCGGTTTTTACTCTACTGTTAAATTACAAATATACCGAAAAATCATAAGTAATAGTTAAGTAGTAGTTCTAGTTCATAGCATAGTATATTTCCGTATATATTCGTTTCATAACAGTCATCCATCTCTTTTACGAGTGTGATGTAAGTTCAACGTAAAAAATATGTTTGCATAAATTATTATTATCACTTTATCAACATCACAATAGGTATGGCAACACTTTGACCGTGACGGTTAACGGCGCGAGCTGTAAAGGTCAGGTGTAAAATGGCGCCGGCATTTTCTAATATTTCACGGCCTAAATAGTATGAAAACTTATTTTAGCTAATTATTTTTCTTATCTTACTTTAATGTAATCTTCACAAATATGTACCTATTACCTAGGTTTAGAAATAGATATCTGACGACTGAGTTACGTCCGAGCATTGAAGAACATGAGTGGAGTTAAACTATGTGACGCCATTAAGGCCTGTGTGCACCAAGATTTCGGTTATCATTTCGTAAGCTCGGTTAAAATAACCGCTCGGTTTACGTCCTTAACCGGCGTACGAGTTGTCGTGAATGGTAATTTTACGTTTAGCTTATGTTAACCGTTGGTTATGATAACCGAAATGTTGGTGCACACAGGCCTAAGAATAGTGTGCGAAGAGTGCAGTGTGGTATAAAAAAACACGTAATAACTAAACTTGATAATGATATGCTTATATGGTTTGGATATGTTGAGAGAATTACTAAATGGAGATTTTTGAAAGCGATTTATAAGGCGAGAGTGAATGGGAATGTTGGAAGGGAAAGGCGAACGTTACTGGACCAGATCCAGGACATTCTAGTAAAAGGCCAAGCCAAGGCTCTGCCACCGATCCTGAAAGCACTTATACGGAGAAAAGCCGGCAAGAAACTCATCAGATGCTACAAGTTATAACCGTGTTATAACGTGTACCGTGTACTTCCGTGTTGTATTTGGAAAAGATGTGTAAGATAAAAGGCTTCTGTGCTTATCAACGATTAATTGCCCCTCTTAGAAATTTCCCGTAAATTCCTTTATTTCTTTATTTATATAAAACAAAAGTGTGGCACTCGGAGACTGCCACGGTAAAGCAATAGCTTTACAGCTTAAGCGGATTCTGGAGATTAATTAATTGTTGAGAATCACTTATACTGCTTATTATAATATTCGTGTACTTACTCAGTATCGTCTTTATCATAATTATAATTGCGTAAGTAATAGCATTTTTTATTAACTTATACAATTATAATTGTATATTTATTTTATTTATGCAGTATTTTTTACTTTGTTTTTTTTACAAGCGTGATATTTCAAAAAGTCATTAAAAATTCCGGTATTTATCGATAGATGGAAAAACTAAAAAGTATCACCGCTGTGGAATTTCTGGATTCGGTCTTTACGCTCAAGGCCCGCAATAGAAGCTATACAATAGCTTGAAAATAAAGTTATTTTCATTAGTATTGTAACAAGTTCCCCTATGCAAATAGAATCCAAGCAAGTGCACAGTAACACGTAGGTACCTGAAAGGCTTTGTAACTTTATATTCAGAGTAGTATTAATGACTTATTTTGTTTGGGTTTACGTCGCCTGCGTGTTGGATTCATGCATTGCCATTTGCTGTTCGATTTGAAATTCACAAAGGTACCTATCTCTATTTTGCTGACTGGTAAGTTAAATTAGGTATGACTATAGAAACTCAAATATAATTATAATAGATACGTTGAAATATATTTTTATTTCTTGAATTAGAAGATACCTTCAAAGTTTTCATTATTTTATCTAAAAAAGATCTTGCAATGCTGAATATCTATACAAATAAATAAAATTGAAGTGAAATTATAATGTAGTATTAATAATAATGTTGCTGAGCAATCTATCGAAACATCATGAAGATAGGTTCATTATGATAGGCAGGCTACATTTAGAAAAAAACTTGCTGGATTTGTTGGATATTGAGAACTAATAATAGAACAATATTGGGAATGACTACTTGTTGGGAACCTATTATATTCCCATGTCATACTCACACTTATTATGTAGTTAGAAGTTGGAACCTATTTTCATTAGGAATTCCCAACTGGTCTTATTGTTGCGCTGGTCGTGAGTCGATGCGGGAAAACATACCATTATTTACAATTTATGTACTATTACATATTAAACTATAACTCAGTAAGCTGTTTATTTATTATTCATTATCATCATCATCATTATTAGCCTGTTAAGTCCACTATAGGGCTAGGTTTCCCTCGTTATAGGAGTGGGGACTATGGAGCTTAGACCACCCACGCTTTTTTTTATCGACGACAAGTTGGCCCTTGACTGCTATCACACCTGATGTTAAGTGATGATGCAGTCTAAGATGGAAGCGGGCTAACTTGTTAGGAGTAAGAAAATCCACACCCCTATCGGTTTCTACACGACATCGTACCGGAACGCTAAATCGCTTGGCGGTACGTCTTTGTCGGTAGGGTGGTAACTAGCCCCGGCGAAAGCCTCCCACCAGCCAGACCAAAACATATTTAGAAAAATCTCAATCTGCCCCGCCGGGAATCGAACCCAGGACCTCCGTCTTATAACTCCACCGCGCATACCACTGCGCCACGGAGGTCGTCAAAACGCTGCTTCAATGGAACCCGCATCGTAGTTGCGTGGCTGACTAGAAAGAAATTAATAAGGCACAAGTGTGCAAAAGCAGTTTTATCAGAAAATATTAAATTTGTCGCACGATCCATACTAGTGATGATTGTCCCCAAACTGGCGGTGCGGAAACACGCACGGCTGCGCGCCCAGGAAGTAAATCGGCCGACGGGCGCAGTCGCCGTGTGCACTGTCAACTACACTAACAGCGATCTGCTGCTATGTTTATATTCAATCTGATCAAAACACATGCTATATACTACTTTGCCCACGTGGAATGAAAATGAAAATAAATGAAATTTCTAAAATAAAAGTAGCCAAAGTTACTCCATTTTAAACATTAGCTATTAATTTGTTTAATTACACAGAGACATTCAATATTCTTTCTTTGTATACATGCAGGTGTTACTTTGCGGAAGTTCAATAGAATTATTAGTTAATAGTTTTTCACTTCTTTTGCTTAAAAAGCCGCTTCGTTCCGCAGCGGAACTAAAATAACATTTTAAGCTGTAGGGGCCAAAGTCATTTTATTTTTATAAATGTTTGTCTATTAGGAGTCTGGCAATCTGTTATTGTATAATTTTATTTTCCCGCAATCGTAGTAAAAACTAGATTATAACACGTGGGGTTCTGTCTCTACCCTACAGACTTGTAACTGGCTCTAAATAAGGTATTGTTTTTATATGGTCTGGTAATTTCTGTGCCCCTCCAGGGTCTGCACCCTGTGTCTAGGCACCGCTGGCAGCCTGGCACTGTCCTAGTTACGGCACTACCAACAGAATACCTCCGCAATTGTGTATTGGAGAGTCAATATACAATACCGTATGGATGCTCGGGTTTCGGGAAGCATTTTGTCGAATCTCGGTAACTGTCGATTGGATTCGAAAGGCTTTCGCGGAAAAAAATAATTTGCTATTTTGACTAAATGTTTTTTATTGAATTCATTTTCACTCGCCAATTCGCTCGAAAAGCCTAGTGAAAATAATGATGGAGGCTCAACTTTATAGTTGAAGCTTTGAAAAGTCCAGTAGAGCAACCGGTGGTAGAGTCATTTTAGAATGGATTGTAAAAAAAAATTAAATATAAAGCTATTTATTTATTTATTATATAAAGCTATATATTTTTATAATATTTTTTCATAGCATGATTCATAGCATTAGATACCTAGATATTTTGTAGATACATATCAAGTTGTTTAATATCTGTGTAGCTTTTTAAGGCAAATTAGCATAGAAAATTTAACAGATAATAATCGTTTCATCATAATGACTATAACATTTTTGAACAATATGACCTATTGTTCGCACGAGTAGGTCAAGCACCTGCTACCGAAAGCAGAATGAATTGAATTATTTACTAAAAATTTCGAATTACTCAATAAATTATTAGAAATATGTATTAGGTTAAGTATGTTTGATATGAGCAAATATTTTTACAGCCAGTTGTTCATTACATAAGAGATCTTAGCTTGGCTCAGTGTATTTTTTTTTGGACTAGAGTACTTAGTAGGTACCTATGTATAGGTTTTTGTAAGTTTGTATTGAATACATAGATATTTCTGATTAAGGTACATTCTTTTCGTTTCGACTCCAACATCAGTTCGACTGCAAATTTTCATAAAATTACAGTGCTTTAAAATACAATTAACAAGTGCATTTATTAATTTATTATATAAGTATTTTGCTCCATTAAGTACCTACAATTTTCTAAACTCTCTCTTTGCTTTCTCCAGGATCACATCATCAGATCTTAATTTTTGTATCACGGTAGCTCCTCAGATTATTTCCTTTCCAAAAAAAAAAGAATCATCAGAATCGGTTCATAAATGATTAAATAGCTTTCCCCAAAGAAACATAAAAAAATACATATATTCGTTCGAACTGAACCACTCCCTTTGAAGTCGTATAAAAATAGCGAGACAGTAGGTACCTTAATGATGTTGTAGATGGGAATTCAGAAATGCATCTCGATTTGTGGCAAAATTTATAAGTGAAGATTTTTCTTGCCTTCTAAAAAAATAGTCATTAATAAAGGAGAATGCCAGACTGTATAGGACTTTAACCCACTAATAAAAACATATTGTACAACAATGTATTATGCATCGTTTTTTTTTAATTTTTTTACTATTTAATATAAATTACATTTAAAAGTTCTAGAAGTCGGAGTATTCGATACGAGCCTAACGTTGGTTATTGTCCATTTCCGTAAACAACGACCATAGATTAAAGACAACTAGATAGAGCCCATAGCGTGTTCACTCGTGAGACAGCAAATCAGCCTTATTGACATGACATGTCAACATTTAAAGTACATCATAAAACGTTATGTTTTAAAATATCGTAAAATACGAAATATTACTTTATATAAGATAATTTAGTAAACGCATAATACATGAAACTAAAACATAACATATGTAAGCTTTAAATCATCAATCAATGAAGTTTATGCCTACTTACGTATGAAACATAATTCCTTCGATTTTCTGTTCGCTGCGACTGTTGCAGCCGAAAATATTACAACCCACCATAGCACGATAACGTTTAAATTAATATCGTAACCGCAAAGTTATATTATTTATCAGCAAATTTAATAAAAACCTAATAATTGCTCAGATATGTCCCTTGTCTGTTATAAACTCCACTCTTGACAAACAATAAAAACGAACACGCTGAAAGGGACAAAAAATAATCTTGTGTCACTTTCTAATAAAGGCCGAATGAAATAAGTCTGTCACGCTCTTGAACCTACAGTCGCGTTATGACTCCATCTAGTAGTCTTTAATCTATGACAACGACATAGCACAGCTGTCACACTAACATGATCGCAAAGCTTCAATACATTTCAAAAAGGCTCAACGACTCTGGATACTAGCCTTTTAGAGCACACTTTGATGAAAATACAATAAAAACGATTTAAAAGGCGAGAACCCAGTGCAACAATAAAGATTTAAGAATGCGTAAAGAATGTAAATTAAAAGGAAATAGTTTAATTACTTTTTTTAACAGAATTTTATTCAAGTTAGATGTTCAACAGTAAAAATGGCTTATTGTAAAACATTTATATAATAATAGGATATTTTTAGTATATTTACAATTTGTGTTCTTTCTGGGTTAGGATCTGGCATTCACCTTTAAAGTAAAGCTAAAAACATACCTAATGCAAAACGTGAATAAGATTTATGTAGGTAGAACGTATAAAGCAGAAAATGGTTATTAGACATGCTATAAGTAGGCGCGTTAAGAAGCGTAATCTTACTAATTAGCTAAATACGAAACAATAACAATTAACAGCAGGTAATTTATGGTTCATTTTTATGGTTTCAGATTCTGTTCTGCACATTGAACACCCACAAAGTGGATATGAAAAAGTTACTCGGCGGCCAGATCGGATTAGACGACTTTATATTTGCACATAGGAAAGGACGGCCAAAGGAAATAGAGATAGTCAAAACTGAAGACGCACTTGGATTAACGATCACAGACAACGGAGCCGGATGCTCCTTCATTAAGAAGATAAAGGAAGGATCTATTGTGTCCAGGATACCACATATAGCGGTAAGAGTTTAACATTAAATTCAAATTTCAAATTCAAATTCAAAATCATTTATTTCAAGTAGGCTTATTACAAGCACTTTTGAAACGTCAAATTGGACTATTTGTAGTGACTCTACCACCGGCTCGGAAGGCAGGCCCTGTTGAGAAGAGCCGGCAAGAAACTCAACAGTTGCTCTTTTTATAATATTATCAATTTTACAATATTAAGTGTGTTGTTACATAAAGTTATTTATTTTATTTCCTGTGTGAAGTTGAAAGCCTATCCAATTGGATTTGAACATCTTTGTCATTTAAAAATTCATCGATAGTATAATAACCCTGACTCAGTAAGTGAGTTTTAATACATTGTTTAAACTTATGCAATGGCAGATCTAAAACTGAATTGGGCATCTTGTTGTAGAAGAGTACACCCAATCCTACGAAAGATTTTTGTACTTTTCGGAGGCGATAAGCTGATATGACTAACTTATGTCCGTTTCTAGGAAGACGGTCGTTTAAATCCTTTTTCTGTTTATACATATTTAAATTTTGTTTAACATAAACTAGGTTATTGAATATGTATTGACAGGCTACTGTAAGAATTCCTATTTCTTTAAATTTTACTCGAAGGGACTCGCGTGGTTTAAGTTTATAAATCGACCGAATTGCTCGTTTCTGAAGTATAAAGACAGAATTTATGTGAGCAGCCTTTCCCCACAACAAGATGCCATAAGACATCACACTGTGGAAGTAAGCAAAATAAACCAGTCTAGCTGTTTCTACATCGGTAAACTGTCTTATTTTTCTCACTGCAAATGCTGCTGAGCTAAGTTTAGCTGTCAGTGACTCTATATGAGCGCTCCACTGAAGTTTACAGTCCAAGGTCACTCCTAGAAAGACTGTAGAACTCTCCATTCTTAGCGTTTCACCATTTATCATTAAAGACTTATTTATTTTTTTTACATTCGGTAAAGAAAACTCAACACATTTAGTTTTCTTTGCATTTAATAGTAAATTATTAGCAGTAAACCAATGCGACACATGCGATACAGCACGGTTTACATCGTCAAAGTCACTTTTATTTCTATCAGTTTTAAAAATTAAAGATGTGTCATCAGCAAACAGTACAATTTCACAAATGTCGCTAACATGGTATGGTAAATCATTGATATACACTAAAAATAGAAAAGGACCCAAAATTGAACCCTGTGGAACGCCCATTTTAGGAGATGAGCCACGTGACTTTATATCATTAATGCATACCGTTTGAGTTCTATCACTAAGATAAGAGGCAATGAGATTAAGTGCAACATTTTTAATGCCATAGTGGCTTAACTTAAGCAAAAGAGTTTTATGGTCAACACAATCGAAAGCCTTGGACAAGTCACAGAATACGCCAATAGCATTCTTAGACCTTTCCCAGGCATCAAAGATGTGTTTTAATAGTTTAGCACCTGCATCAGTAGTATTGCGACCTTTAGTGAAACCATATTGGTCAGGATGAAGTAAGTTATTTAAGTTAAAATGACTAAGCAGTTGATTTAAAACTATTTTTTCAAAGACCTTACTTAGTGTTGGCAATATTGAAACCGGTCTGTAATTATTGAGATCTGCTTGGTCGCCTGATTTAAAAAGTGGAATAAGTTTTCCATGTTTCATTAGGTTTGGAAAAGTACCTGAGTCCACACATTCATTAAAAATAACAGCTAAGTGTGGAGCAATGATATTTATAATATTAAATATTACTTTTACTGACATCCCCCACAGATCGCCAGTCCTCTTTGATTTAAGTAGTTTAAATGTTTTTATAATATCAAAAGCAGTTACATAATTAAATTTAAATAGAATGTTGCACTCTTTCACATTGTCTCTTAGTAACCTCTGGGCTGACGTAGGAGATGAATTTAGCGAATCTGTTAATAAGATAGGTACATTTTGGAAGAAGTCTTCAAAAGCATTAACAACCTCGTTTTTATTGTTTATTTTTTTATTATCAACAATTAATTCATAATTCATATGGCGAGGTTTAACTTTGCCAGTTGCGTTATTTATTATGTTCCACGAGGTTTGTATCTTATTGTCAGCTCTAATTAGTAACTCTTTCATGTGTATGGATTTTGCATTAATACATACGCGTTTGAATGTTTTTGAATAATTTTTAAGAAATTCCGAAAATTTTTGACTGTGATTATACTGTTTTTCATCATACAACTCATACAATTTATCTCTACTTTTATAAATACCTACAGTAGCCCAGTCACTGAACTTTAATTTTTGGCTTAAATTAACACGTTACATTATTGAAATATTCATCCTACTAATACTATAAACGCGAAATTTTGTGAATATGTATGGATGTTTGTTGTTCTTTCACGCAGAAACTTCTGATTTTGATGAAACTTTACAATAATACAGCTTATACATCACAATAACACACGACTATTTTTTAACCGACGAAAAAAACGGACGAGGTTCTCAATTCGACACGTATATTTTTTTATTTTTTTATGTATGACCACGCATAACTTTTTACAGAGTTGTCCGATTTTGATAATTCTTTTTTTATTAGAAAGGGCATACTTCCAAGGTGGTCCCATTGTCATCATGTTAGGATCTGATGATGATATCCTAGGAAAATTGAGGGAACTCTTCAAATTTTGGAGGCACGCTTACAGCGATTTCGGTTTTTGTCTCGGTATCGGTAGCTTTTTGGATACTAGTGTCGTATGATATACTATGACAGTATAGTACGAGTACGTTACGTGGCGATAAATCACTAAAAAGTAAGAAATAAACATTTTTAACAAAAAATAGAACCGACTCAAAACGCACTAAAAAGTAAAAAAATAACTGTATCATTTAGTTGCTTTAATTTACTTAAGCATATCTAGGAGTCGGTGCCAGCCAAGGTTTCTACTTTAAGGACGTTACCTAGAACCCACAAACTGTTTTACTACGTAAAATAAATGTTCCTTAAATTTGGCTGGCACCGACTTCATACTTTTTAGTGCGTTTTGAGTCGGTTCTATTTTTTGTTCATCCCGAAATTTTTACGGGGACGGGAACAACGCGGGTGAAACCGCTCGCGTCCCCTAGTTCAAAAATAAGTTCAATGTAATGCCGTGTTGCTGTAGCAGAATTAAAAATGTTACCACAATTTTCATCAAAATCCCCGTTTCTGACAAATAAACATGCGAGGTCATACATACAAGCCCATGAAAGGTCAAATTCATCTGTTTGTTATGACTCTACTACCAATACGGAATTGTAAAAACATCTTCATTTAATGTAGCTTTTGCATGATACTGTCACAAACTAACAGCGATAAAATTTAGGAAGGTAGATCAAAAAATTCTCAATGATTCATTATTTATACGCTTTTCTAGTTCCCAATAGGTAAAGTAACTACTACACTTATAGAATTAATTGAATTAATTTTCATGTAATTAGTAAGTATTTACTACTCTTAATAATCATTCATATTAATATATCTATGCCCTTTAAGATTCTACTAAAAACTTCTTGTCAACCTACACTGTTTCTTTTGTGTGCTATATGCTCGTTAGGCACTAAAAAGTTTTCATAATTACCTTAAGAATTAATTAGGTATTAATTAAAGGGCTAGGGTTGCTAGAAATACAACTGACAAAAAAACACAATTTTCCAGTATGAGAGTAAATTAAAAAAACATCGATGTTTGCAATAGGCCGGCACAGCTTGATTTATTTTTAAGGTGTGTAGGAAAACCTGTTGTTCCTTGTCCTTCTTTGGATTTATCGCGTTAAAATCGAAGCAAGAACACTAATGAAGGACAGGGCATCATCATTATGTCCTTGTACTTAGGTTTTATTGCTGACAACGGCACTCAACCTAAGTCTTTATAGATAAGTCGAGTTTGCAAGTCGGAATGCGTAATGCCAGTAACTAAACGTGATACCACGCATATGCATCGTAGACTACCTTTGTTTTGCGTCCTATAATTAAAAGTCTTGGACAAACATTTTAAGATGTTGCAAACTTGAACGAAACCATAGATCCAATGGTGTGGTCTTCCCTTTATAAAGATTGCATGCTTGTTGCTGTATTTGTATAATACGTGCATAGAATATCAAACGGTTATAAAGATTAAATGCTCTTTTGCCAGGAGAGGAGACCAGTATTCGTTTTTTCACGAAAGAAATCTATCTATACTAAAGCCAAACTCGATTGAGAATGCTTGTCAACAAACAAATTAAAAATGAAGGTAGAAATCACTAGTCATTTTACACCTATTTTTTTAAATTAACTAGTTAATGACGAATTCATGGCAATAAATTGGATTAGTAAGCTTAAAACTAATTAATATTTTCAATATCTTTAAAATAAGATTTTTTAAAATAACAAAACAAAATTTTAAATTTATTAGGCATAAAATGTTGAATTTTCTACCTTCGTTTTAAATTTGTTTGTTGACAAGCATTCTCAATCGAGTTTGGCTTTAGTATACATCGTTTAGTTTTTGAAGTATTCGTCCACAATAGGAAAAATATCAAGAATATTAGACTATGACGTTAATATTCCTTGAATATTCTTACAAATCCCCATTCCTTAGTACCTACATTAATCATAACACGCGATTGGTTTTCCTGTTTAGTAACCATCAACGTTTATTGGATATGAAAGAAACGTGTCGCGGCCCGACTATTGTTGGCCCATATTTAATGGTCGGTCATTCCCCTCGCTAACAATTCCGTAGGAAATAAACTATTACCGTATTAAACTGTTCATTCAATGTAATTTCAGATTGGAGATCACATTGAACGATTAAATGGCGAGAATGCAGTCGGCAAGAGACATTACGAAGTAGCAAAACTACTGAAAGACATACCCAAAGGAACCACATTCACGATTAGACTCATAGAACCGTTGAAAAGTGGTTTTGCCAGCATCGGCCCTAAAACTGGCAGCGTGAGATCAGGAAAGAAACAAAGTTATGGATCTGGAAAAGAAACTCTCAGATTTAAGGCTAATGGACAAGCAACGATAGAAAATGAGGTAAATATGAAACTTTTAAGTAACTTGTATTAACGGTTTTATGATAGGTATTGAGTTGGGGTCAAAAATAGTTGAAAGCATCTTATCTAAAACGGATTAGCCTACGCTCTTTTAAGTAGGTTTAGGTAACAGGCACAATGTATGGCGAGTAGTCGTTCAAATTCAAATTCAGTCCAAAATCACACACGTCGCTATATAGCCCCAAAGTAAGCGTACTCGTAAGTAGCTTGTGTTATGGGTGCTATGATAACTGATGAATATTTTTATATATATTATACATAAATACTTATAATATATAGACAAACACCCAGACACTGGAAAATATCCATGCTCATCACACAAACACGCAGAAGCAAGGTCACTAACCACTGCGCCACTCGGCCGTCGAATTCATTTATAAAAAGTATTTTTTTTTAATTCCTAAAAGTTAGCATTTGACTGCCACACCTGATGGTAAGTGATGATGCAATCTAAAATGGAAGCTGGTTGACTCTCTAGCACTAGGATGCAATCCACGTCCTTTTCGGTTTCGGACGTCGTACCAGAATGCTAAGTCGTTTGGCGGTACACCTTTGTCGGTAGGGTGGTAACTAGCCTCGGCCGAAACCTCCCACCAGTAAGATCTGAACCAATTTGTAAAATCCCAGGACATCCGTCTTCTAAATCTACTGCGCTTATCACTGCGCCGCGGCGGCCGTCAAAAAATTGGATAGATAATTTTAAATACCTACCAATTTAAAACATTATTTTTCATTTTTTATTTTAGCACGACGAGAGATCCAAGGCTGGCATAGATAAAATAAACGGTTTATTGGAATCATTTATGGGAATAAACGACACTGAGCTAGCAACACAAATGTGGGATCTGTCAGCGGGGAAAACGAATTCGATGCAACTTGCTGAGGCCATTGACAACAGCGACTTACAAGAGTTTGGATTTACTGATGAATTCATCATCGAATTATGGGGCGTCATCACTGATGCCAGATCTGGAAGACTTAGTTAGAGATATTTATACTGTAATATTAATAAGAATAATTAGCTAATATAGGTAATTATTGATTTGGCCTTTTCTTACCATAAACAATAAAATCCTGTTTACGAGTAGGTACCTACGTTGAGTCAAGTGGAATCTAGTGATAACTTTCTTATAGGCATCGATATGCCGGTTGTTTTCCATTTATAAATTATAATCCACTCTACTATTTATTGTTCTAGATTGTAACTATAGTATACCTAATGACGATTAGGGCGGGCGCATATCAAGCGACGCGTTAGTAGCAAAGTGTATTTGTTGCCATTATATGCGTGAAGATAAAGTCGAATATAAACTAAACATCTCCGCTCTCGTCGTCTCACGGAAAGTTAGTTTTACTTTTGGCCCTTAAAATGCCAGAAATGTCAATAATACTTTAATTGTACATGTGTAGTGTTTAGTTGAAGTAGTGCTTTTTGTCGCATAGGTGTTCCTAAAAACTAATATTACCATGTTTATTTGTGCTGCTAAGCAGCATTGCTGTGTTCTTGTTTAGAGGTACATTGCTGGTGTAATAGGCACAAAAGCGTTAACACCCACCGACAACAGAACGAAGTGACTATGATAGTCACACTTCGTAGAACGTCTTTCTTGTTTGCCCTTGTGTTTATATGTTTCTAGGCTATGGTTTGGCACCTTACTAATAAACAGGGCCATGAGCTTTGGCTTCAGTTTTGGCTGAAACCGAAACCGAAACTGAAACTCATGTGGTCAAGTATAAAATTCCTTAAAATACTGAAATTTGATGCATTTTACACATTATGCTGCATTAACTGACTAAGTTTTACATTAATGACTAAGTTTTGTTGCTACAGAGCTATCCGAACGGCGCACGACAATTCCCGAACAGGGCCGCCAGTGTCCGCCATAGTGTTGCCGCGAGAAACGAAGTTAGGCGAGCGTGCACGACTACTTCCGAAATCAGTTTAGGTTTCGGCAAAAGTTTCAGCCAATTTAGGCCGAAACCGAAACTGTCGCCGAAACTTGATTTTTGGCCGAAACTCGGCCGAAACCGAAACCGAAACCGAACTTCTGTCGGACACTAAATTTATAACTACTTATATGAAAAATGTGATCCTCAAATATGTACTCCAAAATTCTAATGGAACAGTTTTCAACGTTTTAGTTTCAGAATTAGCTATATTGTAGTCTCGGACTACTTGTTCGGTGATCATTGCACCTAACAAATAGACGCTGCGCCTTTTCAGATACGCGCCGGCCCTTAGTCTCTCCTTTAACCCAAAATCGTTGTACCAGAAATGCACAAAAATTAAGATAATTTCTGTTGGAAAATCATTTGAAATACCTATCTCTAGAGCAAATTATTTATGTTAAAAAAAATCAAAAGTAATTTAGAATTTATTTGGACATTTTTTCGCAGAACCACTTACTATATACCTACCCACATTTATGAGTAAAGTACTTATTAAATTATATTATTAACTATTCTACGTATTTTCACGGAAATATGGTTCTCAACTGAAATTGATGAAATTGCCCTTATTCCTCGTATTGTATTCCTTTATATCCATTGACAACAATAAATCTCAAATGGAAATGTGGGCGGGCGTTTTCTTCATCGTTGTGTCACGAGAATAAAGAACAAAATCAAATATTATGTCGAAAAGAGTTTGTTATTCTCCGTTGGTCTAAAGTTGATCTAAAATAGGAATATCATCATATAGCATTTAAATTTTAACTTAGTTTAAATAACGTCTTATTACATACTTTTTACAATTCACGAAGGCGAGTGAGCTTTACTCATGGTTGAACGTGTATATAAATATATTGTTTCCAAGACGCTTATTAACAGTACTTCCTGGCCACAGGCGTCGTGGAAACAACAAGTACAAGTGACCGTTTCGGTTCCAAGTGTCCAACTGACCGCTCCGTCAGACACGCACACTACGGCAATGTACATATACACGTTCAACCACGAGTAAAGCTCACTAGCCTTCGCGAATTGGAAAAAGTATACCTAATTTAAGTCTTAAGTGCTTTTTGAGAATAGTATCTTGGTAGGTAGAAAGAGTCCTATAGTCTTTTTTATATGAAAAGCTCACGCTTGACCACGATATTACCTGATGACAAGTGAAGATGTGATCCAAGGTGGGACGCGCTTGCTTAGAAAATGCCTATTCACTCTTGTTTCAAAGATGGCCAAGTTGTAGGAATAAGAAAAAACTTGACCTCGGAACGGCATTCGAGACCTTAACTATGTGTATAATAAAAAATGACACAAAACACTTTGCACGAGTCCTAGAAACATCAACGACACAGGGATGAAATCCCATCCCGGAGTCTTGCAGATGATAAAAAGTTGAAGAAGGTACGAGGTCAAATAACTTTTGAGAGCACACTCCAAATATATCCTGTAAAATACTGTCAAACTTGCAAGTTGCAACCAACCATTAATGATCAAGGCTGTGGAGATTTACCAGCAGTGGTTCAGAGCCAGTCTTATTTTAATATTACTCCAACTCAAAGCCTTACGGGCTGAACGATGCATTATTTGTTTAATAGTAATAGGCTCGGGGAAGGTTTTTTATTTAGCACACTGGTTCCTCAGAAATGTTATCTAGGACGGACCAAGTACTTCTGACCTCACAGGTCACAGACCTGCAAGTGCGTGGGGAAAGCACGACTGAATCATTGTTATTTTTTTTATTGACTACAAGTTGGCCCTTGGCTCCTATCACACCTGATGTAAAGTGATGATGCAATCTAAGTAGAAAGCGGGATAACTTGGTAGGAGTAGGGTAAAATCCACACCCCTTTCGGTTTCTACATGTCATCATACCGAAACGCTAAATCGCTTGGCGGTACGTCATTCTCCTCCTGCATGTGGTATCTTCCGCAGGATATGAATTTAGCGCGGTTCTTGGAGTTGGAGAACCCCATTAGGAGCGTGTTGTATCAAATCCGAAGTTTTCTTCTTTAAGTTCGAGGTCCTCCCAGGTATTTCACCCAAAGTGGGAGCTCGTAAAACTTTTTTTTCTAGAATCTTGAGCGGCTTGCATTTTTAACACGTGCTGGATGCTTAGTGACGTGGAGATTTACGCAGCGCCAGGGTCACTCATTGGATGGCCGAGATGTCGATGTAGATGGTGTATAAGATGGTCGACAAGAGGCTGCGCTGTACCGCCGATGGATGTACATCGGAGAGTTCCCCATGTCTACCGTCACCTTGCGATTTTAGTGGCTATCTTGTAAAGAAAGTCCTCGTGCTACACCAGGTAGGCCCCAGGTAGGTACACTAAATCTTTTTGAGCAAAAGTACTGAACGGACATTGAATACATTTTTTCTTGATTTTATCAGTTTTATACTTATTTGATACCTATCCCTTTTTTTCAATAAAAAATAATTTACATAATTATTATTTGCGCTTATAAGTAGTTGATTTAAAATCAACTTAGATTTACGGCGATGTGTAGGTAGTGCGACACAAAAATGTAGAAATTAATGAAAACAGAGCTGATAAAAAATTTAACCGACTTCAAAACGCACCGAAAAGTAAAAATAAATGCATCATTTAGGTACTTTAATTTACTTAACCATATCAATAACTCGGTGTCATCCAAGTTTAAGGAAAGTTTATTCAACAAAGCAACAATGCACTTTTTGTGAATTAGGTATCAACATTAAAGTAGAAAGCTTACAGGTGACACTGACTTCATTGATATCGTTAAGTAAATTAAAGTAACTAAAAAAGACGTGTGGCACTCGGAGACTGCCGCAGTAAAGCTATTGCATAGCATTTTTTATCGACTTATGTTTACCTACCTACGTTATCGGGACTGTGGCCTAGCGGTAAGGCGCTCTAAGTGCCCGGATTGCCAGAGAGACGCGGGTTCGAATCCCGTCGATTCCGCAATTTTTTTTAAGCGTGATATTTCGTCTGTGTTTTTAAGTGTCGTCTGTAATACCTTTGCCTTTTCGTTGCGGGAAAGAATAAAGAGATAAAAGCAAACGACCTCAGCATGACCTCAGCCATAGACAATCTCAGCTGTTTGACACTTGTGACCATAGAGAGGATGTATGACTTGACTGCACTTGATAGTTGACACTAGCACTTACATAGATTAAAGACTACTAGATGGAGTCATAACGCGGCTGTAGGTTCAAGAGCGTGACAGACTTATTTCATTCGGCCTTTATTAGAAAGTGATACAAGATTATTTTTTGTCCCTTTCAGCGTGTTCGTTTTTATTATTTGTCAAGAGTGGAATTTGTGACAGACAAGGGACATATCTGAGCAATTATTAGCTTTTTATTAAATTTGCTGATAAATAATATAACTTTGCGGTTACTATATTAATTTAAACGTTATCGTGCTATGGTGGGTTGTAATATTTTCGGCTGCAACAGTCGCAGCGAACAGAAAATCGAAGGAATTACGTTTCATACGTAAGTAGGCATAAACTTCATTGATTGATGATTTAAAGCTTAGATGTGTTATTTTTTAGCAAATTTCATGTATTATGCGTTTACTAAACTATATTATATAAAGTAATATTTTGTATTTTACGATATTTTAAAACATAACGTTTTATGATGTACTTTAAATGTTGACATGTCATGTCAATAAGGCTGATTTGCTGTCTCACGAGTGGACACGCTATGGGCTCTATCTAGTAGTCTTTAATCTATGAGCACTTAAAAATTTGACAGATTGCTGCTGTATCTTTCAGCGGCCGGTGGGTTAGGTTTCGAATTTTGAATTTTTAGTGAAATAGTGTTTGTCAACCACCTGTTTCATCTACAAAATAAAACTTTCGCCGGGCACCAAGCACCGACCATATTCTGATGTTCGGTGTGGTGAATTTGTTTAACAGGCTATCAAAATATACAAAAATTGCAGGAAATATATCATAATTTAATTTTAAATACCAATATATAATTGAATTTCTTGATAAGGTGCTTTAGTGAATCTTTAATTTGACCAAAAAACACTATAATGGCGTTATCTAGAAGATTTTTAAAATTGAACATCAACCTGTTTACATTTCACAAGGTATGTTAGCATAAGTTTTATTTTTATTGAATTACTTATATTATTTTATCGTATTATCTGTTCTTTTGTGATAAATTTTGTTTCGTGTCACATATAGTGTTAATTTATCTTTCATTTAAATAGACATGGACATAATATATAAATATCTTTAATTCTATTTTCTTTATATTTTGTAAAAAGTCAAAGTAGGCTAACAGTTCATGAAATGGATTCATTTTCCTGATTTATTTCCAACCACCATTATTTACTCCTTGAGCTTATATTTTTTTAGACAAATACCTACATATTGAGCTTTTTAAAGTCTTCTAGTTTAAAACCCTCTATCTATGCTTATCTCACTTCTGTTTGTTCTTGCTCTATTCTATTCAGACAGACCAACACAAAAAATTAAATAAACAATAGGTTTGTGCAAACTGAAATGCACTTTAGTTTCTCCTTTTTTTAAAAATATAAAAATTTTAAATTTAGAATTGATCTATAGGTAAGTGGGACTAAGATGCAAAGAGATACACAAAGGCAAAAAAAATTTATTCACTCGTTAGCACACAATTGAAAATATTAACATGTTGATGGATAATTAATAATTATCGGAGACATGTATAACTTTCTAGGCAATTGTATGGGAGAGCATGTTGTACTGTCAGAAAAGGTTTATAATTCAGACTTTCTACTGTCACCACAGAAATCATGTATTATAACAATAATTGTGCTGTGACACTACGCCCATGGGCAATGTATTGCCAAAAGTACTGCTGCAGCACGCACAATCTGCTGTCACAAATGACGTAGTACTGTCCGTAAATATGTTAAAAAATAAATAAATAAATTTATTTATTATAAAATATAATACATAATTACTTAAAAGTTATTGGCTTGTATGCAATTAATGGTTTACAAAAATAGAAAATAAAAACACTGCACCAAAACAGATGTAAATTTCAGTTGCATTGGAGTGAAAGATAGAGCTATATTTTCATTTTTTTTATACTATTGAAAATATAAATTCTGTGCATCTTAGGCATACTCTGAATTAGTTAATGGCCTTTACGATTTGATGTTGAACATAATGTTGTTTCTCAGTTATCCTGGAATGCATACAGTACAATAAATAGAAGCAAAATATACAGTGATATAAATGATGCAGTGAAAGATGTTAAGGATGGCTCCAAACTGTTGGTCGGTGGATTTGGCTTGTGTGGAATACCTGAGAACCTTATCAAAGCATTGAATAATAAGCCTGTCAAACAGCTAACGGTTGTATCTAATAATGCTGGTGAGATCTCATTTTTTTGCTTTATCAGTGATTAAAAATAAATAAAAACGTCATCTTGGGTTGCCCAGAAGTGATAATTTAAATATGGCTAGCGCAGCCGTAACCGTGAGAGAAAGGGAATCCAGACAGTTACAAACCCTCCCAAAGAAGTCGTCACTTGAGTTATGGTTGTCTGTTGTTGTATATGGATATATGGACGATAATTTTATGTGATGTCATAAAAAAACAGCCATACGTTTTGGTTGATCCTGTCTCTCAATCTAATTTTTGGATAAAATTAGCCTATGTGTTATTCTGATGTATAAGCTTTACTATTGTAAAGTTTCATCAAAATCTGTTGAATAGTTTTTATGTGAAAGAGTGACAAACATTCACATTCACAAACTTTCACCTTTATAATAGTAGTATGATTATCACATAAAAAAGAATATACCTGACATTAAAAAATACTAGTGGTCTTCAATTATGCTTTGGAATTGCTTGTACTTGATCACTGTTTTTATTATTTTAGGAGTGGATGATTTTGGATTAGGTGTGTTACTTAAGAAAAAGCAAATCAAAAGAATGATTGCATCATATGTTGGAGAGAATGCAGAATTTGAGAGACAATACTTAAGTGGAGAATTGGAAGTAAGAAAATTATTTAAATAAGTTTTCAGGTTAGGATTCTATTAGACCAGATGTTCCCAAACTGTTTTTCTCATAGACTCAAAGCAATATTTTGAAGAATCCCAAAACTTCGACACAGATAAATAATTAGTAACTTCATTTGCTGCCACAGGTTGAACTAACACCTCAAGGAACATTAGCTGAAAGGATAAGAGCAGGAGGAGCTGGTATACCAGCGTTTTTTACACCAACTGGTTATGGAACATTGATCCATGAAGGTGGTGCCCCTATCAAATACACAAAGGATGGAAAGGTAATATATGTGTCAGTATAAAAGAAAACACTGAATCTTTATCAGCTTTTTCTGTTTTTCTGTGAGTTCCTCTCAGGGCTTCTCAAATATGTCTCTTAAAGTGCAATTTCCCCATTTCCTGTTCACTTACCTTCTGTATCATTTGACTAGACAATTGTGTTGTGTTACAGTGATTGTGGCTTAATTTTAATATTTTATTATAGGTAGACATAGCAAGTTCTGCTAGAAATGTCCAACAGTTCAACGGAAATAATTACATAATGGAGGAAGCAATCACGGGTGACTTTGCTCTAGTCAAAGCGTGGAAAGCTGACAAATACGGCAATTTAATATTCAGAAAGAGCGCTCGCAACTTCAACCCAGCTATTTGCAAAGCTGCAAGAATAACTATTGCCGAGGTTGAGGAAATAGTTGACGAAATAGAACCAGATGTGGTACATGTTCCATCCATATATGTACATAGGATTGTTTTGGGAGACAAATTCGAGAAACGCATCGAAAGAAGAACCGTTAATAAGCCTAAAGAAAGCAAAGGCAATAAGCCTTCAGATTTGATGAGGGAAAGAATTATAAGAAGAGCTGCTTTAGAATTTAAAGATGGCATGCATGCGAACTTGGGAATTGGTAAGATTCTAATTTATTATACACTCTGATTATTACAATAATCTTTGCCTTATAATCTGAGAATTGTCAGATAATGTTTAATCTTAATGGATTATGTTACTATGCAGTAGACATGTATCAAAGATAAATTTAGCATAAAATATGCTCTCTATGCTGGCTGCTTTGTAGTAACTTCAAAAAATTTGGTACAACAATATCTACTAAAAATATTTTTTAAAAAGGTATAAACCCTAGAAGGGTGTTTTTTCCTCTTGTTTATAGAGACAAGATAAAAGAATTAAAAGACAAAAAAATGAATGTTCACAATATGTACGAGTAGGTGGGAGAGTTTTAGTAAGGGTAGGTTTCTAAGTTTTGAAAAATAGTAGAAATGTTGCTATAGGGGACCAACCAGTATCAGCTAAATTGAAAAGGGGTCTGTGAGAAAAATAGGTTGGGAATCTCTGCCCTATGGAAATATGTTATTTGATAACCAACTTCAGTAAAGAAAAATATCCAAGGTCGACTTCTCATCGAAAGTCCATTAATAATTGTTAGATCTCTTTAGTATCTTCTATAATACTCGTAATTTGAATTATTTGAGTTGAAAGATTTGTTTAATTTTAGGGATGCCGATGCTTGCTAGCAACTATGTCCCGAAAAATGTAAAAATTCTGTTGCAGTCTGAAAACGGTATTCTCGGTTTGGGACCGTTCCCTAGCGAGGAGCAAGTTGACGCCGACCTTATTAACGCTGGCAAGGAAACCGTCACCATACTGCCTGGTATGTATAAAAAAAATAAACTAGCTGAGTACAGCGGTTTCACTTCCGTGCGAGTATCGAGACACACCTTCTTAGTGAATATCTACATCGTAAATAATTGAAAAGTTCAACTGAATCGAGTGTATAGTTTTAAAGATCCGGTGATCCTCACTTAGGGAAATTTTGATTTTTTGATCTACATCACGAAATAGAAACTATAACCAATTTCAAACCAATTGAGTGTACAGTTTTAGAGATCTCTTGATGGGTACAGTGGAGGTAAACATTGATTACTTAACTGACATAAGATTAAAAGTATTAATAAAATAATTATTTAGATTAGATAAAATAATGTGTTTATTTTTAATTAGGGACCTATTATTTGGTAAACACGATATTTTGGACATGTTCAGAACATATGTACCTACATCATACCTACAAGCTTTGAGTCAATTTTAAAACTGTAGTGTTGATAATAAAATTCTTATCTCTCTGGTATAATTTACCTACTTTGCTATACGGCTGGGCAATGTTATATTTGTATATGATCTTTTCTTTAATGGTTTGTTAGATTAGATGCTAGTGTCTAGTTAGATCTTTATTTTGTATTAAAAATAACTATAATAATAACATTTTTTGCTAAAGACATCGATAAATCGTGTTGATATATTTATATGATGATGAAGTGGAGAAACAAGCGTCAACAGTTCCTGCGCATTCTGTACGAAAAACACCCTGCGAAATACTCGTAAATAGTTTGTTATATATAATTTATATTTACCAGTTATATCCATGTAAACAAGTTTCAAATTATGCGTATCGGATACTGGTTGTAAATAAATGACGTCGTTAACTGCCTTGCCCATTCATTTGAATTACAAAACACTAAATATTTATTTATATTATTATAGCTACATACTTGAATCGAGTAAAATTTATATAGGGCCTAGTTACAACACCGATCGTGTTGTAAAGAAGCATAATAATGTTAGTAGGTATCTCTCATCAGTGGGGCAAATGTGAGTTTTCACCGAGCGACTGCGTAAAAACGTATTCACTCATAACGTCAAAATATATAGCAAAAAAAGCGTTTACTCTCGCTATAACTAGATGGCGCTACTAAAATTCCATACAAATTTGCGTTACGTTTTTACGCAGTCGCTCGGTAACAAACTCACACTCGACACTCAGAACACTTTTCTCATCAATCTGCGAAAAGCTTAGACCAACGCGAGAGTTTGGTGAGTTTTGAATGACGGTGTTTGAATATATAACGGTCACTATTAGATTTTATGGAAAACTCATTATACGACCAATATCTAATCGATAAAAAGCTTGATATTTTATACCGAATAGGACTCGAATCCAGAACCTAGTGATGCGAAGCCACTGGGACAAAACGTCAATCTGTTATTTAACTCTAGAGATCATAAATTAAGCGAAATGTTTTAAGCTGCATTTTAATTAAAGCAAGCTAAAGGGCTGCAAGCTAAAAGAAAAGCTAAAAGGAGTTTTGCTTTAATTACGTTTATCTTTTGCAGGAGCGTCGTTCTTCTCATCGGACGACAGTTTCGCGATGATAAGGGGAGGACACATTGACTTAACGATACTGGGGGCCATGCAAGTGTCGCGGTATGGGGACTTGGCTAATTGGATGATACCCGTAAGCATGACTAAATATAATTTTTTTTGTTATATAAATATTGGCCATTTTTTAACCGACGAAAAAAAACGGAGGAGGTTCTCAATTCGACACGTACATATATATTTTTTTTATGTATGATAATTCTTTTTTTTTTAAAAGGGCACACTTCCAAGGTGGTCCCATTGTCATCATGTTAGGATCTGATGATGATATCCTGGGGAAATTGAAGGAACTCTTTAAATTTTGGAGGCACGCTTACCGCGATTTCGGTTTTTGACTCGGTATCGGTAGCTTTTTGGCCACTAGTGCCGTATTATATACTATGACAGTATATTACGAGTACGTTACGTGATGATAAATCACTAAAAAGTAAGATATAAAATTTTTTAAATAAAAATAGAACCGACTCAAAACGCACTAAAAAGTAAAAAATAACTGTGTCATTTAGTTGCTTTAATTTACTTAAGCATATCTATGAAGTCGGTGCCAGCCAAGATGGAACACGCACCAAATAACTTTTGTTGTTATAATAACCCTATAGCAATTAATGAATTACCATTCAAAGACATTCTTCGTGTTTTTAGAGAGAATTTAGAAAAAAATTTTGGTTATTCCCCTTTCTGTGTGGTCCGTTCTCAATTTCAAAATATTTTTTGTGAGTCTAGTAACTACTTAATAATTGATACCAATAAATTCCGTGGAACCTGATGAGTGATGTGTATATCGATAGATGGGTATTAATTAAGCTTTGGTATTAATTCTGACATGTCCAGGCAACCTTATTGCTAATTGCTACAAGCAATATCTAGGATATTGTTTTTGTTGCCATTAATATGGTTGGTTACAATACGATATTTCGACGACTTTTTGTGGCGCAGTGGTATGCGCAGTGGATTTATAAGACGGAGGTCCTGGGTTCGATTCCCGGCGGGGCAGATTGAGATTTTTTTTAATTTGTCTTGGTCTGGCTGGTGGGAGGCTTTCGCCGTGGCTAGTTACCACCCTACCGACAAAGACGTACCGTAAAGCGATTTAGCGTTCCGGTACGATGTCGTGTAGAAACCGAAAGGGGTGTGGATTTTCGTCCCACTCTTAACAAGTTAGCCCGCTTCCATCTCAGACTGCATCATCACTTAACATCAGGTGTGATAGCAGTCAAGGGCCAACTTGTAGTCGATAAAAAAAAATTAAGTTTGATAAAATTGTTTATAGGGTAAAATGGTAAAAGGCATGGGAGGTGCTATGGACCTGGTGTCTGCGCCGAGGACCAAAGTAATAGTGACTATGGAGCACGCTGCCAAGAACGGCGCACACAAAATACTGCCCGAGTGCACCTTGCCGCTGACTGGGAAGAACTGTGTGGACATGATCATCACTGAGAAGGTATTTCATCTATATTGTCACCATATTCACAATTGTTATATTAAGCTGCATTGACATATTAATACTATGAACTTCGGGTCAGCGTTACAAAGTGTCCGAACCAATAGAGGGCTAAAATGCGAAGAAGATTTCTTATCGCATTCAGTCTTATATTAGCTTACTGAGAGAATACACGTCAATATTGTTTTAGAACAACGACTGCATAGAGCTATTTTGTTGATTAATATGTAAATTTTTTAATTTCTTCATTTTTGAATTGAATATAATTTTAATGAATAAACTTTTATTTTTTATGTCATGAATATTAATCAAAGAAGTTTTACCATAATGCTAAAATGGAACCCTTAAGTCCGTCGGTCCGTCCTTCACATTCGATTATTTTGATAACTATAAGAATTATCTACATGAAATTTGAAACAGTTATTTAAAACCTATCGTCATTTAAAACCTATCGTTATCTATATAGTGACCTATCGTCATTGTACTATTAAAATATATTGGTTGGTACTAGATTTATCCCAGCATATAGAGGTCACTGATACATTTAAAGTTAGCCGTGAATATAATATATAGGTTAAAGATGCCAAAAAAAATTCAAAGCTACCTACTCCACACCATTTATGTTGTCCTATTTTCACGAGAAGCTGCCATGTCAAAAAAAGGCTGCCATGGCAACCGTCAGTCAAAGCTGGTTACTTATTGCAAGCAATTAGAACATAGCAAATTAGACTGTATAACAATAGTATAAGACATATATTACAATGTTTTAGTTTGTTTATAAAAATACAAATGCATGCTAGTATATATAAGACATCTCGGGACACTTTTGTCGTGAATTTTGCATTATACCTGAAGTCCATAGTAATAACAATTAATATGTCAATGTTAAGCTGAGTAACTTCTCCTAATAGGAGAGAAGCCTGGCCCTGTAATAGGCTGATAATGATGATATTAAGCTGATGGACGTACATTCCTAGATATAGGAATATTTTTGACGACCTGCCTTGGCGCAGTGGTATGCGCGGTGCGTTTATAAGACGGAGGTCCTGGGTTCGATTCTTGGCGGGGCAGATTGAGATTATTCTTAATTTGTGTTGGTCTGACTGGTGGGAGGCTTTCGCCGTGGCGACCACCCTACCGAAAAAGACGTACCACCAAGCGATTGAGCGTTCCGGTACGATGTCGTGTAGAAACCAATCGGGGTGTGTATTTCATCCTTCTCCTAACAAGTTAGCTCGCTTCCATCTTAGATTGCATCATCACTTAACATCAGGTGTGACAGCAGTGAAGAGCCAACTTGTAGTCAATAAAAAAAAATAGGCCTCCAGTAAGAACTGACGACCTCCGTGGCGCAGTGGTATGTTCAGATTTGTAAAACGGGGGTCCTAGGATTGTTCCCGATTTTCTAAATTGGTTTGGCTGTTGAGAGGCTAGTTACCACCCTCCCAGCAAAATGTACCGCCAAGTGATTTAGCGCTCTTCTTATGTGGTCCATAGTTAGCAACCCGGATGCATGTGTTTATAAGTATTTAAGTCGATATTTCCAACGACGTTGACCGGTTTATTAGCATAAGATGTTTACAAGTAAAACCACATTGCGTTTAATTTTATTGTATTATTTATTTTGTAGATATACTCCAAATGCCAGTGACTGTAATATTGACTTATCGCGAGATCTCTGAAACTACATATTCGAATAATTTAATTTGTACTCTCATCTATATCTCCCTTTTTCACATCTCATACTTTCATCGCAAACGCTGCTTTATCTATTTGAGATATAATGAAGCAATGTATAGAAATTTTTTTTCTTTTTAAGACTACGAAAAAGTCCGCGATGGCATATATCTTTTGAAGATAACTTGCTGTACACATTTTTTTAAGGATTACGCACATTTTTTATATTTGGTGTTGTAGGAAGGATCCAAGTTACTATTTACCACGCGGGCGAAGTCGCGAGCGTCTGCTAGTAATACATACAATAGTAGCTGATTTACAACTTTGTTTTTAGTGCGTTTTTGAAGTGGACAAAGAAAAGGGTCTGACTCTGACGGAATTGGTCGACGGAGTGACCGTGGAAGATGTGCTCGTTAATACCGGCTGCGAGTTCAACGTTGCTCCTACGGTCAAGAAAATGGGTGACGTCACACAAATTGACAATTGATAAAGGAGGATCATCGATCAATATACTTTATTATATCGAAGAGGAGGAGGAAAATACTGATATTTTCAAAAAATAATATTAAGTCTATTACAGTAAAGTATATTGAAAATGAGAGGTCACTAACTGTTTTCAACATTGATTATTTCATTTATTTTATCACGATAAACTAATGTTGTATAGCTACTGTACAAAAATTAAAATATTTAAAAATTACGAATTGGAATTGAATGATCTTGTGAAGATTATTTTTTCCGATTTTTATATAATCACATCGAATGTCTATTATGTGACAATAAATTAATTTTACACTTGAAAAAATTTACTTGAATTCTGATATTTAATATCTTTACATGTATTATATTTAATATATATTATATATTTTATAATTATCGTTATTGTGGTTTACAAAGTTATTATATTCAAATAAGTTCAAACTAAAATTTAGGTCATATAATTATTATTTTATTTCCTTTTGTACGCTCAGGTTTATTTTGTAATTTCTAGTCTTTAAGAGTTATTTTTTATATCTTACAAGCTGAATTTCTTATATCTACTTTTAATATAAAGTAATTTTTAATGACTGATTTATTTTAATATTCTCATTTAAGAGTGTAAATATTTTTTATATATTTTTGATATATGAATGTTAAATAAAACATTATTATTAAACAAATTGTTTTGAAAAATGTTGAATATCCCTGCATTAAATATGCTCAGGTTAATTTTGATTAATGAAGTATGGATAGGACATAAGAATGGCATGGCATAGAGAAATTACAATATTTTTTTTAATATTTTGCATCTACTTCAAGTTTGTCATATTTCAAGTTAATTTGTCAATTTAATCGAGCAAATGGAACTTATTATAATAAATCTTACTTTAATATTTCTCTAACATAGCGATATTTAAATAATATTTTCAGAAATGGGTATGAAAAAAACAAGAAACCACCCATTCGTCATTTGGGCAGCTTGTATATTATGGATTCTATCAATACTTGCTATAATGTGGTCGATGCTTCTGTTCTTTGGTTAGTATAGTTTATACAACCGCAATCTCCCCTGATAAATTAATAGATACGCTAGTGGTATCGTACTTGAACGCAGGTCTTGAAAATAGGAGCGTACCTATACGTGGAACGTTTGAAAGAGCTAAGATGAAATCATGATGTTGAGAAATTTGTCTTTAGCAGGTCGTATTTACACTGCAGAAAGGACATAGGTAAAAATTTATGGAAGTCTGCCCCAGAGATGATATATATGTCATTAAATAGTACAGATCTTCTATTTAATAGTAATAAAGTTACTTGTAGCTAAGCAGTCGCTGATAAAAGTTATAAAAGTTTGACGACCTCCGTGGCGCAGTGGTATGCGCGGTGGAGTTATAAGACGGAGGTCCTGGGTTCGATTCCTGGCGGGGCAGATTGAGATTTTTCTTCATTTTTCTTGGTCTGGCTGGTGGGAGGCTTTCGCCGTGGCTAGTTACCACCCTACCGACAAAAAACGTACCGCCAAGCGATTTAGCGTTCCGGTAAGATGTGTAGAAACCGTAAGGGGTGTGGATTTCGTCCTACTCCTAACAAGTTAGCCCGCTTCCATCTTAGATTGCAGCATCACTTAACATCAGGTGTGATAGCAGTCAAGAGCCAACTTGTAGTTGATAAAAAAAATTAAGGTTGATAAAAGTTGACTTTTCATACTACGACGAGGGTCACGTGATTCAGAACACAAAAAATCGATTGAAATTCTTATATTTTTGACATATTTTCAAGGGATTGCTATGAAACATGGGTAATTGTTTAAAATTCGTTGTGTATTTAAATAAAATAGTTAAAACTTGGGGCAAATTTTAGCAATGTCCTTTAGATACTTATGGCAAATTTATGAATTTCAAAATTTTTCCCAACTGGGAAGTTAAACCAGGATCTTAAGTTATAAAGAAAAGACACTAGCTAAGTAGTTCCACTAACTGGAATTTGTTATTGTTAAATAGGCATTATTAATATTCATCAGGGACAATGATGTTATTTGTTTACGTTAGTATTACAGCAAACCACAATCTCTTTTATCTCGCTGCGATAATTTAAGGTCACGTTGTGCGATAGCGAACATTTAATAACTATTTACTGAGTCCCAAATTAAATTGACGATTACGTTCATTTTAAACAAAAATTTAAATATTTTGATAATTAGGTATATGACAGCGACGGCTTACAAATATTTTAAGCAAATACCTACATGAATTTTTTGTAGATATCTTAACCTGCCTATTGTTATTATTACTTTAATTTAATCTTGTTTAAAAATAAAATCTCTTAGAAATAGGAAAATTATACCACCTGCAGCTTAGTACTGATATTTTCCTAAGCCCAAGGTTGCCTGGAAGATATCGCTATTAAGCGATAAGGCCGCCTTTTGTACCTCTACTTCCCCCATAATATTGTTTCTGTACGTTTTTATGTTATGTAATGTCGTGTACAAATAAAGAATAAATAAATAAATAAATAAAATTAGCTGACGTTCGCGAGAAATTTCGTTTTGTGATAGTTCAACTAAAAGTAACCTATGCCCTTTCTCTATCTCTGTATGAAATTTTATTTAAATAGGTTCAGACTTGAGTAACAGAGTTACATTGACATTTACAATATTAGTATAGATTATAAATTTATTGTATTGGTGTAGAAGTGTACATTGGTTTTGGATAGGGTTGCCATCTCTAAAATTTGGAAAACAGGACAAGACGCGTGAAAAGCCCGGATTTTAGAGTGCGAAAGCCGGACATGTCAACAAGATCTTTTAAACATATTTAATGTAATAAAAAATAGTTGGAAATATCATAAATCACCTTTTTTTATTTGGAACGGTGAATATACTTGGTTTATAGGTTGATCGTGGTGCGAGCATAGTGCGTGTCTCGCGGGCGGCCCAAATTTTTATTTATTTATTTATTTTTTAAAACCCGGTCTACAAATGAAACCTTCTCCGGACGCTCCCCGGACGCCCTCTAAACTAGGACAAATCCGGGGAAACCCGGACGGATGGCAACCATAGTTTTGGAGATAATACATAATGTGTTTCGACATGTGCTTTCGTTACTCTAGCGAGGTTCCAATTCTATTTTAAAATTATTAGAAGATAGAATATTTCATACCCACAATCTTAACCCGATGGAATAGTTTTAAGCTCTAGACCAGACCAAAGCAGTTTTGAGGCTAGGTACTATAAAATGATTTTTTAATGTCTTACAATTTTTACAGGTGTAGGGGAAGAGTTATTGTTAACTGGTACAGATTTTGTGAATGCATTTGTTCTTCTCTCGGGTATAATAATGCTACCGACCCATTTGAGCGTTATTTATGCTATTACCAAAGGCGAAACTGTCGAGTTGCGTAAACAATTTAATTAAATAACTAGGTATAATACTGCAAACATATCAAACACGCCAACGCCCTCATTTATATTAGTAATTTTGTACCGATTTAAAATTACTGCTGCACTAAAAGAAAATATTAGATCGTTTATGTGCTGAAATTGCCATAAAATACTATTTTTTAAGAGTATCTTAATTTTATCCTAAGGCAATAAATTACTACAAATTAAAATTGTATTCAAGTGGTATTAAAATGACATTTAAATTTATTTTACGTGACATGCAATATAGTCAGGTAGGCCAAAGTTGTTTTTGCAGTAGTGTAGGTTAGTTTTATTACATTTCTAGATTATCTATTTATTTATTTTTTATACCTTACAGTGCCTACACCAAAGTCATCTGCGGCTGTCGATTGCGAACATGCATTATCTGGATAATACTTTTGAATGTAATTGGGGTGCTCGTTTGCCTTCAGAGAATGTTCTATTGTTACGGAATCACTTTGCAATACCTTTCCAAAAGCATGGCGCTGTATAGGACTACGCCGAAACATAAGCGATTCATTGATAACCTACAGTGGTCTTTAGGATGCTGCGGTGTAAGAATTCATTGATGTACCTAATTCTGTAACATTTTTATAGAATTTGTCGGATTCCGTGGAAGGCTTGCGCTCGGTTCTCGGTTCGGCCGATTGAGATTTTCTTAATTGGCCCAGGCAGTGTCGTAACTAGGTCAGTGTCAGCGGTGCCCAGGTACAGGGCGCGGAAATGACCAGACCATATACAAACAATACCTTATTTAGAGTCAGTTACAAATCTGTAGGGCGTTGTTACGTACGCTGGCACAGTGCGTATAAATTACGATTACGGTTACGGCCCAGGTCCTTGGGTTCTGGCTGGTTGAAGGTGAGAATTTGACCGGTTACCACCCTGACGGCAAAGACGTACCGCAAAGCGTTTTAGGCGCTGTCTCCACAAGCTAGAATCGAAATGAGTCCGAGCTTCTATCATCGGAAAAAGTGCAAAATTGTATGAAAGGAATTATTTTGTTATTTTATAATCACCAACACAGTGTAATTTTAAACTAAATAGGTTCACCTACAGGATTATTATTTTTCAATAAATAAACAATTAGTAAATATTTCACAGTTATGGTATTTTGAATTTTAGCTACATTCTTATAAAGACTGGTTCACACAAGATTGGCATGATAAAGTTCGAGATTACGAGTGGAGCCTTCCGAATGCAAGGGAGGCGAAATCAGCAAACGACAATGACATGGAAAGTGATAGTGTTCCATCAAGGTAACGTGGTACCAACTGCACTTATCAGTTTGTTGAGTACTGGCTGGCTGACTTTCGCCGTGGCTAGTTACCACCCTACTGACAAAGACGTACCGCCAAGCGATTTAGCGTTCCGGTACGATGTCGTGTAGAAAACAAAAGAGGTGTGAATTTCATCCTACTCCTAACAAGTTAGCCCGCTTCCATCTTAGACTGCATCATCACTTAACATCAGGTGTGATAGCAGTCAAGGGCCAACTTGTAGTTAATAAAAAAAGTACTATAAGATAGTATGTACTTTCAGTACCTGGGTGGACAGAGCGCCGTTCGCAGCAATTTAGTTATTTTTTTCATAATTTTATTTATGTTTATATACGGTTTCAAAAATAATTTAAAGCTTAATAATTTAATGTATTATGTATATGTAGTATTTGATGGAACGCGTGTGCCATTTTGTGACTCGGTTAGAAATTTAGGAGTCACTTTTGACAAATATTTTACTTGGGCCCCACAGGTCAGTGAAGTTAGTAGGAAGGTGTATGCATCTATAGGGTCTCTGCGTAGATTGCGCAATTTTCTTCCTTTATCTACCAAAATTGTGCTTGCACAATCTCTGCTTTTACCAATTCTCGATTACGCTGACACTTGTTATCTTAATTTGAGTGAAGAGTTGCTAGATAAACTTGAGCGCATCCAGAACATTTGTATAAGGTTCATATTTGGTCTTCGCAAATATGACCATATTTCCGAGTTTCGCGATAAACTCAAGTGGCCTTCGATTCGCCTTCGCAGGAATACTCACATTCTTTCCCTATTGTATAATGTCCTCTTCAACCCTACTGCTCCCATATATCTAAAAGAGCGATTCCACTTCCTCCATCTAACTCATTGTCGCTCTCTTAGATCAGAGGACAACCTACTCCTAAAAATTCCTTCTCATCATTCGTCCTTCTACTCTAAATCCTTCTCTGTCAAAGCTGCTCGGCTTTGGAACTCCTTACCTCTAGACATTCGGCGTGCGCAATCACTAGTCACTTTTAAACGACTGGTGAATGCTCACTTCTATCCTCCATAGCCTAGTATCTCTTTCTTTCCTTTCTCTCCTGGATTTCGTCTAGTCTGTATTATTTTCATTTATTTATTTATGTCACTATAATCATGTATTTATGTATGTATGTATGTATGTATGTATTTATGTATGTTTGTATGTATGTATGTATGTATGTATATATGAATTTGTGTATGTATTTAGATAATTATATAATGTTAGTCAATTTTTATTTTATTTCAGTAAGATTCGTTCTTTATTTTTGTGTACGTACACCCGAGCCTACTCCAATATATACACTTTTCCTTAAATTTAATTGGTTGTCTGGAAGAGATCGCTCATTAGCGATAAGACCGCCAATTGTACATTAGTTTTTAAGGTATTTTCTCTTTGTTTGTTTTTGTTTTTGGTGTACAATAAAGAATATTTCATTCATTCATTCATTTAATTACTGTCAAAGCCCCCATTCATTCAATCACTTTGTTTTAGTTGTTGTAAAAGTGGAGCTGGCATATCTTGTTTCCTAGAAGAGTTGGGCACAAATTCAATCAATACAGAAGGATGTGGTAACATGGTGTACCGCATTATAATGATATCTATGTGTGTTCATATTACATTATTTCTAGTGGTTATAGCGTTGGAGGTATATTTTCATATTTTTATTTAGTATATAGTAGCGAGTCGCAGAACTGAAGTGGCAATGGGCGGGGCACGTGGTTAAAACCGCTGACGGAGATTGGCGACCCCGCACCGGAAAGCGCAGTGTTGATCGAACCCCCACTAGTGTGCCTAGTGTAAGATTTTACCGTGTCGATATCGAAAATAGTAAACGTAAATTTTATATGGAATTGGAGTAGCGCCATCTAGTTATAGTGAGAGTAAACGCCTTTATTTCTATGTAATCTGACGTTACGAGTGAGTACGTTTTTACGCAGTCGCTTGGTGAAAAACTCGCACTTGACCCACAGGTGGAGTGACGACATCAAACGTGTCGCAGGAAGCCGCTGGCACTGGCGACTCTGAATCGTTATGTTAGGGAGTCCCTCAAGAGGCCTATGTCCAACAGTGGATGTCTACCGGCTGTTAATGATGATGATTTAAGGTAGGAAAACTGATTTATAAACAATTTTCCTGGTAGAACAATTTCTTCCGCATAATAAAGAATGTGGCCGAAATATCGAATATAGGAAGATGAAGAACCGTTTCTTGACTCATCTCATAATGGTAGGGGAGCCCAAGATTTTCTTAATTCAACTGCCGCGCTCGAGTGTTTCTAAAATACACTTCTTGAGCTCCCCTGCTATAAATATATTATTTTTTCAGTCCATGTTGTTAAAGTACACAAAAATAGAAAAGGTGTACAAAATTACTAAACCTAGTAATAAAATGAAAATGTGCAAACCAAAATGCAAATATTATAAATCGACAAAAAAAGCCATAAAGAAGCAAGCGAAAAAAGGTAACTGCAAAAATAAATGTTGCCCAACCTGTAGAGGGGGGTTCCATATTAGAAATATAATGATAAATGACAATTTTGAGAACTCCAGTGCCTCGTCTGTTTCAAAAGCCGAAAGTGATGAAATCGAGAGCATCTTTCAAGAAGACCGTGATGTTGAAAACTAATTGTTATTTTCATATATTTTAAGGAATTAAGGAGTTTTGTACATATAATATTTTAATGATAGCTACGTTTTGTCCATATTTTTTTTTAATTTATATTAAATGTTTCAAATTAGCATATTTTTAATTTAGAACACCACTAGTGCTGTAGTTCTAATGTACTAATACAGAAGAGATATTAATTCAATATGAAAACATCGGTTTGAATAAGATACAATGGATGCAACTGAATTACTCAATCATCGCCTTATAGTCGACGCATTTTAAACTGAGTAGTCGTGCAATAAATATCACTGACGAATACACTAATTAACATACCTACTGTAAAAGGCAAAACTTATATCTTTGGTATTCTTGTGGTTATTAAACAATTTGTTTTGATATAGGTTTAAGCTTAGGATTTAAGAGCCCTGATCTGTCTTCATTCCAATCAGTTTTCACAATACAACACCATCTTATTTTTGATCTGATTCATTGATATCCGGTGTGTTAGCTATAATAATAATATCTTAATAATAATATCTTTATTGAACATACTTAAAATTAACATTTGATATACTCCTTAAAATTAAACACAGTTACATTAGTTACGGTACAAGTACAAAAAAGGTCTTAAGGAGTGCTTGGACACTCGTACTAGGAAGACCTGTATTACGAGCGTCGTAGCCTTCCTACGGATCCCATACAGTAATTTAGACAGAAGTTTTCAAATAAAACGGGAGTATGGTAGGTATGGTGAGGCGTGTGCGTGTGTGTGGGTGTGTGTATGTGTGTGAGTGTGTGTATGTGAGTGTGTGTGTGTGTGTGTGTGCGCGCGTGTGCGGGTGTGGTGTTATTATTTGTGTAAAGGTAAGGGTGGTAGGTATGTCATTTTGATGGTATGATTGGTTCATGATTTAATTTCATTAATTAACGTTTCAACATCATAGTAGTCTAGTCCTTTGAGCCAAGTTATGATACAGTCTTTACAGCGTTTGTGATTTAATATATTAATATTAAGAAGATCATCGATTTTGTTGTATAATCTCGAGCTGAGGAAATAATATTGCCGACCAGCAAGGGCTGTACTGCGAGGCAGAATATCACAAGCTTTTTGTTTGCGTCTTTTTGATGGGCCTGCTACCGCCGGAGCTTGTATCCTGATAGCCGAGTGTTTGCGTGCTATAACTTGAGAAATAAACATCTGGCGGATACTAAGCACGTTCCAGTCTTGATAGAGTTTCGATGTGGGGTATCGACGGGGTAGGTTACCCATCACCTTTAGAACTCCTCTCTGTGCACGTTCAAGACGGATCATATCTGTTTTGTTAGCGCCACCCCAAACTGTGATACAATAGCCTAGGATAGACTGCACTAGAGCTAGGTATACGGTTCTCATCACTTTTTGGTCGGCCACCGTTCTTAATTTTCTTAAAATAAAAATTAGTTTACGTGTTCGAGCAACAAGAGTGTGTATATGCTTTTTCCAACTTAGAGTGCTATCTATTACTACACCAAGATATTTTATATCCGTAGTTTTCTCTAACTCTTGGCATGCACATTCTTCAAGATTCTGAGTACAGGTGTGGGCTTTTATACTGAATGCACTTGGTTGTGTATGTATAGTTGTATCGAAAGTAATAAGTTTAGTTTTAGTGAGATTTAGTGTTAATAGGTTATTTAGTAGCCAATTGTTAACGTGGTTTAAAGCAAACTCTGCATGGGTACGCGCCTGTTCCCAGGTTCGGCCTTGTACGAGTAGAACAGTATCGTCAGCATATGAGATTATTTTCGTGTGCGGAATGTTTAGCTGACATAGACTATTAATAAATATCAGAAAAAGAGTAGGACCAAGAACGCTGCCCTGAGGTACTCCGTATTCTATATTTTCAGTGTCACTTAGGTATTGACCGATTTTTACGCACTGACATCGATTAGATAGGTAATCCTTAAATAATTTCAGGACGTCACCTCGTATGCCAATTGCTTCCAATTTTTCTATAAGAATGGGGACAGAGACCGTATCAAAAGCTTTACACAAGTCCAGGAAGATGCCAACCGTTTTCTGTTTACTTTGTAGGTTTTGTGTGACATGAGTGGTTAGTTCCAGGATCGCATCTTCTGTGGACTTGCCCTGCCTGAATCCAAACTGATTTTTTGACACAAAATCTATTTTGTTTAAGTACATGATCAGACGCTTATTTATTATTTTTTCAAAAACTTTCGAGACAGTAGTTAATACAGATATTGGTCTATAATTAGTTACTTTGTCTCTGACTCCACTCTTATAAATAGGATGAACCACTGCTTTTTTAAAAACAGCTGGAAAACAACCTTGCACAATACAGAGGTTAAGAACATGTTTTATTATCGGAATGAGTATGTGACGACTATTCTTAAGTATTGTGGCTGTTATGCCATCCCAACCGGTTGCACAATTGTTTCGAAGACACATTATCGTGTTCTCGATCTCTAGTTCATCGGTTTCATTTAGAACCATGGAGTCACAGGGTGGGCGTGCAATATCTGCTGCTAGTAAATTTGAAGCAGTTTGCTTTGATAAAATAGACATGGCTAATGTTTTACCAATACTAACAAAATGACCGTTAACACTGTTGACAGATGTTTGAGGATTGATACAATTTATGAGTTCATTTGGGGGAGAAGTTTGACTTCGAAGGTCAGTGATATTTTTTATAGCATCCCAAGTCGCTTTTTTATTATTCCTTGCCTGTTCTAACTGAGAACGTTCGAAAGCGCGTTTTAAATTTTTAAGCAGATTGTTGCAAAAATTGCGGTATCGAGAGTACGTAGTTTTTAAAATCATGTTTAGTGGCTCTTTCCTTGATTTTTTGTGTAGTTTATCTCGATTTCTTATACATCTAAGGAGCCCTTCAGTAATCCAAGGTTTAATATTATTACGTCTGCGTGATTTCTTAATAACAATAGTGTGTGACGAAATACATGTGTATAATTTATTAATTAAGGTAGTTGCTGCAGAATTAGCTTTAAAGTCATTTAATATATCGTCAAAATTAATAGTTTTGATGTCATTTAAAGCAGCTTCAATATTCGTACGGGAGTGTAACTGTATGGGCTTTTCTGTCAAATTTTTCTGTTGCAGACACAACATTGTAGGAGCATGATCAGTAACAAACGTGTCCAGTACAAAGACAGTGGTCGTTCTATTACCTCTGTACAGGATATGATCTAAGCAACTGTTTCCGCGAGTGGGGAGGTCGTGTACTGGCAGGAGGCCATGCAGGGAAAGCATATCAAGATATTTGTCTGCATTAGGATCTTTGGCATCACGAGATATATTGATGTTCATATCTCCTAAGACAGCGATTGTTTTGTACGATGAAAGTGAGCCCAGGACGTTATCTAAACTCTCAACAAAGTTGTTAATGTCACGGTAGGATGGCGATCTGTATATAGCTACCAAAGCTGTGCTATCACTACCATACAAAACCAAACAGTTACCATCAGAAAAATTTGGCTCTAGGCAATTTAAGCTAAGATCGGAGCTAATGTAAGCTACAACACCATCGTTTTGATTTTTATATGACGATTTAAAAGATTTATAACCTAGTAGAATGGGTAAGTTGTTGCATTTGCTTAGCCAACATTCTGACAATATTAAGACATGGATAGGAATGTCTAGAGACTTGAGTAAAACATGTATTTCGTCGAAGTTACTGTTTATACTACGAATATTTAGGTGTAAAATATTTAAATTTATAAAAGTAGAATTACAATTTGTATGATCGCGACACTGGTTGGGGCTACATATAAGTGCTTTTGATATTTCTACATTACTAATATCGTATATTATGTCTCGTAACTCAGCCATTGGGAAGAATAATATGATATGACAGGGAGCTATCACAGTATGCACTGGCGTATGTAAACGCTAAGCAACATAATTTGCCCGATACTTTTGCAAGTAGGTATAAAGTCATGCAGTAAAAACTTGCTCTGTTCCAACCACATAAAATAATAGGACACTGGGTATGATTTATAAGTTTGTAGCAAAGAAACCAACCTGTTAATAAATTTTGTGTATTTGAATGTACTGGGATTACGATAGTGTATTGTGTGTATAGTGTGACGTATGTGCGGTATGTGTGAGGGTGGATAGTCTGTAAAATAATTTTACTAAGTATTAGTTTTGATTTAGTATAGATAAGACGCCGCAAGCTATTATTTAAAATTACAATATATGAATTTACGTTTCTAGAAAGTAATGAATATAAAAATAATAATAAACAACTAAAGCAGGGCTTGAAGAGTTGCTCTAGTAATATGCGTATATAGGCTAGTCAGGACGAGCCTTTCAGCTTGGCGAGATCACTTTCCTTTGAAATATGTATTAATGGTTCACCTTCTCTCTTTCGCATATATATCTTGCCGTGAGCGGACCAGCAAAATGAATAGCCGTTGTTGTTGGCGAAGGTCCTGGCCAGATAAAACAATTTTCGAGCCTTATAAGTTAGGTTTTCGGAGATATAAATAATTTTTGGGGGGCAGTCGTTGTGCAGGACGCTTGTGTCAAGTTTATTAGGATGCAGTTTATTATACTTCTTCACCGACGAAAGGAAGTTTTCCTTAATAAGAACCGACGTAAAATGCGCAATTCCCGTAAATCCAAAAAACATGGCCACCTCGCCACCATAGACTGTTTCACCGCCCGAGCCGCTGTCAGCTGTCGCCTGTCACTCGTGATGACAGCGACGCATCCGCGGCTCTCGTTTAACGCGCCGTCCTATCCTAATTCCTAATAAGTGAATGTTTAAAAATATTTATTGTAAATAGCAAAGAATAATTTTCTCGTAATTTTATATCGCACGTAAGTAAAATTTCGATTATATTATTAAAAAATACCTTGTACCAATCATTGTATTGTGTAGATGGATCAAAAATATGTTCATAAAATATGATTTGTGAACTTTAAGGCTTTTGCAGGTGGCAATGGTATTTTTAACTATTGCCAATTTGATACGAGCCCGCGGCCCAGATGAGTTTTGGAGGAAGAGAAAAATTTTTAGGTTAGCCTCTCATTTTATTGGCCGCCGTAGAAATTGCTATTCAGTGGCCGTTCGCAACGTGCACCGTGCTTTAGTATACGCCACGAAAGCTCGAAGATTAAAGAAACAAGACATGAAAGATCTATGGGACACCAGGATATCAGCAGCTTGTGAACAACATAACATTACAGCATTTTCTTTGAGAGAGGGTTTGGAACGTTCTAATATATTGTTAGATCGAAAGTCATTGTCCGATTTAGCTGCTTGGGAGCCACAGACATTTCAATGTTTAGCTGCTGTAGCTAGTCGAAAACTTCAACTTGATGGTTTTATTGATGGCACCGACCAAAAGGCTCCCACAGGAAAAAACCTGAACCTTGACAATGTTATCTTGGATGATTGGCTTAAAGAAAAGAAATAGTTGTTCTATTACTAGATTTAATATTGTACAATAAATAGTTTTAGTAGTAATAACAATTGTTTTTATGTATTTTCCAAATCTTTTTTAAGTTTCTTTGTCAACTCATTTTGCTTTTCCAGTATGTAGAGATTTTCAATTTTTCTTTTCTGTTGTCTTTCCTTATCTTTGATTACACCTTCATGCATTCTTTCCCTAAAATTTTCAAATAATTAAAGTATGAGATATTACTGTTTGTTCAATTTCTTAAACTACTAATCAATATAATATATTTTACTAGGCCCACTCCTGCAACTTTGCCCGCAAGACAAAGAATAGACACAGCAAGTGGAACTTCATTTTGTAATATACTAGCAACCCGACCGTGCGGGCATGTACATTCCGCGCGGCCCCCAAACTATGTCCCTACATTTTGAATCTTATATATCTTGGAAAATATTCACTTGGCACAAAGGGCAATAATGATCTATATTAAATGCACAAAGTATTTAAGATCAATAATCAGATAAGTATTCATACAGTATTGCTTAAAATCGCTTCATAGAAAAGCCATTACTTTTGGTTGAAAGTAAAAGATAAAAAATGGTTATAATGGGTTATCCCTAAGAGATAGACATATTCCATCGCAAACTTTTTTGTTGACCTTTTTAAGGTGAGGCATACACTGTAGTACATAATTTTGATATATCTCATAGGGTTTAGCATTTGCAATGTGAGCGTCAAAAAGGTGTATTTATGACACATGAGAAACCTACATTGTGCATGTATTATACAAATAAACCTTTCTGTTGAACCACTCTATCTGATAAAGAAAACCTATGAAAAACAGATGCGTAGTTTCAAAGATTTAAGCATATGTAGGGACAAACAAAAAAGCGACTTTGTTTTATACTATGTAATGATGTAGGATAGTGATTCAACTAGTTAGCATTTATCCGCTCTCATTTTAATCATTCAGGCCATAGGTGTAGGTAAAAGGAAAGTGGAAATATCAGCCCACTGCCACTCAGGATTTGAAGCATTGAGTGACCATAGATAAGTTGGTAAATTTGGTAGAAATAGCAATAGTTTTGGTACTACAATGTGCTAAAACTACATCTTTAGCTTACATCTTAGCCAACTAGGTGGAAACTAACATGGGGAAAAGGCCTGGAGCCCAAATGGCTGAGTCTATTTAGAAATTACTAATTTCCTAAGTTTGAACAAAGCTGGCTGATGATTCCTGTACATAGATATTAGAGAGTGGTTGTCTAGTCTTCATAGATATAATTTTGAATTTTCATTCAACATAATTTTTATTTACATGAATTATAGACAAAGGTTTAATTTTGATAGGCAAAGAAAAGTAAGTATTTTGTGTAGCAGTGTTTCATAAAGCCAGAGCGTTTCACACTGCATTCGCTATCAAACAATATACTGTGGTTATTAAACAAGAATACATCAAGACAATCCTTGGTTATATGACAGTTTAAATGAATTCCTTATAAAATTTTAACTCATTGTACATTTTAATTGCGTCTTTTCAATATTAATTATTATAATTAATTAACATCCAAAGGAATATCCTTTGGATATTAATATATAAATAAGATTAGCCTGCCATCCTGCATTGGAGTAGTGTTGGTGTGTATTGAGCTTATTACAGGATATTGAGCCAGGTTTCTGTAAAGACAGGAGGCCTGTTATAGTAAGCTGTTAAAAAGAGCTAATGATGAGTTGCAAAGTTAACGTGAAGTTCCATGCCTCTGAGAAAATGTCAAGACTATTTTTCTTTGAATCCCACTAACTATTAAATTGTATAACAAGCTCAATACAAATAAATAAGTGTCTTGTACAAAGTACAATAATTTAAAAAAAATATGATATATTAATAATAACATTTTTAATGATAATAATGAAAGGATATTGAATAAATACCTATCAATCTGTTGTTTAATGTGGACATAGCTTACTATGCCTATTGTTATGGCACAAGATAGCCCTAAAACTAACTTTGAAGTAGTTGATGACATTTTTATTACCGACACTAAGCTTGAATAGAGTTAAAACATATTATGAAATGAATTAGTTACTGATATTCTATTTATCAATTCACAAGTAGTACAATATTTTATTTTTATTCCTATTTTACTAGAGATAATAAAAATAAACTTCAAAAATCAATTAAGATTTAAGTCAACAATAATGGCAATGACAGACGATGTGAAATGAGACAGCTTAGTTCGCTGTCATATTTGACATTCTATTTGTTTATGGATGGGTTCTAGCACTTTTGAGTAGATTATCTTTATAAAAAAGTACAAAATGATTGAAGATTATTGAATTATTTTACAATTGTTTTTTGAAAAAAATATAGCAATCTCGTATTGACGTGAGTATACGAATTCGGAAATTCAAATAATTTTAGAAAAATAATTTATTTATTTGCAAACCTATTATGTATAATTTAAATATTTGAATTAGATTTATCATAGTTAAAATGTCTTTAAAGAAGCAGTATTACATTAAATAATACCTTTAGACGTTGTTATAATGTTTTGCCGGATGAAAATGTTGCATTGAGTTGGGACAGCATAGAACCATTCAATGAGAATCAAATCGAATAACATTCAAATTCAAAAAACATTCAAATCGATTAACATATATAAATGGAAATAATTGAGCTAATATTTTTAATTATTATAATAACAAATATTTTAATTTGTAAGCATTAATTCTCACTTTTCATTACCGTACTGACAAAAACAAACCAATAGGTACGGTATCTCATTGTCCGATCCAGATCTTGAGCCCTGGATATAGGCTTATCAATAAGGCAACGAAGTTATTGTCATTTCTATTACTAAGGCGGTGAATAAATAATGCATGGCTTTGTTAAATAAATTTATTTTAGAAACATTTTTATATCGTTCTTTTATAAGTATAGGTATTTTGTGAAGGTTACTCTGAACCTGACAATATAAAAAATACTTAAAATGTATCTTCGCTAAGGACTATCTTATTATAATTATGTACAATTAAATTACAGTATTTAAGAATAGAATTATGTACAAAAGGTATAAAACAATGTCTTCGCAATTATACCTACCTAAGGTATTTCTATTTTGCACTTTTTGAGTAGGTAAGATAAGTAGGTATTTTTTATATAAATAACTCAGCATGACGGACTGCCAGCCGACCGAATTATGTATAGGTATGTGTGAATTTGATAGGATTTTTTGAGTCATAAAAAATGAGTATTAAACTATACATAAAGCTCTGCCGTTTTAACTAAATTTTTTGGAAAAGCTAGTATTCCTGTCCTGCTCTTCGACTTCAAGCCTAGTTAGGCTACTCAGTGAAGTAACTGAAATCAGCAAATTAAAAAAATTTGGAGGGCATTCCCAAAATTATAGTGCAAGTATTGGAATAATTCACTTTGATACTTGTAATATATTTTTTAAATAAGTAGAAAAGATTTAAAATACGCGATTTTTTTGCCGGGGTTATTTCTGTCTCTACTTTCAGTGGCCAAACTCTAGCAGCCGATAGCTATTTCAATATTATAAGTGCTGAGTTGAATCCTAGGTAAAGTGCCTTAAATAAAACAAGTTTACATTAATTATATACAAATAATTTAAATAACTAATGTATCTATACAATAAAAACGAGCGTAGAAATTGAGTGTCTCTGCATTGAATAAAATTACAAAATATCTTTTGGTAATTTTATTTTGATTTCCAGTATGGTGTAATATTTACCTATTTAGAATGCGCTATACATTTTATAATGTTATAAAGATATTGAAATGTGTATAACAAGTTTAAAATTAAGTAGGTGTAAGCGTATTAATATTGGTAAATAATGATTATTGTCGAGTATTGAGTAGGTATGGTAAAGAATAATAAATCATAAGTAACTCAGTTAATGTTTTTTCTAGAATAACAATAAAATATAATAAAAATAAATAACAATTAAACAATGATTAGCGTAAACGAAATCCCGATAACAACGATCATGAGCCTATAAATATATATTTACACGATCGATAAAGGTATATCATAATTTAAAGTATACTTTTTGTTTAGTGTCCACTCTGGACCTATCTAATAACAGTGAATTACAACATCTTTGCAAATAGTTCATACCTATAAATCTTTCAGCATTGTTTTAAAGTTCATTCAATGTTTTAAAGTTTCTGATGAAGCTTTACGTATTTTACGTCATTTCCTGTTATTTCTTCGGCGAAAGGATAGTTTCTCAGCATTGCTTGGCAAAAGATGCCCAGACAGCAGTATGTAGGTGCGATTATTTGCCAAACTTTATCATTTTAATGACAATCGGTCGAAGCGTTGCATTTGTTCTTGATAAGTCTTGTTTTGTATTTACATCCACAGTTCTTGATATTAGTTATCCAGGCCGTTCTTTCAAATACTTTTTCCAAGTCTTACAAAGAGGCTTTGATTCTATTACCTATTTCTACATGTATGGCACCGCTACCTGCCGCAGTTTTCATAGAAACTCGCCGATCCTCTATTAGGAATCTCAGCGTATTCTCGCTTAGGTGTACATAATTTGCTGCTGAAGTCAACATTCCTTTTTCTGTATAAAAAAATATGCATATTAGTCAGAACCTAGATATTAATTTTTAATGTAGGTACAGGACAATAAATATGATAAAGCTATAAATTACAACTGAATATTTAATATTAATTATATTATGCTTGAACTACAAAGTTTATCATAATTTGAGCTGGAGCTAGACTCTTACATTCTACAATTCTTGTACTAGTATGGCGCGGGCTAATCATCCTTGAGGATATCTTTAAAATTTTATTATGTCTACTAATACAGATAAATTGCATTGTTTTTTCACAAGTACCTACCAGGATATCTAAAGTGGAGTTTGGATGTCTTTACAGGAAGCATATATACAAAATATCGACTATTTTCCTAAATAAAATAATAAACAATACCCTCTACTCGGCAGCTCCATTTGATCGACGAGCACAGACTTCACGTAAAGGCGGTCGTTACACCACAAAATGCAAAGAGATCGAGGCTCCAGTACATTCATGTCGTACTCCCACGATAGCTCTACCTGTAGGAACAGATAAATAATGTTATTTAGATTAGGTGTAAGAAACACTGACGCCGGAAGGGCATTCCACAGTTTTGCTGAGGGTATTAGAAACGTGGATGAAAGACGTTTAATGCGAGTTGCCTGGATATCTACCACGTCGTTAATATGTAAACTTTATTTAGCGTTCCGGTACGATGTCGTGTAGAAACCGCAAGGGGTGTGGTGTGGATTTAAATCCTACTCCTAAAAAGTTAGTCCGCTTCCATCTTAGATTGCATTATCACTTAACATCAGGTGTGATAGCAGTCAAGGGCCAACTTGTAGTCAATAAAAAAAAACTTACACATATAAGTTAGTATTGTGGTAAGTTAGTCTGTGTACCTGAAGTACTTAATTAATCACAATAAATGCAGTGTCAATCAATTTGTTATGATCCGAATAGACTAAACATTTCTACACTTACTTTTCTTACTTTACCGCCTAAATCCATTGGATGTGTGACAACGATCGTGTATGAAGTACCGTGCTCCAATCTATAAGAAAGCGGAAATAATATAAAGATAATTACATTACATATGGTATTCATAACATTACATATGGTATTTATAAAAAAAGTATACTTACTTAACATAATTATTAGGAGTGAGATCCATTCCTCTGATAACACCTCGATCAGAAAGCAGCGTGACTTTAAGGAAACCCTGTAAACAATATTTTTATTAGATCCTTATAAGTGAATAGATAATACAGCTAAGAAAATAAATTCTCAAAAAATATATCATCACCTGCACCCAAGACTCGGCACCCTTTGGATTTGCCAAGTGAACTACAATTTTGTAGTGACGTTCTGAAAATTAGAAATAAGAGGACCAAATTAAATTTATTTGAAATGTAATAGAATTTATTTTAAAATAAAATATCTTAGAATTGACCAAATAATTTACTATAGACTTTGTCTACTGAAAGTAGACTGATATCGCCCTACAAATTAACAAACAATTGCGTCTTTCGCATGAATAAACGCAAGTGTTTAAATGTTAATGTTAACTCATATAAAAAATATTTTGCAAGTATCAAACTGATTTATTCCGGATATTTGCAATATAATTTTGAGAGTGCCATTTTCAATGCAGAAGAGTTAATTTCGATTAAACCAAACCTTACGAAGGACTTCAATGATTTAATTTTGTATTTTACTTATATATTTTGCTGCAAGTAGATTGTTTGCTCACTATAAATGTTGTGAATATTTAAGGGTATTTTCGACATACTTAATTTCACAAATATTATTTTAGCTATTATCATGTCGAATAAAGGCGAACCAAAAGTGAATTATACATTATTAATGTTGTTTGCATAAATAATCCCTATAAATCCTATTATGTAAATAAACAAATGCAGTTTTGCCTTTACTTACGGCAGAATGGAAGTTCTTTGCCCGTATTAAGGAAATACTTAGCACCAATCGTGTCTTGTTCTTCAGAAGGATAGACCTCATTCTCCGACTGATTGTTTTTATTGGTTATTAATCCGGGCGAGCTATCTGCGTGGAATCTATAAAATATATCTACAAATTATATTTATTTAGGTATATACGAGTATCTGTAAAAATAATATTATTATTTAATCTATCTTTCTAGTCTATCTATCTAATAACCTTTAAACGATTTTCAATTGATATGTATACGCTATGTACGAGTATATAATCGATTCATTTAACGGCAATAATTCAACAATTTTTAACAAGGCTCGGTTTACCAGTACCTATTCTTTTAAAACCAAAACTCGACTGAAACAATTGCTTGTTTGGAGGGTAGAGAAACAGAGTTTTCGCATCTTCTATAGGAGAAAAGTTGAAAAAATATAGTTATATTAAATAACTGTTTAACAAAAATACTCCACAATATTTCTAGTGGATTCACAGGTTTGGTATGTTTAATTTAGCAATTTTAGATGAATTGAAGTATGCGAGTAAAAAATTTAATGTCATTATCGACTAAAGTAGTTAATTATTGAGATCTTCAACAACTTACGTTGTACAAAATATTGATGGTAAATAAACCTTACAGAATTAAACCAAACGTGCGTTTAGAGTGATTTTAGTTCGTAAACAGTAAATAGTATTGTTATTGATATATAAACATTTAATTTTATGAAAAACTGAGTGAATTACATAACATTTATGGGTAAAATTTTGTTGTGAAAAGTTGTCCAAGTGATGTAAAGGTCAAAACAAAAAAATATACTCAACAAATTTGACGCTTCTTTCTGAAGTTACTGTTGTGCAACTGTGGCGCCATCCTAATTTAATACATTTTGACAGACACTTTTTCATATACACAGATGATCCTCCTTTCCTCTACCCTCCATAATGCTTGTCAACAAACAACTTTAACATTTTAAAGTTAGAAAAGTTAGAGGTAGAAAACGCAACACATTTTTTGCCCAATAAATTTAAAATTGTGTTTTGTTATTTTAAAAATCTTATTTAAAAAACTTTGAATATATTAATTAGTTTTAAGCTTACTAATCTAATTTAATGTCGTGAATTCGTCATTAACAAGTTAATTAAAAAAAATAGGTGTGAAATGACTAGTGATTTCTACCTTCATTTTTAATTTGTTTGTTGACAAGCATTCTCAATCGAATTTTCAAAAAATACCTAACAAATCTCGGTCAACCAGCTACTTTATTTTTAACTAACGTGTCTATTGAACTTCGTACTGAAACAATTGCAATATTTGTTCAAATTGCAAACAGTTCCCCAATTTTCGCATTTTCCTAAAGCACAGCTGTAGTAGAACTAACAAAATAAAAAAAATAAATAAATGGACTTCAACAAAAATAATGGACTTTGTTTTTTTATTATATATTTGTTTGCTTTTTTAATTTGGCAATTTTAGTGTTTTTGCATTACTTTGCTACTGTTCTAGAACTTACCCCATGATTGCGCATCCATGGCCGCAGTGGAAACATTTTCCTGATATGAAATGTTGGTACGACGGACATTGGTGGCCTAAAATGTACGAATATTAGATAAATTTTAAGCAGTAATTAAACACTGTATACCATGACGAAATATAAGTATAACTCCTTACCTATATATGGACATTTTCCATTAATAGATTCCGTAAACAGTTTGATAGCTCTCACGTGATTGCACGCTACGAGAACTCTGGAAGCTTCTTCCAAGCCTTGTTTGACCAATGTCAGAGGAATCAATGGACCTTCCGTCAAGTCGCAGCCTGGTTGCTCTTTCCCATTGTTCGGGTAAAAGTCCAAGTGACCAACGGGTTGCGACATCCCGTATCCTGCCATAAATACAAAATCTGTCGCACGCGTGGAATAAACACGTCGATAAATTAGTAAACAGCAATAAATGGATATAATAAGTAAATATTTATAAATATATACAACTGTATAATGACACAGCGGCATGAGCGTGTTTATTTACATATAATACATACATAGAAAATATTAGTATATTAATGAAAGTACAGCAATAAGCGAAACAATTTTCAAAATATAATTTGAATTTATTGTTAATGTGTACGAGTAAATATGAGTCGATTAAAAAGCATAGATAACAGAGAAGAGTTTACGATTTACGTCCTGGTGTTTACCTAAAAGGAAAATGCTTTTCCCGTCTGTATGTATCACGTCAACTAGCTGAGCATCCGATGGATCCAATCTTACGTGTGTTGGCATTCCTTGAAAATATGGCTCAGCGGGATCTAGCCCGGTAATTCTGCCCAAATCCTAAAATAATAACAGCTAGATCAAAGACAATATGAAGATTGTTAATTGAAAATGATTATATTTTATCAAATTAAAGGAATATTCAGTTATCTTACAACTGACCTTTATTCGTTCACCGGCGTAGCCTGCCGTGTGAGCTCCTAATGAATGACCTATGATGTGAACGTCGAGTGGGTTCAACCCATGATCTTTCTGAAATAAATCTTAAGTAAAATAAATCTGCAAAAATAGGTACAGGTAAAATAGGTACACCACCTACACACTTTTTTTTTTAAATATCGTAATTTTTAAGAAAAGCTTATTTGCTAATACTTACCACTGATGTTTCACTGCGTAAGTTAAATGCCTACGCAGTGTAAATGGGCTATAAACATTTAAAAGGTGTTTCACTGTGTAAGTTAAATATCTACGCAGTGTAAATGGGCTATAAAAGGCTATAAACATTTAAAAGGTTTTAGGCTTAACTTACATTGGCGCAAACTCCAAGTGTTGTGACACGTTTTCTTTTTGCCTATAACATATTCACCTATATTTTCCATTTTTTAGATACACAGTTGTGTTATATTTATTTGAAATCAAGCATCGACTTCCGTTGTTTGATTTGTTATACAAATGTGGAATCGAACTTTGTAACTTAATGATGGGAAAATATAGATGAATATTATAAATTGTAGTTGAAAACATGACACTTCGCTTCTGCGCCAATCTAAGTTGAGTTATAGGGTAATGGCTAGTACGGCTTTAAAACCAATAGATACCGTCTTTTAGTTTATATTGAAAGATATAAAAATATCAATATAGAAAGAACAAGATTCATATTAAGAACCAATATTCAAAATTGATTTGCATTAAACAAATAAATGGAATCAGTGAAACGGATTACCAGAAAAACGTATAAAAAACCGGAATAGTAGGTAAATAGGGTACAGTCTAGTTACTAGACTAGTGTCAACAGTCTAGACGTACGTATGTGTGTTCATACCTGTAGTGTATTTATAAAGTGCGCGACTTCTAGACCCACTAGCCTTGTATTCGCGGTGGCTTGTGTGTAAAGAGGTAAACTGCCGCCGGCCCAGTCCACTACGACCACATTGAAGTCACCAGCTTTCACCAGTTCATCTTTCATTTCACTAACCTGTAAAATTAAAATAATTAATGTAGGTTAACAATCGGTATTGGAAATGTTGACACTACATTTTATTTTTTTTTAATATACTCGTTTCTCGTTGGCTTATGATGGACTTACAAGTAGGTACCGAGGTATAATGTTTTAATTTTGAAATTATTGAAAGTAGGATAAAATCTATATATCTTTTGGTTTCTGCACAACATTGTACCTAGTATAAATCCATAAAAAATTATTGTGGAATTATGTTTTCCAATAAACAAAAGATAAAAAATGTTTAATAAGACTTCGTCGACTTAGTTGGTTCATGCATTTACTTTTCAATAGGCTACAAATAAATATATTAATCAAGTATCTAGGTATTTCGTAAAAATAAAAGACGGAAGTATTGTACGAACAATAAAAAAATATTACGAAACAGTTATTTAAAATTTTTGTGTTATTACTATGCAGGGTAATTGGCCAATAAAAATACAAGTAAATGCCAAGAAAATAAATCTAACAGCTCAATTATATTTAGCGACACGCAAACTTATCTTTCACAGTGGATTATGTATTATGCAATTTGCAACCTTTTGATTTAGAGAAAGATTTTCATGTAAGCGTACATAAGCGATTAAAGTTACTCATAAAATATTTACCCAGTTTGACAGCGGTGTGTCGATGAATCCGTGAATTATTAATTTTGTCAGTCTGGTAGGGCTAAAGTTCGATTTCGCGATGGTTTTGTTGACATTGACGTTTAGTATCTGTCCATCCGTTGGGTTCTTTTTTGTGTATAAGATGAATCTGTAAAAAATCGGACATTTACTGGATTACCTAAGCTGTATCTAAGTAACTCACACAACATAACTCTTAGCATCAACAGTATTTCTAATTATTATACCAATAGTGTAAGGTGACTATTCCGTCGTCTGTAGGTACTCCCCGCAACTTTAAATAGTATGAACAACTTTGGAGTGAATCACCCCCAGAAGATTAAAACTATTCTTCTTATAGATATCTACGAAGCAAGCGCACCCAAAGACCTGATCACTAATAGTTACTACTTTTTAATAATTTATACTTTTTAAAATTGCATTAAAAATTGTGACGTAATTTACAAAATCAAAGCATACAGGCATTAAGGTGAAAAAAAAAATACTGTTAAAAAATTAAAGTTAAAATGCACAAATCTGTAAAGTATTTTTACCTGGTGTTAATAACGACTCTGGGTAAAGGGAACACATTGAACGGCCGATGTATGAGATGGTACCAACTTCGTGTTATATTCAGACAACCCAGCTCATCGTAGCATCTCGTTTCATTTTCAACTAAAACATTATTTCATTTTTATGAACAAAAGATGTTTCTTTAAACAATTATCTTAATCTATAACAATATGCATTATTAAAGTTATTTAAGGCGATCTGACTTTAAATGACTTTTTTTTATCGACTACAAGTTGGCCCTTGACTGCTATCACGCCTGATGTTAAGTGATGATGCAATCTAAGATGGAAGTGGGCTAACTTGTTAGGAGTAGGAAATCCACACCCCTTTCGGTTTCTACACGACATTGTACCGGAACGCTAAATCGCTTGGCGGTACGTCTTTGTCAGTAGGGTGGTAACTAGCCACGGCGAAAGCCTCCCGCCAGCTAGACCAAGACAAATTTAGAAAAATCTCAATCTGCCCTGCCGGGAATCGAACCCAGGACCTCCGTCTCGTAAATCCACAGCACATACCACTGCGCCACGGAGATCGTCAAAAAAAGACTTTTCTTCAAACAAGAGGAGATTTTCAATTCAACCGTATCTATATTGCTTTTTTTGTAACGATGTTTTTTGCAGCTAAACAGTGTTTTTAGTTTGCCTCTATGTCTAGAGATAGTGACGATTTAACACAACACTCCTGATAAAAAAAATACGGAAAAGGGCCCACGTTGCTATTGTAAAAATTTGAAAATTAAATTACGGGATAAATTGAAATTACCACGACAATTAGGTTTAGCTTAGACTAGAAGCGTAGCGATGGAATTAAAATTGAGCGATTCTTGATTTAATTTTTGTATAATAGAACTTTGTCGTCGTCGATAATCTGAGGCGAATTCACGTCGTCGTTGCTCCGATTCGCCTCTGCGCCAGTCTCAGTCAGTTTTTACAAATTAACAGGGTATATATATAAATTATTTGAGGTAATACAATATGATAAACTTACATGGCAACCAGGGTATGTTGACCTCGATCCGGTCAGAGCGAGCCCAGTTGAAAGGGTCGAGGATTCCGGCGAAAGCTGGCTGCAGACCCAGTAGGATGCACCAGAGCATAACCCGGAGATGTCTGTTCGTCAAGTGAAGCCGTAGCATAATATTTTCACCGTACCTGGAAAAGATTAACGGATATAAGTCAATTTGAGTTAAATACCACTTTAATATTATTATTTTTATAAACCACTGCAAAAACTACAGCAAAAATATAATGGTGCTTACATTTTGTGTATAGAATACATACATAAACCTTTTAGGTTTCTTGTTGATTCATACTAATGTTTGTACATTCCAAAAAGTTTTGTTAATTTCATTTTAAATTCAATTAAGATCCAAATTCATTTAACTCTTATAACCTTTGGAAATTATTATAACCTTTGGAAATTCAATTCAAATCTGTCAGTGCGCAGTGACTATTACAATATACTTGAAAAATATCTACATGCAAAAAGTATTTCAAATCTGATTTTGGTATTAGCGAGACTAACAAACAACAATTTATCTTTATACTTAATATATAAAATGATGAGTTGCAATAATTTCCTGAAATTTTCGCGGTAATGCAACGTAATACCTACATAGCTCGCGGAACATATTGCGTGTTATATTCCTTATGCAACATTTAAGGAGCAACTGCTAAATACATCGAAATATATGTACTAGCAGACGTCCGCGACTTCGCCCGCGAGAAAAAATATCTATTCGCGACCTTCCAAGAACACAAAAAATTGCACGTGACACTTTTTCTTAAAGAAAATATTGATATATCCATAAAAGATATATTTGCAATTTTTTTGTACTCTTTATAAAGAATTCTTATAAAGACATTGTTTTGTTATACAACAAAGGGTAAAGGCAGCATTATCAATGACAACTCCTAGCCCGACTTTTTTTAACAAATATGTATCATATTTGGGTTTATTTACACTAAACCGTTTATAATAAATTATATGTTTAAACCTTCCTCAGGAATCACTCTATCTATTGGTAAAAGAAACATAAAAATGCGTTTAATAAAATCTTTGAGTTTATCGCGAACAGACAGGACAGGCTCGATGGGTTTTTTAATATGTAGTGATATCGAAACTGTTAACCTGAGCACGCCATTTGACTTTCGTGTAAAAAGAAATACCAATATTGTAAATGAGAATCTCAATAATAACCGAGACAGTTTATTTTTAATGCATCGCAACGAATTCCAAACTTAATAAGTGTTAAATGGAAATAATTCGAGTGAAAGTGGTCTTCACAGTGTAAAAAAGTAAGCTAAAAAATTTAAACTTGACTAATAAGTATATCAAGAATATCCTGAAATTGTTGTGGGTAATAAACTATATTTCAGAGGATGACCCTGTTCATATGGCACTTGCCTTTTAAAGTTGCCTTTTGAATAATGGTATACGTTTTGACGACCTCCGTGGCGCAGTGGTATGCGCGGTGGATTTATAAGACGGAGGTCCTGGGTTCAATTCAGATTTTTCTTAATTTGTCTTGGTCTGGCTGGTGGGAGGCTTTCGCCGTGGCTAGTTACCACCCTACCGACAAAGACGTACCGCCAAGCGATTTAGCGTTCCGGTACGATGTCGTGTAGACACCGATAGGGGTGTGGATTTCATCCTACTCCTCAGTTGCCCTTCTTAGACTGCATCACTTAACATCAGGTGTGATAGCAGTCAAGGGCCAACTTGTAGTCGATAAAAAAAAAAAAAATACGGCCACGGTTATTCCCCGAACGTTACCTAGAATATCTGATGGCTTAATTTATTAATTCTGATAGATAAATTTTATGTGACGTCACACAACCTATAACCAGTGAAAAATCAGGAAGATAGAACCATTTTAATATCCTGCAGCATGGAACCACATTTGTTAAATAATGATAATAAGCTACCAAGTACCAATTTTAACCAATATACCTGTAGTATTTGGTTAACATTTGAGATCAGTAAGGTAAAAAACATTGCAATTGCTTTTTGTGTTCATATAATTCATGATTTCTGTCGAAGTTGCCGTTGCATCGCCTTAACAATGACTCGCCTTGCCTTGTGCGTGTGTGATGTGTGATAGAGGCGTTAAGTTCTTTTGCTCAAACATACGATTGTTAAATAGAAGTCAACCGTAATATATGTTACGGTAGCTTTTACTTAACACAATTACTTAATAATAAAATGGAAATATTATTAGCATTATAAATAGCGCAGACGTTAAAAATAAAAATATTGTAATTTACTTATTGTTTAAATTGGATTACAAAAGACAGCATTAATATAAGTATAAGCTATGACCAGAGTTTACACAGGTATAGTTCCCGTTCCCATGGTAGTGTCGAAAAATCCATTTTAAATCAGCATCTACATAGCGAAATGAATAACTTTAACTAAATCACAAATTATTGACTGACATGTAGTGTATATGTCTAGAGATGTGATGAGTTTTTTTTAAATAACTAGCCAACTGATCGTTTAGCACGCCATTGAAGCTACTGCTGGGCTGAGCTAGATCCTAAGACTTATTGTTAAGCAGTTGCACTAATAGCCAATGATTGAAGCGGCTTACGCTTTCACGTACATTTCAGTCACGGCGTGAGGGATTAATTCGACGAGGCAATTATCCAACCAACCTACTCACTTCATCATTATCTCACAATAAATAATCAGAGATAAAATTAGTAAGGTGAAGCAAATTAATTATACTAGTATTGAAAGCGATGATGGAGCGAAGGCTAAGCCTGGCACTTTCACTTTTACAATCAAAATCAAGCTAGTTATGTCAAGATAACCTGGACAGGAGATTGTAACCATATTATTAGAAGAGTTACAAATCACCTTGAGATAGATAAAAAAATAACATCACTAGCTCACAGAGTGCTGTTGCTGTAACTATGTGATGTAATGGTAACGTATAAGTAAATAATTGGAAAATTATAGTTCTTATATTATCTGTATTAATAGCTTACGAGATTTTAGTGTAAGCAAAGAATACATAACAGTAATTATGCTATTGTTTGATTCACCTTTATCAGCGAGGGGAAATGAAGCTTATATTCATCATGCTGCTCTAATGCAGATTGGCGGGCTTAGGCTGGTATTAATTGATTCCGACCATGGATTAGAACTTAGGACTTTGTGATCTGAAACCACATAAGTTAACCACGTGAACAACGCGGCAGTAGTTTGATTACTGAGCACCTAAACCTCAAGTAACCGGTACCACAATGTTGCTGTTTTGCTTACCAATTACATAATATGTTGCCAAGCATAATAATCGATGTGTTTCGGCTTTAAGGTAATTAATGGTTCCTGGTGAAATTACACGGTTCATAGCAGCTATGTGCGTAAAAAATGTGCGTGTCCCACAATTTGTAGGACGTGTTTTGGAGGCGATGCTTTATTATGTATTGTCGATGTTGTCTGTGTGTCATCTGCTTGTTCCATTAGTAAGTGGCATTAAAAGCAAATCAATATATATTTATTTCTGGTTCTGGAAGATATGGTCGCTACCAGTGGGCGTTATAAATATTATAAGAAGGCTCAGAGTCACTCAGATAGCAACGAGCCATAATCGGTGTATTTCTATGTGATCGAATCAGAAATAAGGAGATCCACAGATGAACCTAAGTTACTAAGATAGCTCAATGAGATGCTAACCTGAAGTGGAAATGGGCGGGGCACATAGTTTGAAGTGCTGATGGACGTTGGAATCGAAGGTTCTGGAATAGCGAACTTGCACCTGAAAGCGTCAACTATGTAAACTGAAGACATTAAGCAAGTTGCTGGGAGCCGCTGTAAGCATTTGTATCCAGACCGCGGTGTACGGAAGACTTTTCAAGAGGTTCGGTATTGATTGTTCAGCAGTGGACGTCGATCGGGTGTTGATGATTATGACGTATAGTTCTGATCCAGGATTCTGAATTATTTATCAATAAATACAAGATCACGATTAATAATAAATTGGCCATGAATCCAACCGGATTCTACATACGTATATTTATGACGTCAACTTTAACTCTTTATGAAGGAATATAAAACGTTTTTATCACAATCATAGAAGTGCATTTTGAATTGAACTTCATCAGGTAAAACAATTCGATATCTTTTGTACGAAATTGAGAATGCGTTCTTTTGTTATTTCGTATAATTTAAAGTATCGACTTATTTTCATTTTAAATTATTCAGAGTATAAACATGCAGGGGGAGAAGGATGTTACAGTTTTCGCTTTATTTAATACTCCTTCAGTTTCACACACAAATACGCCTGTCAAACGCCTGTCTAATTTTTTTATAATTACAAACAAACCTAAACCATCATCCGACATTATCACATTATCAGATCCGTACCACCGTACCGCCCTTTGCCGTTACGTACCTACCATTGAGCATTGTGTTCCGGTACGTGACCAACTCATGTCTACAAGTCACTAAACAGTACAATTCGTACAAGTTTTCATGTTATAGTCACTTTAATTGTTGTGTGTGTTGCAATTAATTGTCCGAACGGCCTTTACGTAATCGATAATGGCTTTGCGAGTTTCTTTGAAAGTATGATATAACAGGGATAATTGTTGTGATTTTGGGTCTTGGGACCTGTGATTGATTGATTGAGACAACCTCGTTAGGTCTGTCGGATCAATTATTAAGCTGCTTAACAAGAGTTTTCAAATTTGAGACGCATATTGGGCAAAAAATTATCTATGTATTTTGTTTTTCTTTCTGTAACTCTTCAGTAGTTAAGTATAGTAGATACTTGAAGCACATTGCGAAGACTGTCCCGATCTTTACACTAACATCTGAGGATACTTGTATCTGATATTAACGTTTTACTAATAGAATGAGGTATATATAAGCTTGATAGGATAATATTATTTGTACAAAATAAAGAAATATGTTAGTGCTTTTTTATTATTAAATTAAGTATTCGAAATTAGTATTTTCACATACTATTGTAATGATCTACATGTCACGTCGTTTACTTAAAATATTTATTCATTATATTCGTTGAAAAAATCGTTTAAATAGCTAGATTTAAACGATTTATTTAAAACGAATTATTAGAATTTAAACGATGGGGCACTTCTCTTACTGAATGGCATAGGTTATTTTGCGTCTTTATTCCGTTATTATTTAAGATTATGTGATGTACAAAAAAGTTAAACAGTTCATTGGTTTAGTATGAAATCCGGTTATGAAATATATACTCGTATAGTTAGATTTTTTATCTTTCACTGTCTCGAGGCCATTTACGATAGTTGTTTGCAATTTTGTGCTTATTGGAATGTAATTGCCAATGTTATAACTTTAAAAGGCAAAAGGTTTAGATTGCATTAACACGATTTATACAAATATTGACTTAATCGGTGATAGTAATGGTTGAGACATCGATCATCGTTTAGTCAGGTATAGGATGTAAGGTACGAATTTCTAACTTTGCGAAGTTATGTTGTTTTAAGCAATTACTTTATTATCACTTGGTTGATTCTGCGGACCTGATGAATTATCACAATATTCTCAAGATGTGTGAAATCCACTAATTCGCTCTTGACCAACATAGATGATTAGCATTACTTAAGGAAAAAGCGTTTGCGTCTCCTCTTTTTATGTGTATAGCCTAGAAAACTCTTTCACTGGGAAACACTGTTTCCTCATTTGTTCTCTACATTCTTTTCCAGGTATCGCTAAAACGAGTGATTAAGCGCTTGCTAGGTAACCGTATGTCATCTTGGGGCACACCACACTTACCATCAGGTGAACCTATCTAGCAATGTTATCTAACCTATTTAACATAAAAAATCCTTATCATTCTCAGATCCGGTCTCGAGATCAGTGAGGCAATGATGTTTTGAATTTTTCGGTTGCCTTAGTTAACATATTATTTATAATTTAACACACACTATTTATTTCTCTTTTACAAAGACAAGTGAACTTAGTAAATATAATATGTTTAAAGATAATGTAAATTTAGGTCTATTTCACGAACTAAACGAAGACATAATTAATTAATCGTTCGTAAAAACTAGTTGGATTTTAGTATTCAAACTAGTTCGTATAATTTATGCAAACTTAGGTAAAACTGAACCGTATGTTATATTTGCATAAACGAATAATTGTAAATTACATGTACTAAATTACTTGTAATTTAGTACGTTACTACTAAATATTAAACTGTTTACATTTTTTTGGATTTATTTACTGGCTTTGTTCGCAGATATATTATTTTAATTTGCTTTTAATACTTCTATACTTTCTATGTAAAAATAAAATCAAATTATTATTATTTGAGCATTTTCTGTATTTACTGTAAATTTGGTTTACAGCTTGTAATAAAATATATTAAAAAAATCTGCATGTTCATAGAGTATACAGACATTATAGTGTTGTCTATAAACGCTTCTATAGCGAGCTGCGTGATGTCAATGTATCGAGGAACTGACGTGCGAGGAATTGCATATCGTCAACGTATAATAAACATAATAGAGGCATGTACACTTGTGATCTATTGACCAGGAACAAGATTTGTTTTCAAAGAATATTTAATTATTACAAAGTACAATACTGTTATATTTTATAGCAGAATAAATAATAATAATATCTTTATTATCAAAAGACACAAAAGGATATGCAATAAGTGCTTATAACTAAGTTATCAAAGTATCTTTAATTATTTAAATTTTATCCTAAATAATTAACAAATTATCACTAATGTGAATTTGTATATGTAATATGAGATTAGTATAAAAATTTTAATATGTTAAAAGTAAGTACAAAAAAATATTATAGATAATTTTATTTGGTTTGAATATCACAATTGATATTTTATTGACAGAGGTAATTTTAAACCACTTTTTATACAAAAAATATTATATAGTGTACTTAGCTACATAATGACGTAGCAATAAGGTAGGTATACTATATCCTAAACCCTCTGAAAGTTAAACATTTTATTGGCGTAATAAAATAATAAGGAATAGGTAATCGAAGGCCTTGCAGTTTAAGTTCGTGTGCCGTATTGCTAGTGAAAGACATCAACGTGCGCTAAGCACGTCATGCAATGTTTTAGCCGTTTGTGTTATTAGTTTTTTAAAATGTTTACTTTACATTTTGTTATTTTAATTCGACATAGAAAATAATTAAAAAAAACCGGAATCACAGAAAAACGATAATTTTTATTTAAGAATCGGATAAGTACGGTATTGTTTACAGAAAATTAAATAAAAATAGGTATTAATATTTTTTAATAATTTTTTTTAATAACGAATATTTGCATTAATTTTAATATGTAATAAGACCAACATTCCCTTTTCTCCTTCAATTAGTCGTAAAAATTAGTTATAGAAGTCAGTCGGTTAGTCAGAGTGATAGGGGCGAGCATCAAACTCTATAGTTCTCGGTGTAGAGTCCGACAGCTTAATCATGGAGCTATCAATATTATTCACACTTATGTAATATTTAACTTAGATAATAAATAAACTAAAATAAATCAAGTCTAAAAGCATAAATTTAATAGCTATCTGTAACAGTAGGAAAACATTCTCGACATTCTCACAAAGTAATGGCATAATATTATTAGGTTTTTGACCTTTGTGAGAATTGATGGTCCAACTTTGCAAATCATTATTTACTCGTTTGCTAACATTCATAAGACCTTGACTTCGATTTAACAGCACGTATTATATAAGTTTTACAACACATTAACGTTTTTTTTACACGGACTTTACAATACTTCCTGTAAGTTGAAGGAATTTGTTTTTTAAGTTACTTACTTCATTGTTTCATTTTAAAAGGCGTTAACTGAAAACAGGTGAGCGTTTATTTGATGTAAATAACAAGTTGGTATAAAGATTCTTTCAAATTCAAATTCAAATTTATTTATTGCTAGAATGTGGTTCTACAAATTGTTCTACAAAAAAAAACATCAAAAAGGCTTCAAAATCATTTATTTCAAAATCGTTTATTTCCAATAGGCTTTTGAAACGTCAAATTTGTAGTGACTCTACCACCGGCTCGGAAGGCAGGCCCTGTTGAGAAGAGCCGGCAAGAAACTCAACAGTTGCTCTTTTTATAATATTAACAATTTTAACAATATTTTTTTTTAACAATCATTTACAATTATCATTATTTTATAAAAAAAATTACAATAATTTAATTACATTATTATTATATAAATGTCAGTTAATAAATTAAATTATGTCAATAACAAAATATTTATCCTTAAGGTACTCGTCAACAGAATAATATCCTTTATCCAAAAGTATGTTGAAAATTCTTATATGGTTATAAATACTTATGGCCATACAATAAGTGTTATTTTTATAGATGTTGATTCTTTGTCTTGGTATTACAATCTTATTTTTAAATCTATTTGGTCGTGTCAATATATCTTCCACGTTAAAAATTTTATCTCTATGGTTATGGATGAAGACAGATAGCTCCTTATTAGTCATATGACTTCAACGTTTTTTCTATCTAAGTACTACTTTTATGTTAAAGTGTAATGAACATTTTTGTTTGTTACAACAACTTACATACATAATTTAAACATTTACTAATAGTTCACATAATTTATACATTTGGGGAAATGAATTTTGTAAATCACATATCTGTGACACAATATGAATAAATTTAAAAGACGTTATGCTGGTCAAATGTGTTTATGTTCATAAACTAATACAAGGTTATAGACATTGCTAGAATATTCTACGTTTAACGAAATGTTATTTTTTTATCCTTTTGTTCAAATAAACATTACTTCGCACAGCAGTAATACTTATTACATATTAGTGAAGACATAAGGATGTTTGCTATTATATTAGACACACACGGCTAAACGGTTTCAATGATATTTTGCAAATAGTTAGACAAGCGATTATAATATTTTAACCTTGAGTCCTGCAAAAATTCGAGGAAGTGTAAAAAAATAGATACATGTACCTACCTATTTTTTTTTATATTGAACCTTAATATTATATTTAAATGCGTTCATATTTCATTTAGTATAATTGTGTTTATACGATGAACTTCTGAAATAATTAGATGGTTTTTCATAAAACTTTGCACTGTGGTCAGTTAATAAAAACAGGGAACTTGAGCGACCTAAATATTATGTCTTTTGCTTGTTTATTTTGGAAATAAAACTGTACTGTTTACAATTTAGGTTTTACAAGTTCGCATCGCATCAACTTTCTTTACAAATAAATAAAATGGAATTTGAATTACATAAAAATGTACAATACTTTGTTCAAAAAATAAATTTAAAAAAAAAATTTTTCGGTTTGTCTGTTTGTTCCGGCTACTTTGAAATTACCAGTTATTTTTCATTTGATAGCCAGGCGCGTAAGTAACATAGGCTAATTTGTATCCCGGTATACCAACGTGAACGGGAACTAGGCAGGTGAAACCGCGGGCATTCGTTAAATATATGTCAGTAGAGTTAATGTCCTTCAAGTCTCCAGTAAGAGACAAGTGTACTCGCACACTCGATTGACCTCATTAAGAGTTTATAAAGCGAAAGTGGATAAACAAGTCTGAGAAAGGTAGTTGGCTCTTTCTTGAGGCGTGGAGCCTGGCTAGTTTCATCTGTTAGTAGTGTCTGTAGTGTAAGTTACTGTAGTCTTTAAAGTCATTCATGATACACACAACGTACGCGGTAGTATCTGCTAAAGGTACATAAGGAATACCAAATAAAAGAAAATTAAAGGGGAAGAAAAGTTTTCTCTTTCAAATATTTAGTTTTATTATTTTCTTTCTTCAATTTAGTTACAAATTATGAATTTATTTAATGGCCTGTTCAAAAATAGGTTCGAAAGGATTTTCAACTACACCTACTATTATGTATTCTGTGGTACAGAGATATAACTACCTACCTACATACAACTAAGCTTAGAGTAGAATAATATCTAATCTTCTTCTAATACAATGAAGAGGTTTTTGAGCTCAGACCCACGTGTAAGTGTGAGTTATAATGATCTTCAATGATTGCTATCAGATGTTAATGATAATATCCCAGAGCGACATGCTCTCCAAGGCAAACGTTTATTTTACAACTGATCGACCTAATATTTCTTAACAGACGCATGAGTCGATCCCAGTAAATTAAGTTAACTACTTCACTACGGAATTTACTATTATACATATCTAGTGTAATTATTTAAAACTTTACTTATGGGTTCACCGTATGCAAGTTTTGTCACACGAGCGGCTGATTTAAAATAATATTTTGATATAATCTAATGTGACCCGGTCGCGAGGTTAACAAGAGGAAATACAGATTTGAAGAGCGAGTTAATTTAAAGTTCCGGTTAAATTATCGTTTGCATCTGACTATAATTGCAACTTAAAACATTATTGTGCTCCATTTATCATCCTTAATGGTTTGCGCCATCCAGATAGCGATCGATCTGGTAAATTCTAAGTAAAGTAGGTACTTAAAGAGAGGTCACGTTAACGCGAACGACATATCCCCATGGTGAAATTAAATTTGTGACCTAGTATCATATTAACAATCATCAAAGTAACTTAACTTAGTAACTTACACTTTATTTAGAGGGATTTTAAAATTACCTATAGCTGAATTCTAGATTATAAAGAGTTTTTAAAAATCTCTCTTTATTTTATTTTTTCGCAAAATAGTTTTTCTTGCACTTTTCAAGCACTGATAAATATCAAAGCTATTTTATTTAAAATCGTAATATTATTATTTTGAGGATTATCAAAAGGTGCATAGGTAAAGTTTAATGTGAAGTGTTATGTGCGCACTTAAGTAAAATTGCTTGAAATTAATCATTGTTATTAGGTAACAAAGAGTAAATTCTAGCCAAACTATCGCGATTAATTGGAAAAATTAGGATTTTGTCTGTCTTTTATTTAGTAGAAATAGTCAAAAAGGTTTTCAACCTGCCTACTATTTAAAAAAATCTGAAGGGAATTTATAATTAGGCACAATTATCTATTGGGAGTTATGTAATACCAAAAAAGTACATGTTGATTTAATAAATCATTTTCTCTTTAGAAGTCTCTTATAACTTGTTACATACATTAGGTAGGTACGACTTTCTTTTCCACTATAAATAATATTATTAATTTCGTTAAATAATTTTATAAAGCCAGTAAGTTATTTAATTAATTATGTAACTATATACAACCGGATGGGATATCTAGACATTTTATAATTATAGTTGTTAACTATTGAATTTATGATGAATTGATACCGTTCGTTTCAGGTTATGTAACTTCTAAAAAAAATTTTATATTGAAAGAGAACGTGTCCGAACACCGATGTACAACTTTCAACGGTGTTGAAAATGGTATCCTCTTTATACTCGGCAATTGCAATCATTTAAATATTGCTTTTAGTGCTCAATAAAAAGTTTAATTGGAAACCTGAAATTACTTGACGTAGTCATCGCGAATTGTGCCGTTTTTGTAATAGACTCATTGAATTTTTTGACAATGGTTTACTTTAAATAATTATGTGTATTATTACCATTGAACAACGTACGTTATAGTGGTTTTGTTTTGACTGATTAAAGCACAAATAAAAAAAAAATTATCAAATTTTAGTACAAATATACTAAAATAAGTGTTTCTATTGGCTCTTTTTCTTAGAACCAAAAACCACGTTTAGAACCTTCTTAGTTAAATTTTAAGTTTCCTATCTTAAATTACCATCATTATTAAACTAATCTATTACGACATATTGACGATTAAACATATATAAATCGACTTGACTTCAGGCTTATAAATTGATCTATATATATAAATATGCTGTTAATATGTTAACTATAATACTAAAACATCATATTGTACTTTTCTTTATCGAAGGATATTTTCTATGCGTGATATCACTGATTCAAAGCCAAGATTTTATCCAACTTGATCTAAAGTTGAAGTGAAGGATGATTAGTTGTGTATTAGCGTGAAAGAAAGATCTGGATAAATACTATCCTAATATTGCAATGTATACACGATATGTGTGCCACTATATCCGTTCATTCGTTTTTGCGTTGTTGTGTAACAAGCAGCTAAATTTCCAAATATACGAACTTACACACAAAACTATAAGTAGGATAATAAAAAGGAAGGACAATCACACAATCATTGATGTTAACGTATTTTATGGATTACTATTATCGTTTATGGTAAACATACGTGTAGGTATGTTAATAAAACGAAATCGAGTACGCAGATAATTCTGAAGAAACTACTTTGGAATGTCGTTTTTACGACATACAGCATAAACTCCGCCTTCTAAAGCTTGAATGGTTCGTTAGTTTTTCATAAGTAAAACCCAGTTATTTCATTATCAGCTTAAGGGCCGGGTCTCCTCTGTATAGTTGAGGGGACATGGAGCGTAGGCAACTCGGCCAACGAGGCAGTCAATAAAAATAAAAATAAAGATTTCTTTGAAATTAATGGATAACTAATTATTTATCATTTTAACTTATACCAGAGTCCCCGTAAGAATGTCCTTACCTACCTTACTATACTAATGGAGCCAAATTTTCACGCGGTAATGTGGATTGGATTTATGAAACACAGTTCGATTCCCGGCTGGACCGATTGAGATTTTCTTAATCAGTTCTGGCCCATCTGGAAGTAGGTTTCAGTCGAGGCCGCAAAGACGTGTCACCAATCGATTTTACGTCCCGGTAGAATGTCGTATAGAAACCGAAAGGCATGTGGATTTCATACTACAGCTAACAAGTAACTCCGTTTTATCTTAAAATAAATATAAAAAATCTAAATTGATTTAGCCTAATGGACAAGTTTAATTCCCAGCATGGGTCTGTTATACCCAGTAACGAAAGAATACATAAACGCCAGAAGGACAGTGCTCGTGAAATACTTGTATCGTTTCCATCGTACTTTTAATGTGTACAAAATGTATTTTGTCTCAGACAAAGAGCAGTTTCTCCTGCGCATATTTTATCTTTGAACGGTGACTTTTAACTGTAGATATTATGGTGTATTATTGTGTATGGGGTAAACGCACTTGTCGCTTTCTCTATGTCGTTGTCACTGTCTCTTTTATACGTTCGACACTGAAAGCTCGGGAGTCGGTAGACGGATTTTAATAACCAACGAACATTGCTCTATAATACTTAATTAAAAACTTAATAAAAGCGAAAAATACGTATAGTTTAAAGTTATAGTTATTATAGTTTAAAGAAAACCCCTTGAAAATAAAAAAAGCTCGTTATGCTATATAAAAGTCCTTTATAGCATATATCGTTATAGTGTAGAATAACTTGCTATACCTGTCTTAAAAAACTGCTTCATACATTTTTTTGGCGTTTTTAAACAGACATTTTGTTTTGAAACAATCGTGATGTTTTTTTAATTTAGATTTTTATCATCTCTTCCATAATACAGATTATTTTATTGCCTTTATAATTTTTCTTTTTATAATATATTTTATTGCTACAAAATTATTGCCTCATTACTCGGCTATTACAACCAACCTTACCGGAAATGTTAGTACATATTATGTTAGTAATAAATGTTTTACATTATAACACAGAATTCTAAACAGATCTATAACCTAAGAGTGCAGTACATTGTTCACGTAGAAAGGTGCTCGTTAACAGAGCTCTTAACATAGAAATGTTAGACTTTAGGGTAAAACTGCTTGTTCTTTATTCCATTCACTGGAAATACAATATGGAGAAGGGGGTCAGAGATGCGGAGAAAGCTCTGCTTTTAAAAATGTAAATACAGCAATTATCTGAAACGAATTTCATTTTCATTTCGTTATCCCATTTGAGATGGCTTTTAGGAAAGGACATTGTTTTTTGAAAGTTGTTTTTAAATACTATGGAACACCAATACATACATAGCATCACGCCTCGTTCCCATAGGGGTAGGCAAAGACTACATCCTTCCATTTGCCACGGTCCTTGCATACTACACCTATTAATCCTTTCATACAAGATCGTCGGTTTAGGGTACTTTTGACCTGGCCATTTTTTAAAATGTCCTGAATTTGGTCCAGAAACATTCGCCTAGGTCTTCCCCTTCCAACACTTCCATTCACTCTCGCCTCATAAATCTCTTTTGTTAATCTTCTTTCATCCATTCTCTCTGCATGCCCAAACCATCTAAGCATCCCTTTCTCTATTTTAGTCACTACATCTTCTTTTACACCACACTGTTCTCTTATTATACTATTGTTAACTCTGTCACTCAGTTTTATTCCGCTCATACTCCTCAACGCTCTCATCTCTACTGCATTTATTTTACTTTTATGCTTCTTCTGCCATACCCAACTTTCACTACCATACATGAGTGTGGGCACTAGCACACCTCTATGCACAGCCAGTCTTGTCTTCTGAGACACTTTCTGGCTATTCATAAATGCATGTAGAGCACCATTCACCATGTTTCCAGCATTTACTCTTCTTTCAATATCACTCTCACACGTTCCATCTTTCGTGAATTTACTACCCAGGTATACAAACTCTTTTACTTCTTCCACTTTCTCTCCATTTATCAAAATATTACAATCTGTCACATGTTCATCTCTTTCAAAAATCATTACTTTCGTTTTGTTGACATTCACTTTCATTCCTTTCCTTTTCAAAGCTACATTCATAATAGTTACCATTTCTTGTAACTCATTAGCAGACGATGCAAGTAATACTTGATCATCTGCGTAGAGAAGACATTTAATGAGTAACTCGTTCATTCTTAGACCACATACACTTTCTTTCAAATCTATCAAGCAACTGTCCATGAACAAGTTGAACAGCCATGGTGACGCTACACATCCCTGTCGTACGCCCCTCTCCACTGGGAACCACTCAGTGTATGCCCCATTTATTCTGACACAAGCACTAGAATTGTCATAAAGAGATTTCAGTGCTCGGACCAGACTGCTGCTCACCCCATACGTGGACAATGTTGACCATAGCTCATTCCTCACCACACGGTCATAGGCCTTTTCCAAGTCAATAAAAGCACAGTACACTTTTTGGTGTTTAGCCAAAAATTTTTCAGCTATACATCGCAAGGAAAAGACCTGATCCGTACATCCCATTCCTTTCCTAAATCCTGCTTGCACATCCCACATTTTTCCATTAGTTTCATTTATCAACCTTTCAACCAGCACCTTTGCATACAGTTTGCCGACAACACTGAGGAGGCTGATCCCTCGGTAATTCTTGCAATCTTGCTGTGACCCTTTTCCCTTATATAGTGGAACAATTACGGCCTTAGTCCAGTCGCCTGGAACTTGGCCCTTCACCCAACACAAGTTGAAAAGGCAGTACAACTGACCTACAACAATACCGCTTCCAGCCTTCAGCATTTCGACTGATACTCTATCATACCCAGCAGCCTTACCTGATTTCATACATTTCAACGCTTTTATAATCTCTTCCAAACTAATCTCAAGGTTATTAATCTCACTTTCATTAATTTCTACAGAGGACATGTCTGTCCCTGCTTCATCTCTTACAAATAAACTTTCAAAATGTTGCTTCCATCTCTTCAACATCCATTCTTCACCTTTTATTATACTACCATCTAAATTTCTGACTTTACACACACATACCAATAGTCATACATAATCGTAATAATTGCAAACAAATTATTTTAAAGATTTTAAAATTGAAAAATAAATTTAAAATCAGTGTATTTTATTATCTATGTAAGAAAGAAAATTTATTTTTAATTGAAACGGAAATAGTAACCCGTCCTTCTTTTCGATTGATCAGTGTAATTGCTAGGAAAGAGAAAGAATTAAGACTTAAGAAGATTTTACTTAAGGATTTACGTGCTGCCTATTAAACACATTCTATCTGTTGTCTAGAGAGTAAAAAATACTTTGCGAATTATTTTTATGATGATGAAAATATTGGTGTTTATGAGAGTCGGTCAGAATACACAATATGTTCAATACGTCAATGTAAACATTGCATTGACCTCGACTCCTACTGACACAGTTACATAACAATCTTTAACAGACAGAGACAGATGGTTATGACGTTTACTATAAAATTGTTGTAATTTAATACACATCACTGTCACCCCATTTTAACGGTATAATTCAGAACCATACAGTGCCGGTGTTTTATTTTTATATGGGCGTAGGCAACTTTAATTCCGGCGCCATTTCTAAAATAATGATTATTATTTATCTTCAAACATCGAGTGAGCGTTCTCTGAAATCTGCCGCCCTTAGGGCGCTGCCGCCTCTAGTCCGCGGCCTATACGGCCTGTTAACAAATTCAGGACGGGTGCCCTCTCTTGTAGGAGTTAGTTTAGTTTTATTATGCAGGAAGAAATGCGGGTTGGCAAATTTAAAGTTGTAATGACCGGGATTGTGCTCTTTAAGGCAGGGGCTTGCGACGCAACCAACTTTTAACTCCGGGATTAAAATTTATACTGATGATTGCTTGGATGTGAAGAAAGCTCAGGCTTCGAATTCAGGGGATCCATCCATCTTCACGACCAGATTGACATACATTGCACTGTAGGTACCAAAGATACAGATAAATGTAGGGGCGGACTTATGCTTAGTCAAAACCTTTTTCTTTGGGTATCTACCTCTTGTCAGGGGTGTCGAAAGTTTTTAAAAAAGTAAGTAAAAGTTTTTAAAAAAGTAATTAATTTAAAAAAGTAATTTTGATGAAAATGGAACAAGTAGAGTAAGTCGCGGGCTTCTCTTAGTAAATATCCTAAAGTTTAAAATTAAAGTAAACTTTTGAAGTTATGGAAATTGGAAGTCGGTAAAAAATGTAAATTGGATTCAAATATTTGTCTGAAAGACTAGACTTATGGAAAGCAGTTATTAAGAAAGTTGTAGAGTGACATTAATATTGAACTTAACAAGTAACTTGAATTCATTAAAATTATTTTTGACAACTTTCGAAATCGAGTTTCGAAATCTTTTTTATTTTAAAGGTTGTATTATAATTGACTTTGGCCCCAGAAATGTTTTAAACTGTGTTGGAACAGTTTTTACTTAAGTTTTATTAACATTGTATCAATTGGAAATATGTATAAAAAAACTTCACTTTATTTTAAGATACCGTGAGAACTAAAAATGAGATATTTGTATTCTAGAAAGTATTATTTAGCTGTTAGGCTCCACACCTCCGTGGCGCAGTGGTATGTGCGGTGGGTTTATAAGACGGAGGTCCTGGGTTCGATTCCCGGCGGGGCAGATTGATATATTTTTAATTTGTCTTGGTCTGGCTGGTGGGAGGCTTTCGCCGTGGCTAGTTACCACCCTACCGACAAAGACGTATCGCCAAGCGATTCAGCGTTCCGGTGCGATGTCGTGTAGAAACCGAAACGGGTGTGGATTTTCGTCCCACTCCTAACAAGTTAGCCCGCTTCCATCTTAGATTGCATCATCACTTAACATCAGGTGTGATAGCAGTCAAGAGCCAACTTGTAGACGATAAAAAAAATTCCCTGATCCTTCTAATAAGGGACAGCTTTAACGCTATTCTGTAAGGATGATTTTGTAACTCAACTGTTCGATTAACGAATTCGTCTCGATGTCTCTCAGTCTATCGCGATCCTATAGATAAAGAGAGATAGATACAAATCCGAAACATATAATAAAAATTTATAAAAACACTTTATTATGTTGCTAATGATTATAATGAGATATGATTGGCACCTTACGATTTTTTGCATTGTTCTTATTATAGAATAGTCAATTTCATGCTATATATATATATATATCAACAAACAGCATAAGTTTAAGCAGTTGCTGATGAGTTTAATATGCCAACTAATATAACGTTAGTCAGGCTCAAAATATTCGCGGGTTTCTAGAAGTAATAAAATCTCACTGCAGTGGATCATTGAGCGAAAGTGATTGTTTTCTCTAGAGAGGCGGCTTGGTTCACTTCTCGGTGTATTCAATTACTTATTGACCGAATGAAAGCCATTAGAAATTGATTGGAATTCTTAATGACATAGGTTCAAATGACGTTCATATATTATTAACATTAAACTATGCTTTTACTAGGCGTATCGCAATGCTATAAGAATAACAGGATTTTATTAAAAGTAAATAATTAAATTAATTCAAAATAAATATTAAAATATGTAATAAGAACAATTATGAGGTTTTTGTAGTTAATAATTGTTAGAAAGCTTAAATGTACCTAGAATTTCTTTTAAAAGGATAACCTAAGCCCTAAGTCATAAAACATCCTTTATTACACTTTACAAAAAAAATCTTTCTCTTGAATAATTCTATCTATTGGTACAAAACATTTGGTAGGTATATTATTATCTTTTAACAAAATATCTGCGCTTACCAGACAGATGAACGATTTTACTTTGAACTGCATATTATATTATATTAATTCTATTTTTTTAATAAGCAATGTTAGACAGAAAATATCATTCGGCGTTACTGTTTTAAGTAAGTCTAGGACCGTTCTAGGCCTTAGGGTGATTGCTTTCTGATTAATAGAGCGCATCGGCACCGACCACGGTTTCAATTGAACCGGCGCTTTTTGTCTACCGGCAAGCAGCACATAGTGGCTGGTTTGCGCAATACGTATCGAGTTTAGATTGATATTGGATATCAGGTATATGTGCATGTTATGTACGATAAGGTGATTAACACATTTGTTAATATCGATTCATAATTTAAAAAATGCTGTGTCCGTAAATGTGTATACGTTAAGGCAATGTTACAATGAGTAACATAGCTCACTCGGATAATTATTATTTAAATTTTCAAATTCAAAATCATTTATTTCAAGTAGGCTAATTATAGCACTTTTGAAACGTCAAATTAGACTATTTGTAGTGACTCTACCACCGACTCGGAAGGCAGGTCCTGTTGAGAAGAGCCGGCAAGAAACTCAACAGTTGCTCTTTTAAAATCGTTAATTTTTACAATATTAACTGTATTGTTACATAAAATTATTTATTCTACTACTTGTGTGAAGTTCAAAGCTGATCCAATTGCCTCTCAACCTCTTTGTCATTTAAAAATTCATCTATAGAAAAAAAAAGAATAATAAACCTTGACTCAGTAAGTGACTTTTAATACATTGCTTAAACTTATGCAATGGCAGATATAAAATTGAATTGGGCATCTTGTTGTAGAAGAGTACAACCATCCAACGAATGACTTTTGAACTTTTTGGAGGCGATACGCTGATAAAACTAATTTATGTCGATTCCTAAGAAGACGATCGTTTAAGTCCTTTTTCTGTTTAAACATATTTATATTTCGTTTGACAAAGACTAGGTTATTGTATATATATTGACAGGCTACTGTAAGAATTCCTATTTTTTTTTTAATTTATCACGAAGGGACTCACGGGGTTTTAGTTTATATATTATTAAAGTTTACAGCTGCTATCAAGCAGTATAGCACTTTCTGTATAATTGCTGATATAGTTATAGGCATTTGTTTTTCACGCTGGCATTTGCAGAGAACTAAAGGAGGTTGAGCGAGAATGTTCTGTTACAGTCGATGGTGATTAATTAAAAAGCTGAGCTGACTCCAAAAATCATACTTTATCTATTTGCAAAATGTGCGTAACTCTATCTAAACAGGATTAGAAGGTTTAGAGGGAATAGAGAATAGTAGGTCTCCACGGTACAATTACTTAGTATGAAGATTAGTAATATATAGAAAGCATTTTGTCCATAAAAAGTCGATATTTATAAATGCGAACCAAGCCTAAGCTGTATTATGTCTGGTAATCCGTCGTAATCTGGCGGTAACGTACGGTTATTTAAAGTAAACTGCGTTGTTAAAACACATGTAATACAGCAGCGCAATTTACATTAATTCAGTTTCATCAGTGTTTACTGTTTAGTAAGGAATTGCGACAGCGTGCAACATTAGAGTCATTGAACCTACAATTAAAACGTAAATAACAACATTTATTAATAGATGTTGGGGTAGTCGACTCAACAACTTGATGACGTCAGCCCACCACCAGGCGTGCTGACGTCATCAAGCTTGGATGGATGTTCTGATGCAAACTCGAGACTATAGTGATCGGAAGACCTTATAAGACTTATGTTCAGCATTGCTCATACATCGGCTGTTAATAATAATACTGATGTTGATGATATATATTTATCCTATGTGAATATTTAGTTCATTTTTACAGAATATTTATTTACTTGAGATGATATTTACTCGTAAACTAGATGAATTTAAAATTTATTCTCACCAGACGTATTCAGGATTCTATTTAATAGGGGGCAAGTAAAGAAAATCCTCGTCTTTATGCTTTTAATCGGGGACTTCAAGAAACGAATGCGAATGATGCTAGCACGAAGCAAAAGTTTACGCTGTATCTTTGGGTTTTCTTAAACCTTATTCCTTATTATTGGGGTTGTGTGATAATGACGATGAAAGGAAATACATTTTTCAATAGATGATGTTCATTTACACTGCAGAAATCAAAAGCACTTATTTCGTAACTTTAATTTAATACTTCCGTACTCTGAAGGCACTATAAAGGTATTATACGTTTTCCATAACATAAATCTTTCACTGCAGGTTGAATGGAGGAGATCGCTGTTAGCGATATGACCGCCTTTGCGCATTTTACTTTTATTTTCTATTTATGTTTTTGTTGCTTTGTGTACTGTGTGTGCAATAGCGTCATTATCTATAGGTATATCTTTTAATTCTTTTATTTACTACAAGTTAGCTTTACTACAACCATACCTGAGAGTATGTGATGATGCAATCTAAAATGGAAGCAGGCTAATTTATTAGGAGCAGGATGAAATCCACACCCCTTTCGGTTTCTATACGACATTGTACCGGAACGTTATATCGTTTAGCAGTACGTGTTTGTCAGTAGGGTGGTAACTAACGACGGTCGAAGCCCACCAGTCAGACCGGAATCAATTCAGAAAATGTCAATCAAACCGAGTACCTCCGTCTTAAATCCACCGCGCATAACGTGCGCCACGAAAATATCTTGTGTACCTCTGTTCTCAGTTCCCATGACTATCAATGTTTTTGTCTGCAGTAAATCACACAAATGCCATTGGCTCACAATCCTTGCAATGATCATCACGCAATCGACGTTAAGTAACATATATAATGGCGGCGCAGACTAATCGCAGGGATTCTCTGATCCACATGTGGTTTTGCAACACCGCGGAAACGCAGACAGTAATTTGTCGCAGCAATGCTGTGGCCTGTGATACACAATGTTTCGTTCGTTGATCTGCACTGTACACTTAAAGTAACAACGTAACGGTTATGTCAGAATAACTATCGAGGTCGGTCGGTAGTGCGCCGGTCATTAGGCCACTATTTTTGAGGTCTTGTTTATAGAATGACAAAATAGAAGAATGAAAATTACATGTTACTAATCGGTGTGGTTGCAAATTTTGTTCTTTCTTGACGTAAGATGTTATTATGTTGTGTAGCTTTGATACGTTTTTACGATGCAGGTAAGTAACCATTGCCAATGTTTTGTGATTCTTTTAAGTTTATAAGTATGAAATCCCATTGAAATAATATGATTAAAATTAAAAATATTATAAAGCTTTATTTCGTCTATAATAGAACACTATTGTGCAGAAGATAGTGCGACTGCCCTACACTCATCAAATTAAGGAAAAAGTTTAAATTCCTTCTGTTATTTCACCTGCAAGCGTACATATAGGACATTTATGAAGAGGGCGAAAGTACTTTTATCTGCAAAGAGCTTAGAGCTTGCCTAAGAAAGACTAAATAATTTGTTTGTACTATAGATAATATCATGTAACTTACATTACATTACATCGTATATATTTATTAGTAAAATTATTGAACCGAACCATTATAACAAACCAGTGCCGACAATATAACGCTAGTTGTCCGTCTATAACGTAAGCATTATTATATGAATAAATAAAACTAAGTACTGCGATAATAGTATAGCGGTAGTAGAAAACAATGAGATATTGTTCGCCGGCAGTCTATACGCTTGCAATTATTGCGATTTTGATTGTGGTACCGGGAACCTATAAGGCAAGCAAATACGCCAAGGCCGTTGGCTAAAAACGGTAAACATTCAGGTTAATGGAGGCTTAAATATGTGCAATCTTTTAGTGGAACGTGTAGGTATAACCATAAAATGCATCAGACAACATAAAGTATGGACACGTAACCCAGACTTATCTTAGTTAAAATATTTTCATTCAAATGTTGCGCATAAACTTCCGTAATGAAATTCTTGTGTTTATTTTGTTTTGAGGATACAGAGCGTGAATTTGGGTTAACAGATTAATGTTTTAGAACGTGACATTTCAAGTTCAAATTTCAAACTACACCTATCTGAATAAAGTTCGCGAAAATATTAAGTTACCGAGAGTTAAGTGAAAAATAAAAAAAATATTAAAAGGAATCATGAGTTTTGTAACGCACCGTCCCATTTTCAAAAATAACTTCAATACCAGATGAGTTGTAACTTTATCATAGAGATCGTAAAGCTACAGCTCCTCGACGTTGTTACAATTTATTTTATAGGTGCTGGTGGTTTGTCGCTAGTAGGCAAATAGGTTTTTAGCGTTTAGCTCTAAAATATACGTATTTTTATTCGCAAAATAATTCGCATACGAACTAAAGTGCATCAACAGTTTTTAGGATTGAACCGGATTCGAACAAAACGGAACAGACACCTGTGGATTTACAAACATGGACATGCTTCTTCTAAAATATATAATAGATGACTTTTGGTGATCTTCCGGTAATAAAAAGTTCGATGAACCTTTACAGAAAACTAAAAGTTTGTGTATGAAAATCGATGGAACCTCTAGGACTTGTATTAAGCTGATTTTTCTCGCGATATTTTTTGTATATACCGTAGCAATAAACATTCATTGACGTAAACAATCGTAAAGCTAGGAAAAACGGATTTCCATTATTTTGTAACGTAAGTCGAGCTATTTGCTTACAGCCTTGGCAGGACTGTTTTACAGTTCCCTTCTATTTGATATCAATATCACCCTTAGATAAATATTTTTATCATTCTAAAGTTACGTGACATTGAGTAAAACTAATAATTACAAGATAATTAATAAAGAGAATTAATATTAACTTTGTTAATATATACTTGATGACTTTGAAATTGAATTATTAAAAGTGAACTTATTTGGTATCCTTTGAGGTACCCAATATTTTACAATGAAATAAAGGGCGCACAATAACATTACAGAATTCTTTTTCTTCTTCGGTTGAAAACAATTTGAAACAAAAAAATATTAATAGTATTTTTGTTAACCACATTGATCTTGTGATATTCGTTCAATCGTTATTATATTTGTGTGATTTAACGTCACATAGTGTAATCTGTGGCACATTATGAATTTGTTAATTAATTGAATGTTCTCATTTTAGTTAATTTATCATGTCCCTGCAATATTTACGTAGATGCCGGCACACGAATAAAGAACATTAGTAAGTAACCTATTTGTTCTCTCGTAAACATTAACACGACTGGTTAATTGATACACAAAGTGTAATAAATCGTAGAGATTTAAATCTGCAAGCTTGTGTAACGTAAAATATTAGCCCACTGCAGCGCGGATTGCATAGCTCTGCGACCATGTCAAATGATAATGTGATACTTTTATGCAATAGTTTTGGCTGCATTGATTCTTCCTGGAGATCTACTGGCATTTGGTAAAAGTCTTACAAACATATTACCAAATTGATAATCGATAGTTCATTAGCTTTTTTTACATAATAAAACTGCAAATTCAAAGCTGTGGATATTTTAATCTGTTTTTTCGTCAGTATTACCTACTTTTTTAGACATAGCTTGCGATATTATTTTTGTCAGAATTTAGCGCATTAGTCAGGTTAACATGTCTGCTATGAACCTATCAACCTGAAGCAAAGGTGGCACTGAGCCTCTGGTGCCTAATTACACTTAGACTGGAATATGTAAAGTAGTAAAATCTCACCGCTTTTGAAATTGATTACAAACAGCTTAGTTAAGTTTGTTTGAGTGTCCCATATATCTGAGGAAATTTTGGATTATACCAATATTAAGGATAGATATTCCCGCCGATAAAAGTCGCGGTCAATAGCTAATTAAACTCTAACACCGCCAAGCGATTTAGCGTTCCGGTACGATGTCGTGTAGAAACCGATAGGAGTGCGGATTTTCATCCTACTCCTAACAAGTTAGCCCGTTTCGATCTTAGATTGCATCATTACTTAACATCAGGTGTGATAGCAGTCAAGGTCCAACTTGTAGTCATTAAAAAAAAAACAAAGTAATTCTCTTGATGAACTTTACAATGCGATCGATCTTACAGCCAAAAAATAAAGGTTAATTATTTGAATTATATATAATAGTTAAGAAAGTAGAATTAAAAGTTTTTAAAGATATCAAAATAAAATATTTGGTCTTTTGTTTTGTTTTCTTAAGGTGATTTCGTAATCCATACCTTAGTGGATATCATCTCGAATTACTGCCTGGAGGTTGACAATAAAGGTATATCCGTAATTCTAAAGAATTTGTGTTACATTTGGCATCCGGATATTACGTAGCGCAAACAGTTGACCGTTGCTTCGGGAGCAAAAAATTGGGTTTACTCTCAAGTTATAATGCCCTAAAAACAACTACAGTTACTAAAACTGATGAAAATTATCAAAATCATTCAGTACGCAAAAGTGGTATTCAAACCACGAAAGTACCTATACCTACTATGGGTATATTTGGGTTTATTTTTAACGAGTTTATATTTAACTTTTAATGTTTTCGTTCAATGGAATTTATTTATACACTATCGGACGCCCACAGTTCGACAAAAAATTCCTATATCCTTTCTGAGGCTCTATACTATCTTTCTACTAAATCTCATTAAAATCGGTTCAGTATTTGAATCCTGATTGCGTTACAAACAGACAGAGTTTCTTTCGCATTTCTAATATTAGTATAGATTGGAAAATAAGTGTGGAATGCACTCCCAGCGTCAGTGTTTCCAACCACCTACAACCACTATCTTCAAATCAAGAGAGAATTGGCATCTTCTAGGTAAGCGCATTCCAACTTAGACCTCATCACTGCTGCATCAGGCGTGATTGTAATCAAGCGCAAGCCTCTATCTGCCTTAAAAAAAATTACTAGTGCCGGATTGCTTTGCGATACTTGTATACTTATGACCGAAGCATGATAGGTACCAATTATTTTATTTATACCAGTTATATATGATTGTTTTATATGAATACTAAGAGACATCTGTACTATATTTAAGTGGAAAACCGTTGCTACAAATACGAAATAAAGCGCGCCAGTTTACTCATACTTAACTAGCCGTTTCCATTAAACACCTTTATTCCATGCGGTATATTTTAATTTAACAAATATTTTAGCCTATTAACCTTCAAAGACATACGCTCGATAATTCACCAGACAGTCGATCAAAAATACAAACATCCATTTTTCATACATATCATATAGTCAATGTTTAGCATACTCAAACCTCGCTGTTAAAACGATCTCGTTACCCATTGCAAAATGAATACCTATATAGATTCCACTAAGGACGTCGCCGGTGGACTTATGCGTTCAACAACGGGCAAGCGTGAAACGCATAATAATTACAGTGAGAGAAGCGTGATTTATTATGTGACTAACATCGCTCTTTTGGACGGGACTTACCGTTAAAAAGATTTAAAGACTTGCTAACTGAAACCATACTGCATATTATGTATTCTGTGCCGGAAAACTTTTCGAACGTAGTTTACGAAATATGGCATTACAATTTATTTTGTATTTTGTTTTTGCACAATTAATTTTAATTTTTATTCTTGCGTGAAATAGGTACATAGTACTGATAGTACTGAGGTAAGTAAAGATTAATTAAAACTTGCTTTACATTTTGTTTGTTATTAAAATATTTCTTTTAGTGTTAAAAAGCGAAAGTTTGTGTGTAAATGTGTATGTTTGTTACTCGTTTACGCTGCAGCTACTGAACCGAATTTGCAGACATTAGAAGTAGAGATAGATTATAGAATTAATATAGGCTATATAGTAAGTTAAATTCTAAATTTACGCAGATGAAGTCACAAGAATCAGCTAATTAAAATTATTTTATTAATGCCATACTTTTCCTTATACCTGAAATTTCCAATAAATAAAGTGAGGCTTTTACGAGTACTCGCTGCGCTTTCCTTTCCTATAATCTAAGCTTCGAGTAAATGTAAAGATTTTCCCAGCGATTTCTCGGATGATTAATAGTTCAAGCTCTTAAGTACTACTTTTCATCTCATCACAGCCGGGCACAGGCACTGAGAAAAACATGGCGATGCGGAACACTAGCATTTTCCGTAGTTAAATTGCCTGAACGCGTGTGAAACCGAGATAAATTATACGAAGTGTAATTGTTGGCGGTTAAATTAAAAGTTATATAAAAAGGAAATTATTTAAGTTCTTTAAATTTATCACATTGAGTCGTATAGAAACAATAAATCAACTTCTTTGAAGTAAGTATTTATTGGCTAGAGGCAAACTAAAGTTTTTATTAAAGTCGATTCATCAATTTTCTAAAAGATATGTTTGCCCCTGTGTTGGACTCAAGATTTGGTTCTCCCGACAAATTTCAAAAAATCTACTGTAAGCATTCCTATCCGTATTAGGAGAATCTGTAGAAAAAATATTATTTTCAGTATGGTGTTATGAAGACTAAGATAAATTGGGTATTTTAATTTAAATTAGACTTTAAATAATAATCAATTTAGTTTGTTGTTTAGTTAGTATTTCATATTTGTTATATTGGTCAATCATCCAGTTATTAAATTTGTTGTCTAATCTTTTTAAATGCCTCAGAAAAATAATTGGCTTAGGAAAAGGCATCCAACATCACCTTTATACTTGTGAACGGTTGAATACTTAAGGCGTGTAAACGTAACTAATAAACAAATTCACATTTGTATTTACTAGTATAATTTTAGACAGTAAAAACAAGTGTTAAATTAGTGGATTTAAGGCCACTGGCTGAAATTATTTGTTAAAAGTGTGTTTACTGCTTGACAATAATTTGCCAGGTCATGCATAACTGACTCCGTTGAAGTCTATTGTATCGAAACATGAACCTATAGAAAAGTGAAAATGAAGTCACGGTTTCACAAGTTTACTAGAATTTGTACGCATCTCAACGTCCCAACTAGCAGTGTTTACCACATTAGCGCAGTTTGGGCAGGCTGAGGAGAGGATGAGGGAAGGGATCCTGACTCTGACGTTATGCGCAGAGGAAGGCAGGGCAGAAGAAGACGTACGAGTAGATACGCGCATCTGCTCTCGCTGTAATGTGAGGCTCATATGCCTTTAATTCTAAGGAAGGCACATGAAAGTTAACGTCGAGACTTCACTACAGAATACGATAGTAATCCAGTGGTGTCTCACTTACTGAAGTAGTCGGTTCTGCTGGGTTTTAGTGGGTATTCCAGTAACTGGTGAGTCCCGCATACCCTCTGGCAACAGTGTTAATGACAATATTGTTGGCTCTGTTCACAGAAGGATACGTAAATGCATTTCCCAGCATTAAAAAAAAGAAGGACTTGAAGTATATTGTAACGGAGCATGAGACTACAACCAAGTGAAAATGAAGTCACGGTTTCACTAGTTTACTAGGAGTTGTATGCATCTCAACGCAGTTTACCACATTTGCGAAGGTTCTGGTGATTAGAAAGCGATGCGTGTTGCAAGGCAGGTCATCGAATGCGACTTGCTTAATGCAACGCACGTGCCCGGCTTTCGTAGTGGACACTGGACACTGGGCGACCAAGGCTCTGTTATGTAATCTAATCAATATTGCTTACAAATTCAACTTAGCATCAGGGAATGGCGAAGATGTCACTGGATTCGAATCCCAACAATTGAATGCGACCGCGAAACGATGTCCTGGGTTCGATTTTTAAAATATCACAAAACCCATCTACTTATAAATAGTGTAAGTATAGCTATAAAATCTAGGTACACAACATCTAGGCGATGTACCTACTGGACTGGACCAGTTTATGTTAAAAGGTACAGCTACCTAGTTTTAATGCCATGTCGTAAAGTTTTGAGGTATCAGTGTACTGATATAGCAAGTGACCACAAGTAACTAACCAAATTACATAGCTCAAAGAACATTTCGTAAATAGTGTTTCTGAAAAATAATTTGGTGTCTCGTATTTTTTGAAGTAAAACATATCTACTTATATAAAGCAAAATTAGTTAAACAAATACAAAATTTCATAATTTTTATAAATCACTGCTCAATTAAACAGTTTTTTATACGGTTATCACAGGTTCGCTGAGCTTAGAATTTTCTCTAAAAGATTGCTTAAAATACGCCATACGCCATATATCACAATTACATCCTATCAATGTATATTTTTAATATATCTATATTTTAAGTTCTTAATTCGACACGTATATATATATATATATATTTATGTATGACCACGCATAACTTTTTACAGATTTGTCCGATTTTGATAATTATTTTTTTAATACAAAGGGCAAACTTCCAAGGTGGTCCCATTGTCATCATGTTATGTGCACCGACTTCATAGATATGCTTAAGTAAATTAAAGCAACTAAATGACACAGTTATTTTTTACTTTTTAGTGCGTTTTGAGTCGGTTCTATTTTTTGTTAAAAATATTTTAGACATTCTTCCTTAGACATTTTGCTAACTAGCAATTAGTGAAAACTTCGGATTAATACAGCTATTGCCTATTCGGTGAATGTTGTAAGTATATATTTTAACATTAATTGTATGTAACAGGGAGATCTTGCAAACCTGCAATTTGCAATTGAACCGTACTTAAACTTGACTAGTAATTAGTGGTTGAAAAATTGCTAGTTGTAAATAATCTTAGATAACATCGGAGTTGATAATTCTAATAACCAGTTTGGTTGGTCTAGACAAAGTAGGTGTTTAGTTGTCAGAAAGTTGGGCGTAATCATTCTTATTAAACTGTTCTCACTTATGTGGGTAGAGTCAACGCAATTTTCGGATATCAGCATTTTAATTAGAATATCTCAAACAGATATATATGTATAATTATAGTTAAGTGTTCAGTTTTTACAGCTTAATGTAATTTATTTATCTACTAATATCTGAGAGGATTTAGTTGTGATCATTAATTGAAGATATTTAAGTGAAACTTTGATAGCTGTAGCAATACCAGGTGGTATGGGCGATTTTAATTTGAACCCAAAGGCAAGAAAAAGCTGACAGAGGACCGAAATGTTTTGTTTTGAGTGTGAGTTTTTGTTGAATTATAACTTTATCATACAATTTCGTATTGTATATTTACTTATTTTAAATAATGTTGTATCATGTTTGTTAAATGTACAAAAATTATTGTGAAAATATGATTAACCTACTTTAAAGTACCCTGGCAGTTCTCTCAACTGTTAATGTTCACTGTTACCGTGCTATACCTGAACGAATTCTTACGCTCAACCTCGAGAGTGCGGCCATGAGTGTACTCGAATTGCTACATAAACTTATTGTTTTAAAAATAGTGAGGCCACATTACTTAATGAACACTTGATAAAAATTCAATACGTAACTTTACGTGAATATTATCAGACGAGTTAAGTCTTCTTTGAATTTATAACTGACCTTGCTTTTAGGTGCTTAGATACGGGTGACTACTTTGAGAATGTTCAGCAATGAGAATTTTTAGTAGAGAATATGGAAGGTAACTTACCTACGCACGTAACGTTTGAAATTTCCAAGTAAAATTTAAAGTAAAAACTTTAAAGATAAAAAACAAGTTACTGCTAGATTAAAACAAACATTCCGCCTTGCATATTCGTAAATGTCCAAGAAGCTGAAAATTTATATGGACTTTAGAGATACCACTATATTACTTATAATGAAAATTGTTAAGAGTTCCCATCGATCTAGAAATTGAGTACCTAAGTAACAAAATAATTAATTTTGTGATAAAAATACCAACTTTATGCCTCTCTGAGTTACATATTTGTACCTTTTGCCGTGGAGACCCTTGGGCCATGGAGTCGCAGTGCCAAAAAATTCTTCCGTAACATTTCACCGCGCCTAATTGCCTCAACTGGTGACCGAAGGGCTGGCTCATTTTTTGCGCAAAGGATTAGCCTGGCTATCCAACGCGGAAATGCAGCCAGTATTCTTGCCACCATTCCACGTGGGCATGATTTGTATAGTTATTAGGATAACTTGGCTTAAGTTCCTTATTGTATACTTTGAAAAAAATTTTGAGGTCAAGTATTTATCTAAAAAATGTTTTTGTTACAATAATCATTTTTCAAGCTGCACTTACGGAAAACATTACGAAAAATAAATAAGGTATCATTCGATTCGAGACAATGTTAGATTTTGACTGATTAAGTTGTGGATTTTTTTTAAAAGGTGACATAATCGAGATGGTTCTTAGAGTGGTTCTTAGCATTATATGAAGACTCCATAAACCACTGCAAAAGTATCGATGTTTTTTCCGTTACGATGAAAAGAATTTCAGACGTAGACGTTCGGAGGATTTTTAAAATTTTTAATTTTTACTTGTTGCTTCATTAAGTTTTACACTTCATGATTTATTATCAGGGGATTCTTCTAGAAATAGAAATCTATTAGAACAAATAATGATTGTTTGATATACTAAAGAATGCAGTCCACGTAACGTTCAGTTTTTGCAGTTACGTAGCCGACAGCCGTAGTCGCGGTCCGCAGTGAGGCGTAGACATAGTTACGCTAACGTACGCTGCTCGTTTATTACCGACTCGGAAGCATTTCCTCAAATTATGCCAATCTATTGATCGTAAACTTTGTACCGATACACTTTAAACGACTGTACACGATACGAAGGCTACAGTTAAGGCGTTTACATAGGTACTTTAGCTGATACGAAGGCACTTTTAGTATATCTAAATTATTTTTCCTTAGCTAACTAACACTTTTAGAGGTTGTGTTTGTGTATTGTTTATGAATGAATGGAAGATGTCATATTTAGCGTGACGCTACTTTTATAGCTACATAGACAAAACACAATCGTAGTGTGTAAATGGGTTGAGGTGCCTGGTAAAAAATAATAAGTACAAGAATATACACAGATGTTATTTTTTATGGGGATGCCATTTTATTTAATGTGTTTTTAATAGGGGTTTTACGCATACTTACTGTAATTTCAATGGTAATGTTTTATCTCGTTTTAAGTAAGTTATTGCATTGTTACATTTTTTAAATAATGACATCGATAATATGTAATGGGGATATGGATAATATTGGGGTTTTATTTAGAAGATTCTTAAACATAATATTAGCTAAAAATGTTTATTCAAAATTATTTTTAAGATTGCTTTAAAAATAAACAACCTCCATAGATAAAAGGAACCAATTATGAAACTGAAAGTGGTAGTAGCAGAAGTGAGCAATGTTACCGATTTACAAAGATTGTCAAGCCTATATTTTATTCATTCGTAAACACTTATAGGAATATTATTTATTTAATATCTAAAAAAGTATCGTCATCAATAATACTGTCACAGTTTTTATATTATTAAAAGAAATTTTAATTTAATATTTGACTGTAGATGTCTTATTGATATTTTTTTAAAGATATGAACAGCCAAATTGCCTGTACTAATTATACATATGTATTATACATACTTTACTACTATCGATTAAATGCCAATTATAAACCGAGATTTCTAATGTAACATCTAATTAAAAAAATTAAACAGAAGCTAAATACTATGTAACTAACAACATAAACAAACATCCCATGCGTGTTGAAAGTATTCCTTCCTCTATCCTTCTAGAATAATATTACGTGTGCATATAATTTTACATACAACATTAGAACCTGCAAAGTTTACATCAAGTATATTAAATGTAATTTTTTAAAAAGTAACTAAAAATACTCACCAAGGTATTGAGCTAGATGTTTTGAAATTTTTAAGCGAGATTTTGCCGCTCTTTTTTTTACTTTTATTTATTCAAATCGATATTTTCACATAAACAAACACGAAGTGTGCAAGGGTTCGCCAAACTGTCAACTGGTAATGCCTAAATATTAAATCGGCGTGATTCAATAGTATCTGCACTGAATTTATATGATCTTTAAATGGAATCACGTAATTTTGTAACGTTTCCGAGTGTTGCAAGCGCGGGTCTAAGTACGAAATACGCGTGCACAGCGCGGGAAAGTTATGCCTCTACTGCTTCTTGTAGTTCGTTGATCGTGTTGGTCTTGTTAACCAGTGGGCAATTCGCCGATTCTAAGATCAACTATATGAAGGCTCTATTAGATATACGATCTTGGTCTGTTGCTGTTGATCGATTTTAAGATCGACTACCGGTTCCATAACTTGGAGGCTCTATTAGCTATACGAGAGCAATCTCTATATTGAACCTTTATGTTTTCTTATTTATACAACGAGGTTATCAAAGGATTTTCTGTACACTTCGCCGATTCCATAATCTAACTAGGTACAGAAGGTCTTTGTTGTAGGTCTAAGAGCTATTTTTAATAGTTTGTGTTATTTTGGTATATTGCAGACTAACCACATTTGGAATTTTTTTTATAGCATACTTCGCTGATTTAAAGATCTATCATACCTTGTAGGCTATATTATAAGAAAGCTATCCCTAAATTTATATTAGGTTTTTATTCTGCGAGATTATCAGACATGAGATTTTTTTTATACTCCGCTGATTCTAAAACCTAGGTAGATACGAACATTGTAGGCTTTGTTAAAAATTCGAGAGCACTCTCCGGATTTTCAATTTTGTTTTGTTATTTATTTAACGAGGTTATCAAGCTTGGGATTTCTTACGTTATTTTGGTATTTGACGAAACTATCAAAAGTTATCTATTTTTTAACGTACGAATAATATGCCTATTTTACTTATCAAATATCGTATAATGCCTTAAGTGCTTATTCTAAGAAGAATAAGTAGGTTTGTAAGTCATCATTATTTACTTTATATTTTATCTATATTTATCTAATTTAATGGCCACTAAAGGGTACAAGCCTCCTTTTTCCACCTCTAATCTAATAAGTTTTAATAATCGAAAAACGAACGATATATGGACTGACAGCTTAATAAGCTCTTTGAGGTCTGGAAGTGATACACCAACGAATTATTACAATAAATGAGTTTCTGCATATTTATTAACGTAATACAGATCCTCAACATTCGCAGCTGAACTTGGACTTATCTTTTTTTTTTATCGACTACAAGTGAGCCCTTGACTGCTATCGCACCTGATGGTAAGTGATGATGCAATCCGAGATGGAAGCGTTGTTGTCCTAACTTTTTAGGAGTGGGATGAAATGCACACCCCTATCGATTTCTACACGACATCGTACCGGAACGCTAAATCGCTTGGCGGTACGTCTTTGTCGGTAGGGTGGTAACTAGCCACGGCGAAAGCCTCCCACCAGCCAGACGAAGACAAATTAAGAAAAATCTCAATCTGCCCCGCCGGGAATTGAACCCAGGACCTCTGTCTTATAAATCCACCGCGCATACGACTGCGCTACGGAGGTCGTCAAGCAATAAAATTTTTTTAAATAATAAAGTATACCAACTTGAAAACGCACTTAAAGAAAAAAATAAATGCATCATATAGTTACCTTAATTTACTTAAGCATCAACAATCTGTAAAGTTTGCGCCATTTTTTGAAGTCGGTTGAAAAATAAGTATAAATATCAGTTTCCGAGGTCGAGTCTACCTTCTATAGAAATGATGACTTTCAAAATAACAAAGATTCATGAAATCAATTGGCTCTGCTTTCATCTCCGAACAAGAGAGAATAACATCGACTATAACTTAAACATTGTAATAATTATACATAGTATTTTACATCAGTGGTAGAGTCTTTCTTTGATTCTTTTAAAGGGCTCATATAAAAGCCTACTTTACGATAAAATGAAATTGTTTCCGTCACCGCATATTACATCCGTATGTTAGTAGCGTCTTTGGCTCAATCATTAGTTTATGTGGTTTCCGATGATGAGGGATCATGGGTTCTGGATTCGGGCTACGAAATATACAAAAGTTGTCATTTTTGACGGCCTCCGTGGCGCAGTGGTATGCGCGGTGGATTTGTATGACGGAAGTCCTGGGTACGATTTCCGGTGGGGCAGATCGAAAATTTTCCTAATTTGACTTGGTCTTGCTGGCGGGAGGCTTTCGCCGTGGCTAATTACCACCCTACCAACAAAGACGTACCGCCTAGCGATTTAGCGTTCCGGTACGATGTCGTGTAGAAACTCGTGGTTAGCTCGCTTCCATCTTAGATTGCATCATTACTTAATAATAGGTATGATAGCGTCAAGGGCCTACTTGTAGTCTATAAAAAAAATTTACGAAACAATCTTTGTATAATTTCTCAGCCCGGAATTAGGAAGTTAATGTTGTTACTCCTTAATGCTCCGGAAAGCACCTGGAAAAGTCCTGATTATTATCATAAACATTTGATAGTGTTCATTACAACAGTATTTATCGCCAACTCGCATTTGGGCAACGTGTTGGGTCTAAGTTCCATATTCCCATTTCTCTATAAGGAAAGAAAACTGGCCCTGTATTGGGCCGTTAAAATAAGTTGATAACGATTATGATGTTAGTAGGTAGATACCTTATAGAGAGTGCCAGAAACATATTCGACCTTGACCTCCAATTAAAGGCCAGGTCGACGGACTCGAACAATCTGTGTCGGGAGGTACTTGTATACATTCCTACGAAGAAATATAGCAATGTGTTTTGAAATATGTCCAAAGATTTACATTTTTATTTTGAGTTTACTTTTCACACCTATACTTCAATGCGCTAAGGTCAATTAGTATCTTGACGATTCTAAACAAATAACAGTAATAATTATTACTTCATAAATGTTAAGGTGCATCATATGACTAAGGCCAGAGAGGGGATTGCGAGTTCAGACCTGATGGGTTGCTTCTAGCTAGCTTCTCTAATATGGGTTGCTGGTAACAATGAAAAGCATGTAATAATAATTATGTATGTATGTTTAAACTATCATATCGACGTACTATCATATTATGTTAATAATAATGGATACAACCTCCCAATATGACTTATTTTTTTTTAAATTATTAATATATATTTAAGTACTTTAAGATTGAGTTTCTTTTATTATTTTTCACTTTTGAAAGGGAACTTATGATTTTGCTTGCGGGATTTTACTAATTTTAATTTTATATTTTATACTTTATATACGTACATATTTACATAAGTATATTGGTTGACATTCGGATTCCATCCCCTATTTCCGACCTTCACATACCTTTATATATAAATATTACGTATATTTGCAGAGATTGGGTATTTTCCCCACTTTTATTCCCATAGCTTTTCACAACTCAACCGATTTTCATTTTATTAACTAATCATTATGTAATGTTAGAGTCAGAGCCGACTCGAGCACATAAGCAGACATTCGCTTATTCTTCCTCATTTTCATCAAACATGTCTAAGCACATAAGTCACCTTTAATACAAAAAGACTAAATTTCGAAATCGCTTCATCCGCATGATGTCACAGACAGACACTTCAAATTTATAACACACCCTCTTTTTGCATCGGGGGTTAAATACGTATTTAAAGTAAGAAAGACAACAAAAAGCGAAGAGGGGTTGCAAAACCGAGGTGTTGCAGAATCGTGTTATATTACCAAACGTCATATAAATGTAATCATTTAACTACCTACTTATACGTATGACATACCTACCGTAGAGCCCATTATACTCTACATCATCTGTCTTCTATCAATATTTATACTGTGTAAACACTATACGTTATATGACGGGGTTGTCTGTGCCAACCATAGATTAAAGATTACTAGATGGAGTCATAACGCGGCTGTAGGTTAAAGAGCGTGACAGACTTATTTCATTCGGCCTTTATTAGAAAGTGACACAAGATTATTTTTTGTCCCTTTCAGCGTGTTCGTTTTTATTGTTTGTCAAGAACTCAAGAGTGGAGTTTGTGACAAGCAAGGGACATATCTAAGCAATTATTAGCTTTTTATTAAATTTGCTGATAAATAATATAACTTTGCGGTTACGATATTAATTTAAACGTTATCGTGCTATGGTGGGTTGTAATATTTTCGGCTGCAACATTTCATACGTAAGTAGGCATAAACTTCATTGATTGATGATTTAAAGCTTAGATATGTTATTTTTTAGCAAATTTCATGTATTATGCGTTTACTAAACTATCTTATATAAAGTAATATTTCGTATTTTACGATATTTAAAACATAACGTTTTATGATGTACTTTAAATGTTGACATGTCATGTCATTAAGGCTGATTTGCTGTCTCACGAGTGGACACGCTATGGGCTCTATCTAGTTGTCTTTAATCTATGGTACCAACATTAAACTAATATAGGTACTTACTACAATATTGTTTAAAAAAGTTATTCTCTTAAAAATACAGTTTAATTAAAATAAGCCAATTTTTTTGTCGTACTAGATGCAATCTAGCACGCTGTTTTGCGATGTGCGGTGGAAAAATTGTGAAGGAGAATTTCCTTCGACTGTCCGAGGACTCCAACATTCGAAGCTAATATAGAATTATTAAGCTATTGTATAGCTTTTATCGCGGGCCTTGAGCGTAGAGACCGAATACAGAAATTCCGTAACGAAAAAACCTAACACCCCACGAGTATCAAAAACATAATATCAAAAGCACAATTTCGGCAACGACGTCATCGGGGAACGTGGCTTAGCGGTAAGGCGCTCAAAGTGCCCGGATTGCCAGAGAGACACGGGTTCGAATCCCGTCGGTTCCGAAAAAATTTTTTTTTCAAGCGTGATATTTCAAAAAGTCATTTTTTTTTTAATTAATGCTAGGCCACGGTCCCGATGATGTCGGTAGGTAAACATAAGTTGATAAAAAATGCTATGCAATAGCTTTATCGCGGCAGTCTCCGAGTGCCACACGTCTTTTTTTTTATTTACTACAAGTTAGCCCTTGACTGCAATCACAGGTGATGGTAAGTGATGATGCAATTAAAGAGCGGGTTAATTTATTAGGAGTAATAAGATAATCGCTAAATAGCAAGTGGCACGTCTTTGCCGGCAGGGTGGTAGCTAACAAGAGCCGAAGCCTCCACTAGCCAGACGGACCAGTTAAGAAAATCTCAATTTCTGAAAATAAACGTAACAACAAAAATTTCGGAGTCCGCAGGATTCGAACGCACGTATGTTTAACCCGGGACCTTTGTCTTATCAATCCACTGCGCCACGAAAGCCGTCAAAAAAGACTGTCCCTAGTTGTAAATAAACCATAAAAAAGGTATTGCCTGATCAGGAAAATTGAAAATTTCTTTATATTGCGGATAAAAATAAACCAACTACTTCTATTATGTTTCTAAGCTGACTGCTAAAGAGTACTTGTGGCGCCCTCAATCCAGGTATACAAGGTGCCTTGTCGCAAACTCTTGCTGACAACCCTGACAGGACGGGAAGAGAGAGCGAATGGCAAGTAAGTATAGAATGTTAATAATCCTGCACAATTGTGCCGTGTCCCAATCCGATGAGCTCGCATTCGTATTATGTAACAGCACGGAGCCCAGACAGGCTTACGACACGTAAATCAACATAAGTGCTTAACGATCGTGTAATTTTTAGATACGTCTTGATTGTAAAAGTCAATTAATGCTTGTGTCAAAACTGTGCAATAATAATAACGCAATGGATCAGGGGTGGCCAACTTGATTAAACTTACGGTCTATTGTTTAAGTTATACTATATGTAGATACGCTCTACCAATGGATCCAATAGGTACGCAATGTAAATTTAAATCCTTGATATTATTAGGTAGGTACTTACTTATATAGATCATAAGGAACATAAGACTTATCTCAGACTTCGAAGCGAATTCAGGCAATGAATTGTAAATTGTGTCAATAATTTGCAAATTCATCTCTATTTTCACATCTCTAAAGTATAATAAAAAATGTTAACAAAAAATAGAACCGACTCAAAACGCACTAAAAAGTAAAAAATAACTGTGTCATTTAGTTGCTTTAATTTACTTAAGTAGCTTTTTGGCTACTGATACTAACACAAAAACCGAAATCGCTGCAAGTGTGCCTATACAATTTGAAGAGTTCCTTCAATTTTCCCAGGGTATCACCATCAGATCCTAACATGATGACAATGGGACCAACATGTTTTGAATTTTCTATATTAATTATTACCATTTTGTACTTAAAATAGAGATGAATTTGCTACAGGAAAAATCAAAATGCGATGCTTTGATTTGCTCCCAGTCTGAGTAAAGCATGAAGGTGGCCATACTTATGCCAGAAGATCAGTAACTTCGTGACAATTTTTTGATGATCACCTCTTGGCATAAAATAAGGGTGCACCGCGATGATGTTCCAGGAAGTACCTGGCGTCAGAGGCTTTGTTGTGCCTGTTTTCGTATTAAGTCGAAGAAAATTTTGAACTTGAATATTTTTCATTAATTTCTTTCCTGCTATCTCCTAAAATCATTACGGTCAAAACTCTAGTTTTCTAGGTGGCACTGTTAGTTATGGCCTGGCGCTGTAGTGGGCCGTTAATAGGCTGATAATGATGAATAGCTAACAGCGCCATCTAGAAATCTGTTATGTATTTAATATTATGTAAAGTTGTACTTTTATCTAGCGGGATCGAAATAAGATGACCCAGACTGCTAGGATCGTCATCGAATTAAATTCTGAAAAATTGGGGATTTAGAATATTGTTGTCAAATCATTAAAGTCATTTTACCTACATGAGTAATTAAAGCAATTAGGCAAATAAATGCAATCAGTTTCATCACTGATTAACCGTATCTAGATAATAGTGTCCGGAGAATGTCTCATTAATACCCAATCAGCCTAGAACCGTGACTTGCGTTCATTTCCTACATGATGTCATTATTTACAAGTAGTACTTAAGTTAAAGTTTTCATAGGTAGTGTATTATTTATCAGCCTAATTAACGTTTTACTATAGGGCCAGGTCGGTCATAGGAATATGGAGTGAAGACTTATCACCCTCCTCCATTGCCGATTGGCAAGCTTAGAGAAAATGATAATTTGTCGCTCAATAGCGGTGAAATCGACAAAAAAGCAGTCTCTTTTCCCCTAATGCAACGAAATAGTTTCGATAGCGCGTTATTGCGTCGACGATGTCACTTTCTGTATAAAAGATATCTTTTAGAGTGTATCTTTTACCTGCTGGTGTTCTTTTAGAACTAACTTCTTTATAATCCAACAAAGGAATTAAACTTAAAAAAAGCTATACCTTTGATTGATAATTGTCTTTAATGTTAATAATGAATGCCTGTTAATAAAAAAATAGGCAAATTGGAAATAATCATTAAACTTTTTATTTTTTTTTTAAAAAGGAAATAAAACAAAGTTTATATTTCTTCTATAATAAATAGTGCTACAAATTCAGCCAAGAGTAATCATATTGTCTGTGGTTTCAGCAAACAGTTGGTGGTTCGCTTTGGAGCTGGCAGGCACTTCGTGGTGAGGTCCAATGAGGCAGTATTGTAGATTGCAGTTCAACTCCACCGTAGCCCCCGTGAATACTATGCAGTCTTGGAGAACACATCTGTAATTAGAGTTAGAATTTAATTAATTTTTATTCCTTTACTATAAACTAGAATAAAAATAATGATGTAAAGTGAAATAAAAATTTTCGTAATGTGAAAATTTTTTAAAAGTAAAATTCGACAAAAACACTAAAAAGTAAAAAATAACTGTGTCATTTAGTTGCTTTAATTTACTTGCAAATTATGAAAATTAAGTATATGGCACACCTAGTGTACTATAAATTTGTGGGTTCTAGGTAACATCCTTAAAGTAGAAACCTTGGCTGGCACCAGCTCCTAGATATGCTTAAGTAAATTAAAGCAACTTAATGACACAGTTATTTTTTACTTTTTAGTGTGTTTTGAATCGGTTCTATTTTTATTTAAAAAATTTCATTTCTTATTTTTTAGTGATTTATCGCCACCTATCGTACTCGTACTATACTGTCATTGTATATTATACGGCACTAATAGCCAAAAAGCTACATATGAACAACACAAATGTAAAATATTAAGAGTTCCTTAATGATATCATCTCAGATCCTAACATGACAATGGGACCACCTTGGAAGTATGCCTTCTACTGGGAAAAGAATTTTTAAAATCGAACAACTCTATAAAAAGTTAGGCGTGGTCATACATAAAAAATATATATATACGTGTTGAATTAGAATTTACCTCGTTATAAATTAGTATAGATTGTAGGGCTATTATGTTTTTCTTTATTTCATCAATTAAACTATTTTTTTGGGTCCTGGGTTTGAATCTTGAGTTAGGTGAAATGTTAAGATTTTCTTTCTTCCTAAAAATTTTGCTCCTGCAGTGGGCCATTAAAAATAGCTTGATAGTGGCTTGTTAACTACTTTATCATCATTATTAGCCTATTAATAATCCACTACAGTTCCTTGTAGAAGAGGATATAGAGCTTAGACCCACCACATAACTGCAATGTGGGTTGGTAGGCTAAATAAAAAATACTTACCCTTCTTTAATAGTAACATTGTTCATTAATATACAGTTAGTCAATCTGACTTTGTTCTCTACTGTACAGTTGGCACCAATAAATGAGCTTTTGATAGATGTCTTTTCACTAATTACACTTTTCTCTCCAACTGTACAAGTTTCATCTATTTGTTTTGTTTTCACTTCACTGTTTGGATGGAGTCGGCCTGTTAGTGATGTGCCTGTTAGTTCCTCCCATTTTGATAAGATCTGTAAATATAATTAGTAATTATTAATGCATGAACTAATTAAGTTATGTTACAAATGCAAATGTATCTGCTTTAAAAACTAAATATTTCAATGAATGAATGAAATGAATGAAATATTCTTTATTGTACACCAAAAAAAAGAACTTACAAATAGAAAATACATTAAAAATAAAAACAATGTACAATTGGCGGTCTTATCGCTAATGAGCGATCTCTTCCAGACAACCAATATTGGAGAGGAAAAGTGCATCCATTAGAGAAGATTCAGATGTACGTACACACAAATAAAGGTACTATACTATCAAATTATCAAATAAAAATATACTTACATAAAATACTAAATGAACACATAAATACATACATACATATAAAAGTACCTATATGAATACACATAAAAATAGAAATTAATAAATAAATGAAAATTATAGGCAGAGAACAAATAAAATCTAGACTATCTATCTAAATATTCAAGGGAGACAATAAACTTAAAATTAGGTATAAATAGATAAATTAATGTGTAATAATAAAGGTGTCATAACGAGGTTATGGGGGATAGAAGTGCACACTCGCCTACCGTTTAAATGTAAGCAATGTATTTTTTAACATTATGAAATTAAAAATAAACATTAAGACATTGGCTACTTTTTTTAAAAAGCTAGTATTGTCCATCTTTACTTAATATTATAAATGAGAGAGAGAGAGAGAGAAATTATGTTTGTTAATTAATCATACCTAAACTACTGAACTGATTAAAATGAAATCTGGCACAGAGATAAAACTATCTCTGCTAAAACTAGCTCTAGATAAAACTAGCTCTAAAAGAGCCTGAGGAAGGACATCAACTAGTTTCATACTGTACATGCACAGAGCCATGATTGTCTGGTAGTAAGATATAAAAATTAACTTTAAGAGGCGAGCTAAGTATAAACAAACTTGCAACACACCATCATCATTATGAGCCAATTAACGGCTCACTACAGGGCTAGGCCTCTGTCCTTATAAGAGAGTGGATATGGGGCATAGAGCCACCACACTGCTCTAATGCGGGTTGGCGTGCTTAGGGTGAAAATGTTTCATTTATTAACAATCACTATTAGATGTTGATGACAGTGACCGGGACTGGTTTAACATACACTATACAAGTTATTATTGTACTATACTATGAACTTGCTGGCTTAGTTATATGCGTAGGTTATACTATAAAATCTGTTGTTCTGTGCTCAATTCCTAATTATGATCTGACATGATCTTTTGCCTTGACTTGTCATAAAGTCAACAACTAAAATAGATGTCAAAATATAAAAATCTATTTACCTTACTATTAGATAAATATAGTGCAGATAAAGTATTCACTCTAATACCAAATGTATTTTTATTTGGTATGTGAGCGTAACACCTGAGAACATCATTGAAGTACACTCCTTTGCTGCCCAGTTTGTGGTCGTTATAACTTGACATATCCCTTATTTTACTCTCATATCCTTGTTCAACAGCAAAATCGAAAATATCCTTCGACATATCAACATTTAATACAGAAGTACCTTTTTTCTCTGAAGCATTTTTAGGTTTTGATAATTGTTTTTTTACGATATGAGGTATTAGTTCTCCTTTTATTGATGTATACTTGTCAGATTCTACTAAATAGCTTATAACCCAATGTTTCATAACATATACATGAGCATCCAATAATCGGCTGTACATGGTTATAGTTCTAAACTTTTTCATTAGCATCCTAGGTACTGTTATGTTTTCTTCAAAGTCGCTTGCACTTGCTAGAAATACTAGTCGTTCTGTTTCTTTATCAATGCAAACAAGATCCCTGTCTGGTTTGACTTTACTTTTAAGGCCAGGCAGTTCGATCCATTCCTCCGGACCATTATTAAAGAACAGCGTAGTTAGTGCTGCATCGTGTTTCCTGTATAGATTCAGAACTTCGTTTAAATTAACATTAGTTATAAGATCTCCCGATACAACTATGAGATCAGTTGTAACTTTACTACTGATATATTTGAGGGAGTCTACCGTACCCCAGTCTTCATTGGACGGTATAACTATTGGTTCATACTTAATTTTTAGCGGACACTTTTCAAGTGCACTGAGTATATTTGATTTATCTTCATCAAGCACCACTACCATTGTCTCTGAAATAAAATAGTTATACAATTGTAAATATTGATTTGTACATCTAGTTTGTCAATAAGTTTAAGGTAGAGTAATAGAGAGAGTTAATGATTTATTAGCACACCAGATCAGATGCTAAGGCAAGGACTTTTTAAAGAAAATGGGTGTTATACTACTTACCATCTCAAGATTGAGAATATTAACAGAGAATCTAAAGTCATATAGGCTAACAATTAAATAAATATTGTCATTTAACTCACTATTTCTGTATTTATGGTGTATTGGTTAATAACCTGTCATAGGTTTAATTTTAAATTTAGCATACTTTTACGTGGCTCAGTGGTATGCACGGTGGATTTATAAGACAGAGGTCCTGGGTTTGAATTCCTGGTGGGGCAGATTGAGATATTTTTTAATTTGTCTTGGCTGGTGGGAGGTTTTCGCCATAGCTAGTTACCACCCTACCGACAGACGATTTAGCGTTCCGGTACGATGTCGTGTAGAAACCGAAAGGGTTCTGGATTTTCATCCTACTCCTAACAAGTTAGCTAGACACTTAACATTAGGTGTGATAGCAGTCAAGGGCCAACTTGTAGTCGATACAAAAAAAAACATATATTTGTTACATAAAAATAGTCAAGGGTAAGGCTATAATCAAATGTATGCCTTTGAAGTTTTCATGCTCTCTTAGAGGGCATGATTACTTAACATTAAGTCAAATGTTAATTTGTTGAATTATAAATACACTAATTAATTAAATAATACTCTGATGATGTACCTTGAAATCCGTATCTTTCAAGCATATTCAAAGAATACCACAGGACCGGGTAGGGTCCTACAGGAAGTAAGCATTTTGACACCGTCCCTCCGACGTCAGGGAGTCGCGAGCCTCTTCCGGCAGCTAACACTACTGCTTGGAACTCCAATATTTTATGCATTTCTAGCTTAGGTCATGAACTTTAGAAAAATAGGTTAGGATGATGAAATTCGACGTGTAAAAGACTTAATTTAATTGTGACAGCTGCACTTTGTAAAATCGTTTCTTTGTAGGCGTGATAATTATTGGTACAAATAGTAATTCATAATTTTTAAATTCGGGATCGTAAATACAATATTTTCTGTTAAAAGTGTGACTCCAACAACCACATAATTTCTTAAAAATCTGTCTTTGTCAGTCTCTCTATTTTTGTCAAATTCAAATATTCATAATAAAACGTCAATCAAGTGACAAAACATTGGGCAACCGTCAAACTGACAAATGTCTTTAGGCTTTACGGCTCTGAGTTCTAACGGTTTTGAGTCTAAAACTGTCTGAGCTTTTCCACAGACTAACGTACCAACTAAAAGTTACAGTATCTACCATTTTTGGTAGGCTGTCTGCTTAGCTTTGCTAGACGGAACGACAGCAATGTTTAATTTGCGGTTGTCTTATTATTTAGGATTCTAGAATTTCCAAATTATATTTACTCACAACCCTGAAGAAAAAAAAGTGAGATGATGAGTGGTGTGGAAATGCAGCTCTACAGGTTACGTGATGATAATACGATTATCATACCAGCGGCAAAAAAATGAAGTATAAAATATGTCAGCGGATACTCTTGATTGAACTCTGCTCTGCTAGACTCCTTTCTCTCTAGATAATTGTAAATAAAACGCATTCTTTCTTCTTCAAGAGTTCTTCATAATGTATTTATTCCACAAATAAGAAATTAATACTACAAAATTTAACTTCAAAATAAGAAAAGATATAAATTACTTTGAACATAAAAGTTATTTTTTGTTGCCCAATACGCTAATTTGAAAAAAGTTATTAAAAAATCCATTAATCATCATGAATTGGTGGCGGTGGAGTGTCGGAGATAGCGCTGTCCACAGCATGTTTTTCGGTGGTGATAATTGCTGGCAACACAAAATACTGTGCTGTTTCGGAATCCAATTCAAATGTACCTGTTATACAAAATTTTCTGATAATAGAATGTACAGCATAGATTAGAATTTATTATTCTATTTTTTGGTCACTTTTAATAAAGCTGGGTTTCATGAACAAAAATCGGTAAAAGTTTTTGCTTCCATTGCCTTAAAAAAATTACGGTAAAAAATTTAATAAAATTAGTACCTACAATACATTCTATTAAAGTTAATCGTGTGTGTGTGTGTGGCGGTGCGCTCTCGGAAAAGATTATGCCCATCAGTGGATTGATACAGGCTGATGATGACGATGAGACGTTAAAAGTTTGTTATTTATGAGTCTTTTATTTAATAGTAATACATAGTCGACTGTTTTTATTAGTATTTACCTTGTCCTATTTCTAAGCCATGTTGTGTCTTAGCTTTTGGAATGTTACAAGGCCCACATGGTTTCTTTTCTTTTTCTTCTTCAGCAATAGTCTAGGTGTTATGACAAAATATGAATAAATAAGTAAATTTATTAATTGTAACAAGATCAGCAACAGTTTTCATTGAACTCTACGATATTCAATGCTCAAGCTCACGAGCTTCTATTCTATGCATCATGAATCAGACGATAGTGGATTTAAGTTACCGAACAAACAGACATGTAACTTCTTTGTACAAGACATGACCTTTGAACTGATTACGTTGCTAGGTTTTCAAAATGGTGACAAGGCAGGAGAGTAGTAAGACTGGTTTAATAAGTAGACTTTAAATCCCTTCCTTTTTAATTTGTAACATCAAAACGACCTTTTTTGGGTTTCATTTCATTCGTTCGCTCATGACAAAAGAGATGTGATTGTACAGATCACCTAGAAGAAACAAACAAACAATAAAATATTTTAAATTATGTAACATAATGTTGTGTAATACTTTTCCATCTGAATCATCTCCTGTACTTTCCCGTCGTAATGGGTTCACAGTTACTTCTGTTGGGCCACGACTCAAAGTGCCTCGTCCAGTTGTATGTGACCCGCCACAGTATCTTCGGCAAAAATGGGATCTGTAATGCATTTTATCACCTATTATGTTACAAACCCGCCATACTAGATAGTCAGCGCAAGTCCTTATTTAGACCTTCTTCTTGATATCATTATACGAAAGACAATAATTATGATAACGTATAGTATAAATGAGGTCATAGTAGTTATATAAAGAACATGAGAAAAATTTAACCTTGGATCTATAGCGTGTGGAATTGGCTTTCCACGATAACATAAGCCATGATCGCCATCTTCTTTTGGTTTGGTGGTATCTTCAGCACCAATAGTTGGTGGACGAGAGGATTGCTTGAAAAAGCCTGGTAAAGCAGGTAGGATAGATTCTTCTAAATTCATATGAGCGGGAGATGAACAAGAGAGACATGCAGCATCACGAAATAGTCTTCTAGAGATAGTAGCTGCTCGGGGTTCTCCGACTATTTCCTCCATTGCACTGATTTTATTATGTATCATTTCGATGTTTTTATCAATATCATCACGCAGTGCCATTACTTGTACCAAATCAGCTTTTTCGTTCAATTCTCTGAACAGATCATCAATGATTTTCTGAAAAGCATTCCTTTTTTTAAATGGAGTGAATGGATGATGAGATAATAGTACAATATTATTATAGTATAAATTATTTAATAGAAAGACAGGAGAGATTCTGATGATAGTCATCATTACATATGTCGTTAAAATAATTTCTCTAAAATTAGCTAGCGAATTGACTAATTGCTCACTTGCCAAACAATCTCTTGATTATTGAATTTGTTATATGAAGCTCCAATTCGCTTTTCGAAATCTCCCCGCACAGCGTCAAATTGCTGTTGTGTAACGAGACCATTTAATTCACCAAGTCCAGCTTTGTCTCGTAGAGCATCTGCTACTTCGTCACGATCAGCTTTTATTTCACGTAGTCGTTCAATTTCTTTCCATAAAGCCTAGGAACAACATTTAATTTCAATGTCCATTCTAAGTAAGTAAGTACCTATTAACATATTATTATGTACAAGTAAGTATGTGCTAAGTAATTAAGTCATGCATTTACAAACAATACATTTTAAGCATCACAATACTTCTGTTTGCAGTATGTTAATATTCCAGTCCAGTATTTATATAAGTGCCTATAAAAGTTTAGAGCTCAGAAGAGTATCATATCTATTTTTATCTTAGTCGACCAACGTGCATCTTTCTGTAGGACCTTTTCATCTTTTGTAGTACTTCTTTTTATGTCTAGTCAAAGATAGAACTCACTGGTAGAGATATTATATCATGATATTTTTTGAACTTAACTTAATGTATTATTTATAAAGGTGAATTACCATTTACTGGTTAACCAAGAAATCTCAGAAACTATACACCCGATTAACTTGAAATTTTATCAGTTACTTGATTTGCGATGTGGATGCTCACTAAGAATGGGTTTATCGATATTCGCAGGGGAACGGGACCTAGGTGGGTGAAACCACAGGACGCAGCTAATGTAGCTAATACATATGTATCATTAATCTTAAAGTTTGATTACTTGGACATCTAAAGTCAGCACCACTTGCTTTTCTTGTAAATCATTTTGTCTCAATTCAGCAATATCAAATTGTATTTGCAGATTACCAAAATTGGCATTGAGTTCAGCAACTCCTATGAAGGATAACATAATATTAGGTCCCACTTATGATGATGAATTTTCAGAAATGCAAGCTACATAATCGTCAATTTTACACGAAGCACGATATACGAGATACCTGGGGTTTCTCCTGGAGGATTTGCTAAAGCTTCAGCCATGCCTTCTAAACCTGCTTCCAAGTCATGTTGCATTTGGGTTAATAATTCTTGATAATTTGACATCTATGTAATGAATACGTGAAGTTAAATCAATTGAGTAGGTAATTGATAAAATATTATTTTTTAAAACGTCACGTTCTTTTTAAGTGTGCATAAATGCTAAAAATACATTTCCATTTGATTTTAATCTCATATATATATATCTAAGGCTAAGAAAAGAAAACTAATTCTTACTTGTGAAGACAAACTTGCATCTAGTACATTGATTTTTGCAGCATATTCAGATACAAGTTTCTCTAATTCATCCATGCGTGCTTCTACATCTATTGCATCGTTTAATTTGGCCTCTGATATACAACATATAATATTTTAGTGGTAAAATAATAGTGTGAAACCGGTGAAAGCATTAAGTTAAGGACAGTGGGGCGAGTGCGAGTTTTCACCGAGCGACTGCGTAAAAACGTTCTCACTCGTAACGTCAAATTATATAGAAAAAAAGCGTTTACTCTCGCTATAACTAGATGGCGCTACTCCAATTCCATATAAAATTTGCGTTTACTGTTGTCGGTATCGACGCGGTAAAATCTCACACTAGCCACACTGAACTCATTTTAATTTACCTTGGGCAAGAGCACATTTCATTGCCTCATCAGCCTTACTAATAGCTACATTTGTCAAGTTTCCCGCATATTTTATTAACTCATTATATAGTTTTTGCATTGCATCACTAGAATTTAGATTTTAATATCAATCCTTATATATTTTTAGTAAAGTTATTATTTTAAGGTAAAGAGATATTATTAAAATGTAGATAGAACTGTAAATAATATAAATAAATAAGTATTTATACTCCTTTTTAAACTATAAAGTATATTTGTTGTCGAGTTTGGCTACTGAAAGTAGAGACGGAAATCGCACTTTCAGTTTTTTTTTTTTCTGATTGAATAAGTGCCGTAGGCTCCATACGGGACCACAGCGGCGTTTGGCGACGGAAAGTAGAGATGGAAACGTTTGGAATGGGCATGTGGTTTTCGCACTTTCAGCGCCAAACTGTGAGTTCACTCCGGGTGACAATTTAGACGCTGTGTTTGTGTGTATGTGTGTTGGGAGGCATTGTCCGTAGTCGTGTCGTCGTCTGGGTCGAAGTTCCTAATATTATAATAATTTATACAATCATGTTTCAATCTAATCTACACTCAATCTAATATTATGTATGTAATAAGAGCTATTTAAGTAGAGTTCGTGTACTAAAGTAAAATCAAATAAATTTTATCTCACTCTAATTCAGCTTCGTTTATGTTAGTTCTTGGTAATGTATCCAGCATCCCAATTACTTGGTCTTCTGTTTCAGCGAACTGTGGTTCAGAAAGAAGGTTGTCGGTTTCCCTTTCAGACTTTGTTGAAATATTTGAAGGTCCATGTGGTGCATTATAAATAACTTTTGTTTCCGGTACGTTACTACTTATCATTGCTTGTTGGACTGGATAAGCAAGTATTGTCGTTTCTTTAGTTATTGGTACTTTTACAGGCTTTTTGCTAGCCATCTTAGCCATTATCATTTCCATTAATTTTAAAGATTTTTCTAAGTTTTCAATTCTAGAAGATATTTGCAAGGCAGCCATTGAATCAGTCACAGAGGAGGAACGACGATAATCTTGCAATAGCTGTCCATCTTCAGTTATGCCAAATTTTATTTGCATCTCTTTTACAATTCGTACAAGTTCGTCAAATTCAGCTTGTGTTACGACATCTAGCTTTCCTACTTTATCACCACGCAAGCGTCCTATTATCGATAAAAAATATGTAAATTTAAAAAGTGAAATAGCAAAAATTTTATTAACTTTCATGCATTACCTATCTTTTTCTCAGCTTCTTCAACGGGTACTCGTTCAACTATAATTATAATTGTAAATTAAAATAAGGATAACGTGTAAAGTATTTATTCTCATAATATTAAGTACAAAATTAACCATTAGACCTTACCGACAAGAAGTTTCTCATATTGTACTTCTGTAAACGAAAATCAAGGGTTTAGAAATTTTTATAAGCTCATTTTACAATTAGAAGTTTTGTAAATAAAAGTGCATACTACAAGAAGCTATAGAAAATAATATGATACCCATTGAATCTAAAGATGCCATTGGTGTAGGTGTTTTTTCTGCAACTTCACGGGAATCAGCTCTCTAGGAAACATATTTAATGTAATTAATAATTCAACAATGTAATTTGGATATTTGATATAAATTGTATTGTTTAACTATGTATGTAGAATCTAATTTATATTCGGATGAATTTGAGATGTTATGAAATCTGGTCAAAATAGAAATAGTGCATTAATTTTAAAATATTATAATAAAATTGTAAAGAACCCGCGATCTCACGATTGTAAAAAATGTTATGAAAGGGATACATTTGCCGTTTACTGTTTTAACTAAATTGACCCGGCGATTAGAAGAATTTTTTAACTTTATGCCTGGCGACCAGTCGCATTTAGTTAGTCTTTCTTAAATTAAACAATATTTCAGTTTTAATTTAAATAATTTGTAAAATGCGACTTCCTACATGTGGGATTCAGTTTTAATTGTTAGTATTTTTTTTTGCTTTAGTTATAATGATGAAGTGATGAGTGGGATTGAATTATTATATGCTATAAACACGATCCTTATAACATTACCCGAATGAGTCAGAAGGAGAGTCATGTTTTTCGAGCGTATGTATGTATGTATGTATGTCCATTTCTTCGGCACGCGCTACAGCCTAAACGGCTGAACGGATTTTGACATGTGAGGTGTCGTTGAATTTGTCAAAATTGTGGTAGTGACATAGACTATATAAATTTTCAAAATGGCGGCTGTGTATGGGGGAAAAAAGGGGGGATGTGTCTATTTTTTCTCTTATCTCACCAATATGGGTACCAATTGAAAGGTCGTAAAAAGACCATTTCAAAAATATAAATCATTTTTATATTACTTTTTAACAAAAAATGGCAAAAAGTGTACCAAGCGTACCGTCTCATTTCTATACCATAAACCAAAACTAAAAGTCTCAAATAAAATTATTATTATAAAAACAAAAACCCGACTGCTTAGAAGTTATGAACTGAAAAGAGAAAAACAAGGATCACTATATCTGTATAAAATTCTAAATACTTTATGGTGCTGCAGGCAAAATTTTGGTAGATCTTTCTTTTCCCGCAGGTTAAAGTATTTTGTCCCCGTTTGCAGCACCATAAGTATGTAGAATTTTAACTTAATTAATGTAACTTCTAAGCAGTCGGGTTTTTTGTTTTTATAATAATAATTTTATTTTAATTTTATGTGATCCACACCATCGTGACTCGGATATCACGTTAATTAGGTCTTAATTCTAAAGAAAGTTTAAAAACTAAATATCGAAAACTAAATTTTACGTATTATGCCACTTACCGATTAGATTTAACAAAATAAAGAAAAAAACAACTTAAAACAATCCGTTGCTGAGCACTGGACAATCGCTGAAAAAAATAATACAAAAAGAGGATAAAACAAATAAATTGTATCTTGTCTACTATTTGCACCTGATGAACGACTCGTAACTCTTGTTCTCTTTGCTGCTCGATAAGCTCCAATAGGTGATGATAATCCTGGGAGGAGTACTACAAGAAATTTTAATTAAAATGAACAACTAAATTGTACAAAAATGTTACAAAACTTAATAATACGTTCGTTTATTAATCCTTACCGTTTTTCTAGTTTTTCGAGCTCTGGCTTCATCTGCCGAAATAGCTAATTCTGTTACAGATTTATCCTTGTCTAATAAAAGTTTCTTTTCTTTGGTTGATACTTTTGTGCTGGGTTTTGAAAAAGATGATAATTCGGAAGGTAAACCTTTATCTGTAGGAGATTTCAAAGATTTTTGGCCTTTTGTGGATTTTTCTGTAGTTGATCTATGTGTTATATTATCTGATGAAGATCGTTGCGTTGACTTTGAAATACCACTTTTTTCTAGCGACGATTCAGGCGGTGACCTACTTGTATCTTTATATTTCTTTGATTTTGATTTTCTTTCTGTAGTCTCTATATCCGATAAAGATTGATCTGATGCAGTCGATTCTCCTTTCTTTGATTTTAAATGTTTAGTTTTATTTCTTTTAGCGGATATTTCATGAGTTTGATCTGAAGTAGAGTATGGTTTCATTGTCTCTCTCGCCTCAATCGCATCGCGTTCATATTTTGATTTTTTTGTTTGATCTGAAGTTGATTTCGATGAAGATGTTTTGTCTGTTGTTGATCTAGATGTTCTGTCTGTAGTTGATCTAGATGTTCTGTCTGTAGTTGATTTGGATGTTTCATCTGTAGTTTGTTTAGATGTTTTGTCTGCAGTTGTCGATTTGTACGTTGAAGTTTCATCTGTGGCGTACTTAGATATTTTTTCGGACTTTAATTTATCTCCTTTAGATTTTGAAGATATAGTTCCACTTTTGATACTACCAATTTTCTTCTTTCTATCAACTTTTGCTTTTAATTTTACTTCTGTAATTGACAAACTAGATCTTCTAGGAATTAGACTCACGTCAAATTCAATTGCAACTCTACGTTCTAATAGTCTTTGTTGTCTTGCAAGGAGGTATAATATTGTTTGCATAAGCTTAAAATTGACATTTTACGTCAAATTCAATTGCAACTCTACGTTCTAATAGTCTTTGCTGCCTTGCAAGGAGGTATAATATTGTTTGCATAAGCTTAAAGTTGACTATATTTACCTGAAATGTATGATACAAGTTATATTAATGTAATTATACTAGGCATACAAAATAAATCAACCTAGCAAACGCTCACGGTTTTACACGCGTAATACGAGTCATGTCACTCCGTCTTTTATGAGCCTAGCTTTTATAATACACAGGAATTGTTACAATCCAAGTGGTAGTTTCAGTAGTCAGCAGATCGATAGCTTTTTATGTAGGTACCGTATATACTTTGGTATTATGCATTTAGCGAAAAGCTTTTAATATAAAATTACAAACAGACTTGAATTTTATTTGTTTGTATAGATTTCTTGTAATAGTAGAAGTGCAGATTCGACTTTTATAAAGAATATAAAATTTTAACTTACTTCCGGTTCTCCAAAACAGGTATCTATCATTTCCCTCACACTCATTATACTGGAATCCGACATTTTTTGGACTTGAATATAGTTGGAATCTAATTTCGCAGATATGCGTTTTGTAAATCTAAAATTATAATTTATTTTGCTAGTTGCTTAGTCCAACCTTTAATCTTTTTTAAAGATTAGATTATATTTTTACAAAGCTACAACAAAAATTGCTGTATAGATTTGTTGTGATATTTATTATGTCAGAATTGATACACTAGTTTTTCTACGTTGCATAAAGGTTGGATAAAATAAAATTGAAATACAAGTAGGTACGTTCATTCAGATATTACTTATTGTTTTGACCTCTTTTTTCTTTGATGATAGTTTCTGGAATATGTATCAAATGTAGGTACAAATATAATTAAATGTATATAATTGAAGTAGCGATATAAGGATACGTAAAATAAAAGTAATCTACATTAGAAACTTATTGTTTATTTTATAATACATAATTATGTACAACGTTGCGTTTTATTTTCACATCAATATAAATATAATATACATTATGCACTGTGTGTATTAGTCTTATCGTGATCAAGAGTTAGGATCACGAATAATGTTTCCAAATGTCCACAGGACGAGGTGGTAACAAAGGAAAGATAAATTACGGTATTCTGATCTAACATTTACATCAAATAAAAATAAGTAACTATTCAGACGTAATCGGTTCCATAAAATTATTAAATTTAACTACCTATTTAAATATGTTACTACTTATCTATGTATTAAGTGAGCTAATTATTAATATTAGGCACGAATCTGACAGTCAGTTGAGCGCGAAGTAATGCAGGCGGGCGCCTCGATAGGAGTCGGTGAGGTGACCGCCACCGTAGCCTCAGTACCCACACTTTGACTAGAGATTGTATGCGCTTCAGAGGACGTCACTTTAGTTTGTTCCTTTGGAAAGCTTGCCGGCTTGATATCCTTTATTTTCTTCCCCGCGACATTATTTATTGACGTTCTTTCTTTGTTCTTATATTTTATGTGATCTTGTGTAACTAGCACTGCAAGTGGAGGAACGGGTGGTATATAAGCGTGAGGTTCGTAATTGTCGTCGACATAATCCTGTGGATTCCATGCTGCAGTGGTTGTAGATGTAGCTGATGATGTTTTTGTTGTTGTCGCTCGTAATGTCACAGGTGAAAATGTGGTAGGAACCTTCTCTGTCTTAACTGACATTGATAGAGGTGCGGGAACAGCAACAACTTTTCTATATTTGCTAGATCTAGTTTTTCGTCTTGATTGTAGTTTTGGCACATCGAGAAAAAATGGATCGAATATAAGATCCGATTCTTTATAGTCATCATAATTAATTGCAACGATTGGCTTGACAGCGCTAACGACATTGCCAACAGTGTAATTTAGTTTTTTTCCATTACTATCACTCACAGATGCACTAGCCGTGACTATAACACGCGGTGGACTTTTAGGTTTAGATGGTTTTCTTGCTTTTGTAGTAGGTGGCGCTACAGACCTTGCTGATAATGATGATTCGTCTTCTGGGATCACATCATCGCTTCTTTTGCGATCATAATAGAAAGGATTGAATGGTAAATTTTGTTGTACAGGCAAGTGTGAATGGTGCGGTCGATTTTTTATAGGAGTTTCGATTTTTTCAGATGACTGTGCATTCGGGCCAGGACGTAGAATTTGATCACGTGGATCAATTGTAGTTGGCCGGAATGGCGTCGGTTGAGGTCGTTGAACAAAAGGCACTGGACGATTTGCAACAGGTCGTGGTGCTGTTCTAGAGGACTCATATTGAAAGTGGTCAAATTGGTGAGGAGGAGCATGGGTAATGTAGACCCCGTCAGCTGGACGAAAGCTTTGTCGTTGAAAAGATATAGCTTCAGATCCAGGCCCTCTGTGACGATAAATAAATTCTTGTGGAGATAAAAGTGCGGGATCTAAAGTCGTCGAAGGCGGTGCGGAAGGTGTCAATGAAGAGTGAATCGGAGGTGATAAAGATGAAATAGACGGTGAAGGTGAAGAAATTAATTGTGTTGCAGAAGTTGGCGGCGTAGTTTGTGGTGGCAACGTAGTACTCGTGTAAGGCGGTTTGGTTGTTGTAGGTATAGTCGTAATAGTTTGAATAGTAGTAGTTGTCTGTGGATGTGAATAATCTTCGTAGTCAGAGTTGTCTTCATCTATTGCATCATCTTCTTCTTCATATTCTGTAAGAAATATTTAAGTTTATAGTTTGGCATTATTTTATGAATATCGATTTTCAAAGTAAAATATATAATTTTGATGTCTTACCTTCTAGATGTTGTATATCTTGTTGTTTTGATGGCAATGGTGAAGATTGGTATGTTGACGTATTTTTATATTCATCTTTTTTATTTTCTTGTATCGGATCTTCAGTTGAGTCAATGGTGTCTGTTGGTTGGTTTATTACCTTGTCAGGTGTTGTTGGTGATTCATTTATTACTGGGTCTGTAATAACTGTGGTACTTGGTTTATTTTTCTGGTGTGTTTGCTCTGTTGGTTTTTCTTGAGGTTTCGTTGGTTCAGGTTGTATGATTGGAGGCGTAGTGCTTCCATACAATTCTAAATTTAAACTATAGAACTTTTCAGATTTTGTACAATCTACTTCGTCTACTCTCTCGCATACTCTTGTCTCCTGAAATAAAAAAAAAAGTTTTACTAGTATTTATTTAATAATAATAATCGTTTCTGTTTACACGCATAAAGATTCTGTGAGTTTTAAATAAATAATTTGTGATAAAATATAAACATTAACTAATGGAGATAGCGCTTGGGCACGTCACCTTTGAATTTTCATAGGAAACGCCCTTAGAGATTCGTTCCCTTTCTATTTACTTTTCTAGTCTTTGCTAGCTAAAACCAAGCTTTGTTTTTAAAACTGCTTTTGCCCAAATATCCCTGTGATGCCCCAGCCATCTCCTAATGGAATCTAGGGCAATAATCAAAACAAGTATTACCTGATCAAACACAGTGCCATTGAGGCAGAGGAACTTGATATCCATGGGCTCATCTTGCTGACCAACGGTGCAGACGTGAAACATTTGGCAAGATGTCTCAAGATCCGCGTAGTAGCCACCGATCACCTTGCCGGCGCACGTGAAATTTGTTTCAGGAAGATTATCGAAGTCCAAATACTGAAATTGAAAAAAGTAGATTTGAGTAAAGATCGTGTTGGAAATAGCTTGTATACCTTATTAAAAATACCTGAGCTGTCTTTGCTCATACCAGCCTTGAATGCAGTAGGCAGAGGTAATGTTCATAAATAGAGCCTTATTTTTCCATACCAAATGCCGTAGACCAGACAGTGAGTTTTTCTTTTCCTTTGAGATATTTTCAGTAGCAGGCAAGGTTTCTTTCATATTTCTCTTGGTGTATTTCATATAAAACCACTTGCAGTTTTGGGACATCTCCTTTATAGTAAAGTTATGTTAACCGTTGGTTATGATAACCGAAATCTTGGTGCACACAGGCCTTAGTGGTGTTAAACCCCTGTTTCAGAAAGCATGTTAAGCCAGCCCTGGCCATTGTGATTTTTAGATAGTGATTGTTGTCGTTTAACATCACCCTATCACCAACCCGCTTTAGAGCAGCGTAGTTGATCTGAGCTCCAAATTATCTGACTTATATAATGAGGAGAGGCTCAAGTCGTTCATTTAAACTTTCCTATATAATCCCTGCTTCTATTGGGATAATCCAAATGTAACTTCATACAGTACATTTGGATGGTGGAAGGCTTTCGCCGTGGCTAGTTACCACCCTACCGACAAAGACGTACCGACAAGCAATTTAGCGTTTCGATACGATGTCGTGTAGAAACCGAAAGGGGTGTGGATTTTCATCCAACTTCTAACAAGTTAGCCCGCTTCCATCTTAGATTGTATCATCACTTAACATCAGGTGTGATAGCAGTCAAGGGCCAACTTGTAGTCGATAAAAAAAATACAGTTGTTTATAATAATAAATGAAAATCTTACTCCAGGTTGAATGGATCTCGATATCCGAAATTCATTTTGGAACACAAAAAGCAGCAACCACAACCAAACTGAAAAAAGAAAAACAAAATTTATTAAATTCTGTATATCTGAAATACATTAAGACTTTACTTGAGCAATCAACGACAGAAAACAAATGAATCAATCATTCTTCACCACCATACCATTCCTGCTTACGAAAGATAAGGAGAGAGATAATACTTGCCCACTTTAACATACCGGGCTTTTTTACATTTATTGTGACAGCTCCACTATAGGCACGGATTTATTGTATTACTAGCTTATGCCCGCGGTTTCACCGTGATGAAATTTAGCCTACGTTTTAATCCAAAGTATAATATAAGAAATATTTTTTCAAAATTACAGCTAGATCTGGTACATAGTTGCATCTTGAAGAAGTAACAAACAAACTCACATATTTTAGTCTTGCTTAATTACAGAGATACCTATCTGATTTTGAAAATCTGAGAAATTCGGCGTGTGCTGATATTTACACCGAGATGGATTATAATCTCGATTACTACTTGGGCTTTTTTAACAAATATATTGCTAACCTACTATATTACTATTAGGAGTCTGGAGATGTCCATGATTAGTGAGCGTTTATAACGCAAAATGAATAACTAAGATCAAATCCATCGAGTGAATAGTTTTAGAGATCTAGTGATGAGTCAATAGGTCCGTCAATGGTATTTCGTTTATACATAATAAATATATGTATACCTGACGGTAACGAAGATTTATTAATAAATAATATAGGTTTAAATTAAACTTGATACATAGTTAAGTAAATGGAGTTAACCTTGCAAAGCAGAGGCGGAACGCACCACGAGCGTGCCGCCGCCTGAGATCCGAGCCTGCCGCCGCATCTGAAATACAACAAACAATTCCGTTAATACCTATAAAAATATATGAAAATAATTAAAAACACCTGACTGTCAAAACCGCAAAGAATAAGACAAGTTCAGTCCAGAAGACATATTGCCTGCAACAGTCGTAACTTCTTGGTAGTCGGGGTACAAAAATGTAGAATGTAGTTCATCGTTGTTGCTGATAAGGTGTTCATTATTAGTGTTCATATTGATGGTTTAATAATTTTTATGTCGTAATTACAAGATTCAACTACAAAGTATTGACGACTTCCGTGGCGCAGTGGTATGCGCGGTGGATTTATAAGACGGAGGTCCTGGGTTCGATTCCCGGCGGGGCAGTTTGAGATTTTTCTTAATTTGTCTTGGTCTGGCTGGTTTGGCTCTCGCCGTGGCTAGTTACCACCCTACCGACAAAGACGTATCGCCAAGCGATTTAGCGTTCCAGTATTATGTCGTGTAGAAACCGAAAGGGGTGTGGATTTCATCCTACTCCTTACAAATTAGCCCGCTTCCATCTTAGATTGCATTATCACTTAACATCAGGTGTGATAGCAGTCAAGGGCTAACTTGTAGTCGATAAAAAAAAATTCAGGAAATCTAAACCCAGTTCGATAGTCATTTCTTGAAACTAGCAAATGTCTATTCTGCTCTAAATTTGCAACACAACAAACAGCGCAGGAATGTGTTCAGAGTGAGAAATTGAAGTTACTTATAATACTGCTTTATGAAATCCATACCTATGCATTATTTTGGATATATCAGTGGCAGATAAAATCTGTCTGGGATCGGTGCGGCAAGCTATGACCCTATAAGATTTTGAAAACGGCTATTATCTTGAAACAAATATAAAATATCGCTTAGTAATCTAGCCAGATCGCAGAGCCCTAAGCACTTGGCAACAGAGTCTAGTGAGAAACAGGGGCCTGACAAGATCTTTAAAGCCTTCCTTAGGCGCTTGAAGACGTTTAGGGATCCAGGGTATGGCGGAAAATTTGATGTATCTTGTAAACAATGTTTAGATATTCGCATTGCATTCTAATAACAGAGCTGGATATAATGGTAGCGATAATAACAATCTCACAATGGCTGCTTCGGTATTTTCGCACGCGCATCACAAAATAACAATAGAGTTTCGACATTTACAATTAGCCATCAACAATGAACTGTTCCGATATGCCTCATCCAAATTGCATAACTAAACAATTAAACATTTCGACGTTAAAATGTTCTACTTTTTTACAAAGTTAATAGTTGAGGAAGTAGGCCGTGAACTTAATGCTTCTTTTTGCTTTGCAACTGGGTAACTAGAGGTAGGTGCATCACTTGTAACTATGTGATTCAATTAGATTCGTGCGACTTTGTAATGGATTTTGTATTTAGAATGCTGTTCGTGTACCTACAGGTACATAACATTGTAATCCCTGCACCGACAGCCAAGTTTCAAAGAACATAGGTACTTATAAGTGTGTCAAACAAACTTGGGTTAGTTGCACCATACTTAAGTCGAGAACAGCTAAACCAATTTTGATGACTTTACTTTTTATTGAACCGAATAGCAGAAGAAAAAATTCTTAAATAATTTTTAATATTTTCTAGAAGGTTCTTACGTATCTAAAATTTAATAAAATCGGAAATTGTCAGAAAACTTAACGTCTATTATTTTATAAATGTTTGTTACTCAATCAATCATGGCTCTACGTCTTAACGAATCTGGCTGGAATTTGTCACAGACATAGATTATAGTCTAGGGTATCACATGGCCTACTTTTTGTTCAGACATTCATGTGTAGATATAAACAAAATGTGAAACATAAAACGAAGAACATTCTACGTATAATAGAATAGGTTTATGCAAATAAATTAAGCGGGTTAATAATATCGATAGGCAAATAAGAGCAAGTAAAAGTTCCGCCTTAGGTTACGAGTTAGATTGAGTGATCATGATTGAAGTTGTGTATGTAATAATAATTACGACCAGTAGTTGTAATGGTAGTTAGTAGACAATTATTAATTTGTCTGACAACCATTTACGTCAGGTTTACGGCTATGTTGATATAGGTATGAAAGTAATTTCAAAATAAATAATTATCTTGGGAACCGAACTTGAAAAACTTAAAACAGTAAAAATTGTTTCGGGTACTAGATGTGAAAGGACATAAACAAGAAATAAATTTCGTATCATTCCAATGGACGTTGGGTATCCCAAGATACTGGAATGGCAACCTCGAACCGGAAAGCGCTATATTTGACGAACCCACAATAGATGAACCGATGACATCAAATAAGTTACATGGAGGATGCAGGCGTGGTATTTGGAAGACCTTAGAAGAGATCTCTGTCCATCAGAGCCGTATTAAAAGTAACTTGATTCTCTCAGGTCTAAGCAATCTTCACTTGTAGACCTCTCAAGTACCTTTTTAAGGAATACAGAATTATTTAAAAAAATTATAATCAACCTCAATTTAAAACGTGTCGAAGTCGATTTCTTTTGCTCATTTTTTCTCGGTGTCAGGTGCACCCCTAGAGAGGATGCCTTAAACAGTTGCTTAAACAGTTTAAAGGCTAGTCTAGGACTGCTTTCCAGCCAAGACTGTCTATAAGCAGAAAATAATGATGTTTATGATCATGCAAAGGCATCATGCTGAAAATTTTCCATCGGTAATAGAACTTCTTTCTTAGAAAATTTGTTATGCGAAGTAAAACGTAAGAGAATGATGAATGAGGGATATTTGTATTTGTTATAGTTTGTTGTGAAAGTATTACATTATCGGTTGTGCCACTTCATACCTATATTTTATCTGAGGCGTGGTTTCCGTATAAGGCGGTGCAGTGGACCAGTGCGAAATTAGAGCAGTGAATAAAGTTTACGGCTGCGTTTAGATAATTGGGATACGTCTCACGGTTTTCTTTAAATATTTTTATTCCCTTTTTTTATAAAAACAAGTACATTGCAAAAGTAAAAGCGGCGGAGTGGCGTAGTGGGTAGTGACCCTGCTTTTGCGTCCTAGGCCGTGAATTCGATTCCCATGGCTAGAAAATATTTGTGTGATGAGCATGGATGTTTTCCAGTGTCTGGGTGTTTATCTATATATTATAAGTATTTATGTATGATTTACATTAAAATATTCTATAGTTATCATAGTACTTATAACACAAGCTACCTATGCTTACTTTGGGGCTATATAGCGATGTGTGTAATTGTCCTATAATATTTATTTATTTATTATATTTATTGCAAACTATAACAATGACCTGCTGATTTTGTTGCCTCGGCAGAATCTACCTGTCGAACAGATTTGATGTTTTTAAAAAGCTTGTAAACAGCCGACTTCAAATAAATTAATTTGAGTCTGAATTTATTGTTTCATCTTCGTCTTCTTCAGTTAGTCTTTGTTATTTATTCTTACGCCCCAACACTCAAACGCAATCTATCTCATGTCAAATGGATTTTTTTTGTTTTTTTTTATCGACTACAAGTTGGCCCTTGTCTATACTGCTTTATACATACCTGAAGGTAACCTCCATAATCCATATGATTTTAAATGTAAATTGGCATAATTGGCTATAAAAGAGAAATATACACAGCCTTTTGGTGATAACGTAGAAACGACAATAAGTGTCCACCAGCCTGACCAAGATAAAGTAAAAAAAATCTAATTGGCCCCGCAAGGAGATCGACTATGACTTCCGTCTTATTAATCAACCGCAATACCAATCGCACGTCAATGGATTTGACAATTTGTAATAGAAGTTAAACACTGTACGAGTATTTTGATTCGTCGAAAAGCTCTCAGAAACTTATATTATAGCGCGGCTTTGCAAAATCATCTGCACCTAGCCTTTTACATGCAACTACAGTATTTATTATAGAAGTTAACGTTATTGTATTTTTTAAATTTGCCAATTTTTCCCAATCTGTCAATTTCCCCTCCATTTAAAACCCGTTCCTTTTCATTTAGTTGTAAGACTGTGTCACAAGACCCCAACTCTTGGCTCATTTTTCGAATCTTGCTAAAGGAATATTTGTGTGACCGTGGTTATCCAGATGGAAATAAAATTATGGTTGAATATTATTTTAAATAAGTTACTTATCCGCATGTTTGAAAAGATTAATAAGGGATATTTTTCAAGATTATACATCGGGTAGATGATCTCTTAAAATCTTCTAAAGAATCTACCTACTTCTGTCACACACATGTGGTTTTTAATTTTCGTATAATATTAAAACATCCCTAATACCCGCGATCAAAGGCTGACGACGTGTTCGGTTAGCCATAATACATTTTATATAATTTTGATGATTGATTTTGACTTAATATTTCAATACCTACACCAAGATATTTAAATCCAGATCTTATCTTGTCGACCATCACTCGTTTTTTGCACATCACATGGGTCGCTTAAGCAGTTTGAGGGACATAAATCCTTTAAGCTGGGTTTATTGAAAATTAATTTATGATTTCTTCAAGACATATATTTTTTGCCGTTCATTTTAAGTCACATCATGACATTTTTGGTGACGTATATACAATATAATTTGCTGTATGACGAGGCGGTTAGGTACCAGAACAATAATTTAACCGTCTAGCAGCCCTGAATTGAGAACTTTTCGAGATGGAGCAAAAATCTAAGAAATGCCGCTCCCATAGGATGGCAAAACAAAAAGCGCTAGTTGGCGCTAGTGGTTACTTCACTGACCATCGCGCATGAGCGATTTATTCACAATTTGAATTTGCGCCTTTTGAAGTTTCCGCCCGAGGCATTGACCCCGGCTTTCCCTCTTACATCCGGACTGCCATTTAGGGATAGGATTATAATCCTTGAGTCACATAATTTTGTACCCATTTTGAAACAAAATAAAATAATTAAAAAAATATAACTTGAAAGGTACATACAAACTTCCAACCCCTACTTCACTCTTGTTTATTATGGAGACAAAAGCCTTAGTAGTAGTACCAAGTAGCCTTTGTTTTGCTCCAAGATCACATTTATCAATACACTTACCAAAAAGACAGACATACTTACTTATATTCGTTTTTATAATAATAAGTATTATTAGCATGGATATTATACTATTAAATAAATGTAAAGTGTATAATCTCAAGTCAAGCGCTTTAACCCACTCATATAAGCGTGTACCTGTATTATGCACAAGTATCGCGTAACGGGGCACCGTGCAAGTAACGAGTCCGTTATGTCAGCGAGTAGGCAGTAGGTACAGCGCATAGCGGTCAGTGTGTTACCGGTTACCAGCGCTTCGTGATCCACACAAAGTCTTATATATCTATACTCTTTAATAATTTAAAGTTGAAGACTGTTTGGTCGAACTAACGAAGGAAGTAGAAGCAGGAGTAGGAGGGAGTTCTTGAAATTAGCGCGTTCATCCAAATTAATAAGTGTCTACTAGTCACTATCATTATCACTACATCTGTCTATCTGTTCACGATAAACTCAAAGAGTACTGATCAAATTTGCAGTTTACATCAATATAACATAGAGTGATTCTTGAGAAAGGTTTTAATATTTTTTATGTGTTAAGGTTTTTTTTATAAATTGGCTCAAATATGACGATAATAGTTGGTAGAGTCGCGCCGCCGGGGAGCTTACAAACGCTGCCTACACCAAATTCTAAAATGATTTCAGTCATCATTTACCATTTATTTTCTGATAGTTAGAAAAACGTTGTACCTACGAAACATTAAGAAAATTTTGGAGAAAAATTGAAATATTGAAGACTTATGTTATTTATTTACGGCTCAATGTTTTAATGTGGCAAAGAAATAGATTTTATTGTATATCACAAAATGTATTGTGTGATTTTATTATATAGCCCAAGCTAAGAATGTTTTTCATAAGATGTCAAAGACTTTATGCAACTCAAAGTTAAATCTTAAATTAAGATGTCGACTTATGAAATGTTATGTGTGGTCCACACTCTTGTATGGTGGTGAAACTTAGGTCTTTAAAAAAGAAGCAGTAAACAGGCTGCAAGCTTTTGAAATGTGGATATACAGAAAAATGCTTAAAATCTCCTGGAACAGCTTCACACCAAATAACAGGGTACTGGAAATGATGAATGAAAAGAGAAAACTCATGTAGAGAAAGTTAAGTTTCTTTGGACACCTTCAAAGAGGAGCTCAGTTTTCCTTTCCAAGGTTAATTTTGGAAGGAAAGCTACAGGGCAAGAGAGCACCTGATCGTCAAAGGCGGAACTGGTTGGACGAAATAAGAGAGTAGACCGGACTCAATTACCTGCAACAAATGAGAGTTGTAGAAAATAGGAAAGCTTTTTGCATAGTGACCGCCAAACTTTGGCACCACGTGATGATGATGATCACAAAGGTTTCGTTTTATCCTGTAATTCCTATAACAACGCGGGTGAAATCTCGGGGCACAACTAGTTCATAATAAAAACCCCGGTCCACCTGCAACCTATCTATAATTTATATTACAAAATTATACGACTATAATGTTATTGACTACTAAAGGTTAACCGGAATTGAGGACTATAATCAAGTAGTATAAAACATAGGTTACAAAATAAAAGCTCTATGAAAATTAACATACAATAGCTGATCTTATTCTGATTCATTAAAAATACGGTGAAATAAAAATATACTAGGTACAAATATTTGTTTGAAAATTTTATCACTTGTTCGAAATATATTTTTTTATGATAATTTTAGTATAATAGAATAATATTTCGAATTCGATTTCTTTTGATATTTCAAATAAAAAATATCTCATGATATTTTTGTTTAATACTTTCGAATAATATAGTTACCACTATAAAAACTCAGGGAAATGGAGCCGGGAGTTGGGAAGTTGGTAGTGTAACATCCCCGTGACTCAGAGAGCACATAAAGCCGTCGGTCCCATGGAATTATTAACATCATTCGGATACCTAGTCATCGTTAAAATGATCGTAAGATCGCTAAGAACCGATATATGAAAGCGGACGAGGATTATCTCTGTCCTTATTTTGAAAGCAAAACTGTTATGATCCATTTGATTTATTTCGTATAGTCTTAACTATAGTAAATAATACGAATCTAGAGGATGTCATAACAAGCTTCTAAAGATAGGAAAAGAAAGTTTTGACTCGCTAACTTCCGTTATAGTGGTAAAATGCGAATACGTAAATATCTTTAAAATGATTAAGAGCATCAGCATTCGCATAATATGCTAATTATACTTTAGGCGGGTAGATGAGATTGCATAACATGAGATGCTATGATATAAAGATCGTAATAAGTTACCGTTGATTTTATAATAGATTATTATTATATATTATGTAGAGAACATTTAATAGAGCGAAAGCATGTGATGACTATATTTATAACTTTATTAAAACTGAAAGTGTGTCAGCCCGTGGTCTTGCTATTGGCAGGAAAGTTTACAAGGCAATAGGTTCAATAGGGACATGATGGAATCTGGTCGCTTTGGGAGGTATTGGTCTGGAAGATTGTTACACGAAGATCCAGATATTCAAATATCCAATACAAATAAAAGGCAAACGATACTGACTGATCTATCAACACACAGTTCAAACTAATGACCGGATTGCGCTGAAAGGCACACATATAGGTAGCTATTATGATGTAGGGGTGCAATAACAAAGGATTTCCCAATATCACCATGGGAACGGAATGTATGCAGGCAAAATCACGGAGCACAGCTAGTTAAATACAAATGAATGTCGTTTTATAAAGACAAACTATACAAACTAATGAATATTCCTATTTTTGTGTACGTATACCCGAACCTACTCCACTTATTACACTTTTTCTCTTAAATATAAAATTGGTCGTCACGAAGAGATCGCTCATTAGCGATAAGACCTTACATTAGTTTTTAAGACATTTTCTCTTTTTAAGTTCGTTTTTATTATGTGGTGAACATTAACTAATATTTAATTTATTCATTCCTAAATCCAACCTGGTATTTTAGTAGCGATAGGATGTGTTTGAACGACATACCGTAACATTATCGAAACTATGCAACTTTATTTTTTGGTGTTTGTGTTTTCAGTTCAGGTATCCTAAACAAACATCACGAAATAACGATAAAAACTACGTAATAAAATTATGTAATATTTATGAGATAATGAATATTACAGACATAATTACTTGTAAGCTTAATATAGAATTATTTTATGATTTCGAATGATAAGTATACTTGAAGCCCCTTTAGCTCAAGTAAATAAGTAACTACGACTTGACGACCTCCGTGGCGCAGTGGTATGCGCTGCGGATTTATAAGACGGAGGTCCTGGGTTCGATTCCTGGCGGGGCAGATCGAGATTTTTCTTAATTTGTCTTGTTCTGGCTGGTGGGAGGCTTTCGTCGTGGCTAGTCACCACCCTACCGACAAAGACGTATCGCCAAGCGATTTATCGTTCCGGTACGATGCCGTTCAGAAACTGAAAGGGGTGTAGATTTTCCCCCCATTCCTAACAAGTTAGTCCGCTTCCATCTTAGACTGCATCATCACTTAACATCAGGTGTGATAGCAGTCAAGGGTCAACTTGTAGTCAATAAAAAAAAACTAAGTAAGGTTATTATAAATTGCTTCGACCATAAACTTAGGAAGAGTATCGGTTGTTTGCTATAATCTATTTGTTATCTATCAGTTCGTTGTTAACAGAGTTGGTTTGCAATATAGTATTGCTAAACGAAAATTATCCGATATCGAAAGGTTTTCGTTACCAAGTAACTTATCGATCAATTACAGATACATAGAGAAAAGACAACGTTGTTATAGAAGGTGCCAATTAAATTGTGGGCGTTAAACCGGAAGGGTTTCTATAATACGATAAATAAAAGTCAGTCACGAATTGATCTCATTTCAATGTGATACATTTCTGATATCTAAAGCATTAAGATATTAAGACACCGAACGATTGAACGTGATGGGTGTAACAATTGTGAAACAATCGATCATCGATATTTATGACTGTCGAATATTAAATGATCATTACTATGACAGAACTAGATCTTATGTGTTTTTATAATAATGAATTATTCAAAAAAATATGTTTTTTTTGCACATATTTTATTGAATACATTAACTTTATAAGGAGCGTCTCTTAGTGGAACCGGATGGACACATGCGATCTATAAGTGACATATTCAAATGAAGCAAATTAAATAGGTGATCGAATTTAAATTCATCATCAGTAAGAGCTCGATTAGGCATTTATGTACCAATAGTGGTTTGGCTAGTTTTATTTTTGCGCACATATTAAATTTTAAAACAAATAATTTTATATTATTTGAGTCAAATTAAGGCAAATGCTCTCTATAATGGCCTTTTTTTAACCGACGAAAAAAAACAGAGGACGTTCTCAATTCGACACGTATATATTTTTTTTATGTATGACCACGCATAACTTTTTACAGAGTTGTCCGAATTTGATAATCCTTTTTTTTGGAAAGGGCACACTTTCAAGGTGGTTATCATCATGATAGGATCTGATGATGATATCCTGGGAAAATTGAAGGAACTCTTCAAATTTTATAGGCACAATTGCAGCGATTTCGGTTTTTGTGTAAGTACCGGTAGCTTTTTGGCTACAAGTGCTGTATAATATACTATGACAGTATAGTACAAGTAAGTTACGTGGCGATATATCAGTAAAAAGTAAGAAATAAAATTTTTTAACAAAAAATAGAACCTAGGCACTGACTTCATAGATATGCTTAAGAAAATTAAAGCAACTGAATGACACTGTTATTTTTTACTTTTTAGTGTGTTTTGAGTCGGTTCTATTTTTTTGTTATTATTGACTACAAGTTGGCCCTTGACTGCTGTCACACCTGATGTTAAGTTATGATGCAGTCTAAGATCGATAACTTGTTAGGAGTGAGACGAAAATCCTTCACGCTCCAACCATCACGCTGTTCGAATTTAGCTAGGTGAGTTTAGGGTATACAAGAGCTTATAGAGCACGCCGAGGCACGGAAGTGTAACGCCGCTGACTTCTTAATTCTCAGATGTTTTTTGTGAACATATAGTACAATAAAAGCTTCATATTTCTATATATGTATAATGTATAAAACTCAGGCTCTCATAACACGGAGCCACAGAATAACCATAACCACAACAAGGTGGTCAATAATCTTATTTGGACAGCACAAATATTTTTTATGTAAAAAATACTAAGCATATTTTACGTGCTCAATATTTGCCTTTTTTTGTCAGGGAATTGGTACTAAAATAGTGCAATGAGTGAAGATCGAATGCATGATTTCCCAGCATTGAGTCCCGCTTCTAAACCGCGAAGCTGAGCCATTAACACTGATGGTAACGAATTGTCGTTACAGGTATATAGGTGTGGCATAACAATGATTTTGGCAGATCTCGTAGCTTTACGTAACACCTACAACAATAGGTATCGCCTACGCGAAACAATTACGCTAATAACACTGACCTGAGAGCGTGCCAAACCATATCGTGGCCATATACGGTATGTCTGACTACCGTTTATACTCACAATTCCTTGCTTGATTCACGCGTTGATTATTCTTATCATCGCCTACACTTTTTAACTGTCATTGTTTGCTTATTCATTGTTAAATTTCTCGGCAACTTTTGGGTTTTGACCCAAAAGTTCAAATATTTTATAATCATTCATTATGAGACGGCGAATGGTCCAGTTCGGATATTCTTGACTGAAATCACACCTGTTTAGGTAAACGACGACCTCCGTGGCGCAGTGGTATGCGCGGTGGATTTTACGATTCCCGGCGGGACAGACTGAGATTTTTCTTAATTTGTCTTGGTCTGGCTGGTGGGAGGCTTTCGCCGTGGCTAGTTACCACCCTACCGACAAAGACGTATCGCCAAGCAATTTAGCGTTCCGGTACGATTTCGTGTAGAAACAGAAAGGAGTGTGGATTTTCGTTCCACTCCTAACAAGTTAGCCCGCTTCCATCTTAGACTGCATCATCACTTAACATCAGGTGTGATAGCAGTCAAGGGCCAACTTGTAGTCGATAAAAAAAAAACGATGATGCGATTTATGACGAATGGTGGGAGATAACTTGTTAGGAATAGGATAAAATCCTCACCCCTTTTCTACACAACATCGTCTTAACGTAAAACGTCTTTGCCCACAGGGCGGTATCTAGGCAACAGTAAGTAATTCTAGTAGGTGGGATACTAGAATTACTTATTGTAAGTATAATTAAGCAAGGAAAATCAATTGACAGTCAAATCGACATTGACTTTCCTTGCTTCACCGTATGCGGAGTTTATCCAATCAATATCCTGTTCAGGTTCTGTTTTATATTCTATTCATTGAGATAATTAAAAGTAAGTAACCTTTAGACGCGATTTAAAAAAAACAATGCGAAATGACATACGAAGAATGCAAATAAAAACTCACTAGTTCGATAGACTTCCTTGAAGAGGTTGAAACATTCTCTGTTCAAGGCGCGGTGGATTTCTAAAATGTCACGACTATGTTGTCACATTTTATATTACTAAGCTTGTACACGTATGACAAAAAAGGAGAAATAGTCTGGGTATATGTAAAATAGTTATCGAAACCTAAAAGAGACTTCTAAAAGTTAGACAAATAGTTATAAAATAATTTTGAAATTTTGTGCACAATTTCTAAGTAACATTTTCTTTAGTGTTTTCACTGGTGCATTAAGCTTCATTTTGAGCAATTGTAAGATATTGAATCTAAAGCCAGAAAAGTTATGTGAAATAAAATCAATTTTCACGCGGATGAAGTTGAACTAAAAAAGTTTCATCATCATCATTATCAGTCTATTAACGGCCCACTACAGGGCCAGGCCTCCCTCCTTATAGGAGAGGGGTTAAAAAAGATATTTAATGGAAACACCTATTGGCGTGCCTTTAAAGTAAAATTTTGCTGCGTCACCTGTTTATATTCATTAATACATTCAAGATGTGGTGCCTTCAATTTGGATGTTCTGACTCTATTTCCTAACTATAATGGCTGAATGCACTTGAATTTTTTTATTAATTGTGGATTCCAATTATGGCACGTTTCATATTTGCTGTGTGTAAAGAATACCGTTTTTGTTGTTACCAACTTAGGTAATATTATTTGCTTAACGAAATCAATAATTTCATACACGCTATTGCAATGATATCCAAATAAAACAGTTTATATGATCGAATCATAATAAAAGAGAATTAATTATGAGTAGAAAACTAGATTTCACTGCTTGCAAAAGTGTAATTATAATCCTTTTCTATCTTTAAATAAGTTCTATTTCATTATTTTATTGCAATGTATAGCGAAATTTTGTTAAATATTTGATTTGTTATTCATGATAATTTGTTTCGCATTATATTCTGTCCTAACATTTATTATAAAGAACAATGAAAGTATGTTTGTTTGAATTGAATTGAATTAAAGAAATATAAAAACGCAGAAGTGTCTGTGCCTTATCTGTGAATTTGTAGCAAGCTATAATTAGAGTTGATTGTCTGTCTAGTCGAGTTTGTCACGGAGGTCGTTGCCCTCAGGCCAAATAGTTCCATCCTGGATGACACGCCACAGATTGTATCGGAAGGTCAAATTACGTGGATGGCGTAAGACTGACTTGGCGTTGAGGAATTTATTTGAATGAATGTATGTATACGTATTACTCTTTACCTGTATTCTAATGTCCTAATGTTTTCCTAAGCCTAAGGTTGTCTGGAAGAAATATCTGTTTAACGATAAAGCCGCCTTTTGTACTAGCTTTACCTGATGAATTTTGTCTCTGTTTATCACATATGGCCTAATGTTAGATGACTATAAACGTTTGCAAATAAACATAATAATTGTGGAAGTGTCAGGATTCGAACTCACGTCTGTTTGAATGTACTGTACCTTTACCTGACATATATAAGTACTCCTACAGAAGAATTCTCATATCTTTTACTTTAGAGATTATAGTGTTTTAATAATGAGACTTATTCAGATTTATAGAAGAAACAAGAATCTTGTTTTGATGTTTCTTAGGACTAGTGTTAAAAAAGGTGAACAGCAAAAACTCAAGTGATTATTATTATTTTTTTTATCAAAACCTAGTTGACTTACTACAGTAAAAAATCGGCCAGTGAAAAAAATTCTTTAGGTATAACCTAATTAGAAACAATATCTAAACTAAAAGCTCAATATTAATATATTATGTATTCTATTCATATTATAAACGCGAATGTTTGTGTTTGTTATTCTTTCACGCAAAACTACTGAATCAATTTTGATGAAACTGAAACTTTACAATTCACAAGTTTGGATTTGGTAACCATACCTGGCAACCCCGGGATGTGTCATTTCACTTGTCACTATAATATTTATTTATACTTATTTATCGACATATCAATCATCCTATCCAGTGGATTCATCATCACATGAACAGTGCTAGCCGGTGCTCAAAATAACCGCGCGCCTACGGAAAAACAGGGTACCCTGTTGAAGAGCTGTGCCAGCAATCAAGGTACCAAATCCATTCAAATTATCCAACAACACTTCGACATACATTTTGACGACCTCCGTGGCGCAGTGGTATGCGCGGTGGATTTATAAGACGGAGGTCCTGGGTTCGATTCCCGGCGGGGCAGATTGAGATTTTTCTTAATTTGTCTTGGTCTGGCTGGTGGGAGGCTTTCGCCGTGGCTAGTTACCATCCTACCGACAAAGACGTACCGCCAAGTGATTTAGCGTTCCGGTTCGATGTCGTGTAGAAACCTTAAAGGGTGTGGATTTCATCCTACTCTTAACCAATTAGTCCGCTTCCATCTTAGATTGCATCATCACTTAACATCAGGTGTGATAGCGGTCAAGGGCTAACTTGTAGTCGATAAAAAAAAAACAACAATAATACAGTTCACATATCAGAATAACACAAAGGTTATTTTTATCCCGAAATTTTTAACGGAACCGGGAACTACGCGAGAGAAATCGCGGGCGACCTCTAGTAATGTATTTCACTAATGGGTACAAATATCGCTGGACAAATATAACTATTCTTACGAAAGAATCAAAGATTAAATACATTTCATTCATACTTTTACGTTCATTTAATCAGATAAAATATCTGAATGCGTAACTCAAATACTTGCTATTTAAGTTAATATTATATTAAAATGTATTTTCGAAGTAAGACATTATCTGAAATTGGTTTCGTAAGTACTTAGCTCAAATAAACTAAGTACAAATACAGTTGTAGATATATTTTTTAATTGATATTTTACCCATTTTATCCTTTGATCGTTTTATAAGATAATACAACTTAAATTATTTCAGAATATTAAATTACTTACTTACTGGTATCTATGTTGTATCACGAATAAAGTAGACGTAAGAAATGTGCGAAAACAAAAATTTACTTAAAATCCTAAATTAATAAATAAAAATACATAATACATAAAAATATCCTAAATTAATAAATATAATAATAAATTTGACTGGTGGGAGGCTTTCGCCGTGGCTAGTTACCACCCTACCGACAAAGACGTATTGCCAAGCGCTTTAGCGTTCCGGTACGTTGTCGTGTAGAAACCGAAAGGGGTGTGGATTTTCATCTCACTCCTAACAAGTTAGCCCGCTTTCATCTTAGACTGCATCATCACTTAACATCAGGTGTGATAGCAGTCAAGGGCCAACTTGTAATCGATAAAAAAAAACGTGGATTTACATTTTATACATCCATGTCAATGTCTAGTATAACCTAGAGCGGGACGTGGGCATATTCACGTACGCACGATACAATCAAATTACTCTTAGAACATCTATGTAGTATATTTTGTTTATTTGTATGATTTACTTTAAAGTGGCCTACCAAAATTTATTAGAATATACTACAGGCTTTTTAACGACTATTTAAAATTAATAAGTCAGATCCAAGATCAGACTAATTTGACGCCTATTTACCTTTCTACCCTGCATTTACATTGCATTACACGCTGGTTAAATCCCGATAGTGGCATGTCGAAGTTCCTTCGGAAAACCTTATAGTGTACGTATAAAACATGTGATATAATAATACCCACTTATCTCGTACACTGAAGCTTTCAACCCACACTCGACATTCCAAGGACCGGACAGTTAATTAAATAACAGTATAACAGAACAGGGAATGGCAAAAAACACAAATTGGACAATTTCCTGTAAGTTGTCAGTCGACTCTAGTTTTTGCACGTAGTGTGCGGTATTTCATATTGAGACATGTCGCTAGTGTGGCCTTAAGCTACTAGTCTAAGATCCCACTGTTTTATTCTGCAAGTCTGTTTTTTTATAAAACTATTTTTTATGGATTATTCAATGGATTAGTGATACGAGTAGATTGCCTATCATAAAATAGCAGCAAATGCATTTCATTAAATTATTGTATGAATAATTTAGTGATAGATATTGAAGGTATGTATATGTCTTTATACAATTTTTAAAGATTGAAAAAAATTGGTTGTCAGGTAAATAATTAACAATAATAATATGTTTGGCTGGCTACCTGGCTGGCAGCTGGCAAACATGTTTATTATTGTATATCATTTTATTTACAAAAAATGTAATTCTAATTAATATCAGCAAATTAATTTCTCAAAAAATAATTACAGGTAATAGCGGCTTATTTTCGAAAGGCCCTCCTCAAAAATCATAAAAAATTGTTTTATTAAAAAGAAGCATGAAGCATATGAAGAAGAAGTTACCAGCAGAATCGAGCAGTGGGATCTTAGAGCATAAACGTATGAGCCAGCTTGCCGCCTCCGTTGAATTCCGCGACGTTTCCTGCGCCATTCTTAGAAATTTTATATTGTTTACTCACGGTATGAATGAGCTTTTAATGGAATAATTACTTTGATTGCCGTATCCGTCGCTTTGTTAGTATTTAAATCAGCATTTAATAAGACGCTAACTCGCTGCGTCTGTTGTTCAGCAAAGTTATATTTGTCTAACATTTTTCGTGTCTAAATCAATGCTAAATTACGAGTAATCAAATCTTGCATGTCCGATTGATTGACTACGCAATTCGTTTTTTGCTGTGTATTTCTATCGATTAATATATAAGTAATTTTGGAGATATACATAGTTAATATTGGAGGTATACTACTGGAGATTTTCTTAATTGAAGTAAATGGTTAATTGTGATTTCAAGCTGCCGAATTTGACTGCAGGTTAATTTTATTTTTGTCCCTGTTTGCTAATATTGGAATGAAGCACGAACTTTTAAAATATAACAGTAACTAGTTTCGACCTAAATATGAGACAAACTTGCTTATTTGCTAGCTTGGTGTCTTTCAAAGTTAACCGAGACATTTATGACGAGTCTGAGCTTTTATTTATTAAAACCGATTTGACGAAAACAGGGACTGAGACATGAGACTAAGTAATCGTTTCTTTACAAAATTGTATTATATTTCCAATTATAAGCAATAATCAATCTTAGCTGGAGAGGTATTTTATAGTAAAGAAAAGGAATGAAAAACTTCGTATAACTAAGAGCGTGCTGTTTCATATTAATTTAAAATTGCCGCATTTATTATTACTTCATACACGATTGCCGTTACTATATTGCAAGCCTAAATAAAGCAGTCCCATTGGCATTTACTATTTAATGATTTCATCAGAAAAGTTCTCATGCGTATCTTAGTTATGTAATGTAAGCAGAAGATCATCTATTTCAAATGTAGCGTTGTCCTGACCTGGGTGTGTCTAGTCGACATTCAAATATTGCTTGTTCTTTACGCTTCTTCAATTTGTAAATGTCACGGATGAACTTTTATTTGAATTGAAATAATCACAACTGTGAGTGTTTGGTAGGTACGTAGTGGCGTATAACCGTTTCCGTTACTCATGTTCCACTGCGTACTGTGTATTGCAGCACTTATTTTTTTTTTTTCAAGAAAGAGTGCTGATTTTCCGATAAATTTGTAGCTTAGTTATTTCTTTTTGTGCTTTACTACTATCTTACCTGATGTTGTGGTGATTGAGTCAAGTACGGTTACGGGCTAACTTGGAACTTATATCTATGCAGTGTATCCGACAGTTAGGTACACGGTACAGGAATGTTAAATCGCGTGGTTTCTAGCCACGGCCGAAGCCTACCAGACGTAACCTGGGTTAATGCAGAATATATAATTTACCCACTGTGTTACAAAGATCATCTTTAAGGGCTTTATTAGGAACCTTCTTATGTGGTTGTTATATAGCCAAAAGGTCTTGAGTTTGGTACCCAGTGAGAGACGAATATCTTAGCATTCCATGGATTCACCGAGCGGGTGCCGGGTTCATCGCGTGGCTGAGAGAAAAACTTCGAACAGAGCCCGAGACTTGTGACACGGGTGTAGATTTAGGGGTACCCTTAGTGATGGCCGTCAACACTCACCTCCTCTGTTCAAGTTATTCTCCCTGCCCAGCCAAATTCGGAAGTACCCTATTAGAGCAGCTTTGGACACTCGTTCCAATATGGAGCTTACTGCACTTCTAATAAGGCCAAGGTCTTTTAGCAGGTTATATAGAGACTTCGCTGGTATACCTTTCGCACCCACTTCTACCGCGTTTAAAGTAACCACATAGCCATTTTTGGTTAGTTCATTAGTAAGATCATAATATTTATTCACTTTGAATACACAGTTATGAACATGTTATTAATATACTTTTTTATTTATAATATCAGTAGTAGGAATAAACACGATTAGTTTATGGAGCAGTGCTGACATGACACGTTAATATATTACATTGTATCGGTGTATAAGCTGTTATTAATTATCAGATATTCTTACTTATAAATAATTAAATAGTTACTAAACTAATAATTCTCCAGAAGCGATTATATATCTAAACAGCCTATATATTGAATGTGCGTAACATCGTGTTATGCGGTCAGGTTGTTTAAAGGCAATTGATTGGTTTTTTACGTGCATATTACATTCCTATTTTAGTCTTACCATCTTCACTCACATTATCGCTTAAAACTAGTTTCTTAGAAAAAGTTACTTGCCAACTTAATAAACAGTAATAAATGAACAAATAGGGCTGAATTATTACTTACTTTTACAAAATAATGTGCTCTGTGAATTCATTCGCATAAATTATGTATACTTGGAATGAAATATAGCTGAATAGTATGTGGATAAAAGAAGGATTTAGTACGGGCCGAAAATCATGAAAAATTAAAATAGGAGAATTATTACAGAGATTTCTAGATAGAGAAATTTAACTCGGGTGTCTTTGAAATGGTATTGAGGTGTTTAATATATTTTTTTTCTAAACTGAATAGTTTGTGCGAAAGTAGCTTCCAAAGTGGTAAAATGTGTGTCCCCGGTAACTTCTAAAATAAGAGAATATTTTTTTAGACACAACTATTACTTGGTTTTAATAACTTAGCTTTTGTCGCAAGACTTTTTTGTCAAAAACAAAATGAAATATCAATCAAAATAACATAAAGTTTATAACTTATATGCTATAAGTAAAGTTGGGATATAATTTGACAGCACGGAAAATATCCCAACAGTTCTATAGAACTACGGTATGGGGTACGACTGGGATGCACCCTTTATATCTAGATAACAAATGATTATTTTGTTTGCAAGCATAATTGTCATTGCTAAATACTCGTATATTTTAACTGTCGTAATATGTCCGTTAAGGTCATGATAATCTTAATAAAAGTGTTAAGGTAGCCAACATCTAAAGTTAAGTTTGCCTTGATCAAGCATTTATTCTCCTGTTACTATCCTCGCTATACTATTTTCACCTACAGCAGGTAGACACGACGATAATTTAAATATTTGAACGGTGCCAGTTGCAACACAGTTTCTTTACTCAAGCAAACCCTGACGTTTAGTTATTCAACCGTCTTACAACAGCTGCAAGGATTAAAATTATATTATGCAAGATAATGACCGTGTATTAGGTAGCTAAGCCATAATTTAGCTTAAATCACCAAGGAAAATCGAGCCGAGTAGACGGGTGGCTATTAAATTTTGACATGCGTTCAAAATTCTAGGCTACTTACTAGTATGTAATTTACATTTGTTAGATTCACAGACAGAACAAACTGCGACGTTTTAGATTTGTACCTTGTCTATACACATACTGTTACTAAAACGGTAGGCACTGAGTATTTTGTAAATATATTGGATATCATTAAAGGAGTGGAGTATTTGACAGATATCAATTTCAATTTATTCTATATAACATAAACAAACATAAAGAAGAAGAACCGAAAATTCATAGAAGTATTTCAAGGAATCGTAGAAGCGTTTTTTTATTTGACGTAACGAACTCTAAAAATGTAAAATGTTCTTAATCCAATACAAACGAGTATCGAGTATTTCTAAAGCATATTTCGGGTAGATTTACGTGATTCAAGAAGCTAAAAAGAAGCCGTTCATCATGTGTTTTATCGTCACTTATAGTTATTGACTTTGGTCGGTCAATTTCATGATATGTGTAAACAAAAGCGGCTTAAATCAGAAGTTGATCTATCAACACGAATCTTAGCCAAGATAAAACTTAGGAATTTTGTAACAGATTTGCAAGCTTCAGTTCATTATTTATTCTGTACAAATCATATCAAAGTCTGCACTCTCCCCTCATTAGTTACATCTTCGTGATTTGCTCATCACGCTTTATCGTGAATTGACCTCAACGGTAATAATAATTATCTTCACAAATTCAATGTAGTAATTAAAAGTTATATTGTCATTCACCGGAATGATATTCACAGTTACGCCGCCACATCAATATTCCCATGACCTTTTGTTCCGTGGCCTCTTGTAAACTAATCGTTTTCATTTTACCTTTGGTTGAATTATCTTCCGACATGGTTCTTCCGAATAATTATTTAATATGATCTGTAAGCTTTTTTGCAAGAACATTGTTTCTGCATTATTGTTAAAATAGGTTAAGCACCAAAAACAACTTTGCAATTTTATCTTTTTAAACACTCTACAGCTTTGTAAATCATTTTTTTAAGATTAAATTCGATTACAATAATTTTATTAAGGCAAATATCCAAAAAATTAAAAAACGTTGATTTGGCTTAGCCTCAGTAAGGACTGCAAAATTTTAGATTGATTTTGATGATTAGGTTGTTGATAGTTATTGATCCTGGTGATAAAATATCCTATATGAAATAAACTTGATGATACACAAGAAAAGGTATTATTATCTGTTGAATATTGTCTACGAGGTTCTCTGTTTATAATAAGTTATACACTTTAAAAGAACTATACGAGTAGTTCGTTGCGTGTTTGGTTTTCAGGGGTTTTATTGCCATCGTCAGTATCGATGGGTGTTTATTGCTGGAATACTGACAGTTTTAAATACGTGGGTATAAATCTACGGTTTAAGTGCTTACTAATAATATATTTGATCTATATTATCTATTTAATTACCTTTTAAAGTGGATTGGCAAGATATGAATCGAATGCTTTTGTAATTAGTGTTACATTAAAATTCATGGAAAATTATCCAGGATTTCCTTTCCATTCACTATAATCATTCAGTTTACTTATAAAGTAAATAATCAGACAAGGTATTGCCATATTTTTATTTGAATGATAATAATTATAAGCCTATAAGACCGGTGTCTTGGTATTTCTATAAAGCAGTGTAAATTACGCATTCATCCGCATATTAACTTTTTTACGTTAGGTGTTCTGTGAAGCATTGAAAGTTTATTTATCTAAATTGCATCAGGTTCTCTCAAGATCACGTTTTTATAAAATATAATAGTCTAAATGTATGTACAACTTCCCGTTATTAAATTACCAGGTTCCGGGGCCTTTTACTCGTAGTTTAATAAGAATGTAGTTTGTATATAGCGGATGTAGCCTGTATGTGCGGCGCAATTTGACATTTAAAGAACCCAGTGACTAAGTAGGTATAAAGACGCGACTATATTCCAAGATGTGTAGTGGTATTTCCTACACATAATAATTATATACTAAAACATAGTGTTAAAGTTCATCACAGACTGTTGCAAGGCCTGTAAGAGGCGGATGTCACCTACCTAATGGTATTTATATTTTTGTTCTGACTTCTATAGATCCTGTTTGGAATATCGTATCTTGGTTGTCTGCAATAATAATTTAATGTCCAGGTCTTTTAATATGATACCTAAGTACCTACCCACCTACCTAAGTACCTACGCAAGTACCTACTTTACCTAAAAATTAAAAAAAAGCTTAGTAAAAACATCCAAACCGTCTAGATGGTCCTATTAACCGGAGATCTTGAATGTCAATAGTTTTTTGAAAATAAAAACTAATGTGTTATTTGATATTTCGGTGTGATGGATATATTCCTAAATGAAATCAATTAAATACGAGTAGTTAGTTATAGCTCAGAATGTTTTGACAAGTGATGTTAATACTTCAAGTTTTGAAATAATAATAAGTATAAAACATTAATTACTTATCTCAGACAGTGTTTCGTAATATGATAGGCCCACGGACTAATTGCAAGTAGCACGAATAGTTGTTGATGAGTGAATGTGAGGCGTGATATGGACGCTTTTGATGTTTACTTTCATTTTATAGCTACCGCGAAAATAGTTAATACACTTAGAAAATTGCGACGAATGGACTGATTACAATGTTATTTTTAACCGACGAAAAATAACGGTCCCATTGTCATCATGTTAGGATATGATGATGATATCCTGGGAAAATTGAAGGAACTCTTCAAATTTTTTAGGCACACTTGCAGCGATTTCGGTTTTTGTGTGTGTATCGGTAGATTTTTGGCTACTAGTGCCATATAATATTCGGTTCGTAGTTCGAGTACGTTACGTGATGATAAATCACTAAAAAGTAAGCAATAAAAATTTTTAACAAAAAATAGAACCGACTCAAAACGCACCAAAAAGTAGTGTCCGACCGAAAGTTTGGTTTCGGTCGAGTTTCGGCCAAAAATCAAGTTTAAAACGCTGCTTCAATTCCATATAAAATTTGCCTTTCTAACTTCGTTTCTCGCTGCAACGCGAATGTGCAGTTTTCGATTTGTCTTGAGCCGTTGAAAGCTCACAAACTAGGCACTGTAAAACAGAGTACATATGTGTAAAATCTGCAATTTCAGTCCCGGAATTTTCTCTATCTATAAAATCTTTTTAGATAGAGACATACGATTTCGAATCGCACATCGTCGAGTGTCTTTAAAGTTGATACATAATATGGCTCTGATAGACTAATCCAAATATATTAGCGATAATGTGGGAGAGATCACATCCAAGTTATAATTCTAGCTAAATTGTGAGTTGTCGAAGTAAATTACAAGTATAAAATAAATATAAAGTTTTGAATTATGATCAAATAAACTAAGATCATTATATATTAGTCACCTGTTACACGTAATAAATTTTAATAAAATTTACGTATCGGCGTTAAACTAGGCCGAGTTTGTATCTTAATCATTTGTCTCTTCCGGTCACATAAGTACTTGCATTTTGCAATTTGGTGTAATTGCGTACTTGTTGCAATTCAGTTATATCAAATGAAACTAAATTACAAGTTGTTTAATTAATATATTTTATAACTTATATTAATGTCAGATCAATTTAATGTTCGAAATTATTTTTAAATAACATTTGCATACTTACTGATATCCAAGTAAATAAAAATTATGTTAATTAAACATTATATTAAAATTCTTAATTCTTAAACCTTTTTAAACTAAACTTGTTTTGTAATTTATCTAATGTAATTTTATTCTTCTCAGTGAAATCTCTCATATATATACACTGTATTATTATATAGATACATATTTGAAAATTCGCCATATAAGACTTAAAATGGCGAAGACGCCATTAAAATAATTAAAAGTTTATGGTTGGAGTTTATGGTTTCAAAATTCAATCACAAGATTTGGCAGGCAGGCAACTTAAATAAAAGTTTGTAAAAATGGACCTATGAAAAAGATACATGTTCCGTTACCCTTACGTCAAAAAGCTGTACAGAACAACATTAAGTAATATATTGTGATATAAGGCGATACAATGGAGAAAGTGATAATCAATCTTGAGAAATTACATACCGTAGAGCTCTGTGGTAGAGCGGCAATTTCTAAGTCATTGAATGACGAAAACTATAATTGTCAATGAACCGATCACGTCAGAGAACAATTAGTCGGTTCAGTTTATAGACGCTATGCCATAGAATAGTTTTTTACGATAACAATGGCTGCAGATAATATATGACCCGAAATTTGCGTGGGCGATTATAGTAAAGAATTACAGACGTTGCTATAAGTAAGTACACGATTTGTTAAGACGAGGCGTGGAAATCACTTGTGTCGAGTATGTAAATTGGTACTTGAAATATTAATTTGTGTTTGTTTTGTTGATTTGACGACAATTTAACACTTGACAGCGTAACTAAATGTTAAGTAAGCAGTTTAAAATAGAAGCGCGATAATCTAAGAGCGTTTTATATTTTCAACTCATACTTGGTGTACAGCGAAATGGAATTATTTTGATTTGACTTTTGTATAATTAGTAAAATCAATGAAATTTGTACGTAAAACGTGTTTTATATTGCAAATTGATTTTTTCACATTAAAAAAAATTAACAGCACTTACCTTATATGAAAAAATATCAAAATAATGCTAAGCGAGTTAAGGGCAAAAGTGCGGGAATCAAAGATAAGGGCCAATATTGAATGCGTTCATAAATTAATCAGAAAGGTCAAAATGCGTAGGTCGAGTTCAAATTAAAAACTTCAACCTGTTCAGATCAATTGCGATTAACAATGCCTTATTAGACGCATCAACGTCTGGTTATTCAAATGAAAATTCAGTGAATCATCAGACGCATGACAAAATAAACATTTCAGTGGGCGGCATGCACGGGCGTGTACGCGTCGCTGCAAATCGCTGCCTCTGTAAGCCAAGGGCAGATGTTTCTAAGCCTAGCCAAGGCTGCAATTCCTTATTAACGTACGTATTTAAATAATTAAAGATGAGTTACGTGTGTAAGATTTAACTACATTGTCCAAGTCGACTTGTGGGTGCGCGGGTACTTGGGTTGATGTGAGTAATTAATTAATCGTAATTAACTAATTGCGAACACATTGATGAAAAACTTTTTAGCTTTTTTTGTAGAATAACATGTGACTGCGACTATAAAATATTGAGCTTTTCTGGAATGGGAATTTCACAGAAGGCGGTATATTTCTCAGCTTGAAGTTGAGAAATTGGTGGTATGAATTTTTGTGTCTCGAAATAAAACAAGGTGTAAGAACATTAACACCCTAAGCCAGCTAACTTGAATTAATTAAGCAGTACTTTTAGTGTATCAAATCCAACCAATCACCAAATCTTCTCTTGTATTAGGAGGTTAGTTTGACCTTTAAAATAGGCTCGTAATGAAAATGTCAAATCAACTAATTGCCATAAAACAAACTCTGATTTTTCGCCAGAACGTCGTAGTTACCAACAAAGATACCGCTATACGACATAGCGTTGGGTACAATGCATATAGTAACTTAGGAAATATATAAGTAGGTACTCTTTGTGGACTTAATGGACTATCTTCTAAGATTGATAGTCACTTACTATCATATGCAATCGTGGTCAAGCGTCATAAATTGACGAATCAAAAGAAAGTGTAAGTATTTGTCAATAATGCATCCAATCGAGGTAAGCGTATTCAGTAAAACAAGGGCAACACTATTAAAGGTTGCGACCTACTTGGATTGCAATTCAGATTACGTTGATTCTGCTGGCGCCGCGATGTCCATACGTTTTGTAGAGGACATCGGAATTAAGGATGTTATTGCAGGTGATGTAATTGAAGCTCTCTTATGGATAGTGGAAGCTACTAAACGTCTTAGAAAATTAATGGTTTTGTATACTATACATATGTTTAGAAATATTTTTAAGTATTAGAGCAGCCTGTTGGGCTTGGATTTCTACCAACTCCCCTCCAATGGGGATATTCCTGGCCTTGTAGTAGGTCGTTAAAATGGGTTGATAATGGGTGTCAATTACAAATGTTACTATTTTATAAAATGTGTTAAATGCCAATAAGTCGAGGTTACAAAATAATTGATGATTTACTGATTGACGAGAAAGATTTTTGAAGACTCGATAGTAAAAAATAATAATAAAAAATACTAAGTGAATATATTTTAAAATAACAACTATTGAGTTTCTTTTAGTTTTTTCTTGGCAGAATCTGCCTAACGATCCGGAGTCACTACGACAGACTTGATATTTTCAAATGTGCTTGTAATAAATAAATTGAAATAAATTTGAGTTTTAGTTTGAGTCATCTGAGAATTAACCTACCTAAAATTGGTTATCTTTTGACGTGTCAACGTCTTATAATTCGATAGAGCCGGCTGCACGCACGAAAAAACATGACGTCATGCGTCGTTACCTCGCTTTGAGGCGTTCCATGTAAGGCTTGAAGTGCAAACGAGAGCGCGGAACGAGCGACAAAGAAGCACAATCGGCCTTTGCGTTCGGCAGCGTTCGACATCCGTGTATTAAATATAATTATTAAATATATTAATTTTAAATTAAAAATTAATATATTTATAAATTAATATATTTATTATAAATTTATAAAATCAAAATCAATTATTTTATTAATTTAAATAATTATTTATAAAAATATAGTTAAATTAAAAATTTTAATAACCAATTAAATGCTACCATTCCATCAGTATTTTCTTAAGACATTGTCACGTTCAACTATCGTCAGTAAACCGACTTTACAGACAACCAATTTTTTCAAATAAAATTTATTCCTTACGTTAAAATTTATTTAATTAGACCACTGGCTAGAAAATCTCGAGAATAGTCTATATTGATTTTCGATTTAATAATAACGCCAGCTAGGTATTTCAGTAACGACAACTTTCGCCTGATACGCGCAGGCCCTTACACGATTATTTAGGTATCCTCTTTGGTCTATTAGAGAATCGCGTTTACACTTGACGCGTGACGGAATTCTGCGCAATGTTGTGCAACTGAATGCACTCAACCCGCTTTTTACCGAGCTACGTTTACAAGGAACAGTTTTATTATGCAAAACTGTATCATAATTTGTATTCAGGCGGAACATCTTTTTTGTAACGTTACATTGTAACCTTTTGACGGTCTTCTAACTTGAGAAATATACGGAACAACGTTATTGATATTATGTAAATGCGACTGAATAGAATGAATCAATAAACTGTTCTTAATTAATTGTTTGAAAGAGACAATTTTGAATACAAATTTGATCATCTGAAATGTAGTTAGGAAGTAAACAGCTCAGAAAAAATGAATCTCAAATTTATAAAAGAAATAGGTACAATATTAATATTTTAATATTTAAATATTGTGTGTTAAGAAAAGAAAAATACCTTTAACTATTGCTTATAATCCTTATACATAAACTACGCCTGCTTGAACTCTTTCCGAAAATTTAGAGAAAGGTTGCTGCATTTTCATTAAAGCACAAGCAAAGTATGACGATTAGGTTTACAGCAATCAAGTTATCTCTCGATAACATAATAAATTCATCAGGTTATATGTGAGTAATGTAGGTTTAGTAATATATGGAAGACAATTTGGTATTGGATATAGTAGTAAAGCTACAGCAGAAATGTATGGTTAAATTATTTTGCCTGTATCAGGCAGGAAGAGGGATGTAACAGCGAAACCCGTCCATTAAATATTTGCTTATCAACAACTCAATTTATAAATTTGTTTTTGCTTTGCTAAATCACTTTCAGTTCACATATAAACCTCAAAAGCCTGTCTATTACTTACTATGACAACCAAAGCTAAATAATCTTCGGAAAATAGAAAATCTAAACCGGTTGATCTCTTCCTTCATGTTTCGCTATGGCTCGTTATAATGAACACGTTTTCTTGTTTTCTTAAGTTGTGAGAAAGACTATCACTTAAGCAACAAGAATTACATGCTTTGGTCATGTAAAGAGAACGAATGGAAATGCAGGAAGCTGGGGTGAATATTTCAGAACCAAATTCAGGAAGTTTTAATAATGGCCAGATCAAATGTACCTTTAACCGACGGATTAGCATGAAAGTATTAACGAGAGTGGAATAAGGTAAGGAAGAATGCAAGTGGAAGGTTGTTGTCTCTGCCTATTTCTGTGTGAAGGTGATATTGTGATTATATATATAGTGAGTATAAACAAAATTTTACAAAGTTTGGTACATGTTTAAACTGTTAAATGTGTCTCAGGTAGATACAGTAAATCTACATTTAGTCGGACAACCGGAGCCTACTTATGCAAGGTAACGCAACTTTTACTTTCATCGTAACGCCCAGAATGGATATAAAAACTATGTTTACGTTATTACAGAACAATTGTTTTACGAGCGTTTCTTCAACCGTTTTCTAATGTAGGTATTTAGTGCGGTTTTCATGGTTCAATGGAAACCAAACAGAACATAAACAAAATTGTTTACTAAACAGAACTAAACCTCAGTAGTTGACCTACTCGATTATCTCTAGGAACATTAAGACGTAAAGATGCAAAGTATTTTATTTTATTTCATTATGATTATGACATTATAACTCATGTCACTAGTCCCCACTTTTGAATTTTCATGATTGAAAATTATTAATAATATTATATTCATGTGCCAAGAAATACTTCATTATTTTCTAATATAATGCTAAAACTAAAGACGCAAACTGATTTTATGTTTCGTGATATTAAATGTCTCTGCCAATGAATTCTATATCAATATGATCATCTCGTAACGCAGTATGATGTGTGAACTAAGTGAAGTGATGTGAAGGAATGTCAAAGGCTCACACATCACGTTCAGTAGGCCTGAGGCATGTCACGGTGCATAATTAACTAGGATCGACATTCTGAATCACGAACTAGTTTAGATGGACCAAGGACGTCTAACTGTCTGCTTCAATTAATATCGGTATTCAATATCATTATTAGGTAGTACAGCGTAATTGATACTTATTTATAAAAGACTAACTGACCTTGCGACCTTTGTGTTAAATTTATATTTTGTTGCCTCGAAACCTTCCTTGGTCTTCGACAAATATTTCAAAACCTAAATTTCGCAAATCGTTTCAGCCGTAACACTCTTTATGCGGCAAAATTTTCAAAAAAGCTGATGTGCCCTAAGCCATTATCGCTTAAAGCCAAACTGGTTGCAGATTTTTTTTTAAATGCACAGAAATATTTTTCATATCACGGGAATATAACGTTTTATAACCGACTTCAAAAAAAGGAGGTTATCAATTCGACCTGTATGTATGTAATATATACAGAACTGCCCAGTTTTTGCCTATGTTAGTCTATATCAGCGTCTAAACAAATGCGATAGGGGTTTTTTACGCATGGCTAGGCAACTTTTCACAGAATAGTCCGATTTTGAAAATTCCGTTTTTATTAGAAAGGGTAGACTTCCAACTTGGATGGCACCGAGTTAATAGATATGGTTAAGTAAATTAAAGTAACTAAATGACGCATTTATTTTTTACTTTTCAGTGCGTTTTGAAGTCGGTTTAATTTTTTATTATTGTGGATAAAAGATGCTTTTCTGGATTTATCTCTGACAAAGTGTGTGCTAAGTTTACATTATAATCGGTTGAATTATAAAGGTGTGAAAACAAAAACAAACGTATTTATAATAATGCATTACTAGTGGACGCCCGTGTTTCGCTCCTGTAGTTCCCGTTCCCGTAGAAATATCAGCATAAAATTTCACCTATATCCCTTCTCACGAGGCTGGCTATTATGCAAAAAAATTACAATCCCTAATCTACTAATCCATTTCAAGAATAATATAGTTATACGATTCTTGGAATTAGCCGGAACAGACAAATATAAGTATAAAAATTATTTTTTTGACGTAAGTATCGTACCTATTATTTATTTATTTATTTATTTATTTAAGTACACTAACAATATACATATAAACACAAATACCAGTAAATACAATTATCAAAATGCTCACATTCACTTATACGCATATCAATTACTAGTGTACATAACACTCACCAAAAAGAAATATGCAAACAGTCAAATAATCATACAATGAAAGAGGAACCAAAAAAAACAACTTAATTATTAAGATTTAGAACTCACCGATAGATGATCTATGAGTTTTTTTTAAAGAAAGGAAGAGAATTACAAAAGATGTCGATGCCAGTTATTGATCGAGATAGTTCATTATATTTTGTGCATATACGAGGAATAGGGGCTCGGTTTCCAAAGTGTGTTCTGGCATAGGGAATATGAAATATTTTATAAAATACTTTCATATGCGTTTAATGAAAAGCTGTTAAATTGAAATTACAAACAGACACTTAAATTTTATTTAGTTGTATGGACATAATCCAGTCACTAAAAATTAAGTACGCTATAAGACAGTCCATTAAGTTAGGAAGTTAAGTAAAAAAGTTAGGCTAAAGAATTTAGACCTTTTAAATTACTCGTAAAGATCATTATAAAGTTAAGAAGGTAATGTTAACTGCTTGACGATGTTCCGCCCTTGACATTTCGTATTTCAGTATCTCGCATTTGCAGACCTTTAGCTCATACTTTCAAGTGTTACGGGCAACAATAGAAGCGAACATGATTTACTAAACATTACGCTAGAAATATTTATCGTTTAGATACTATTTATACATTAATACAATGACAAAGTAAGATTATTTAAAATAAACTGGAAATTCAATTAAGTTATAATGGTATCGCCCCCAGCCTGCCAAAGCCAAAGCTCTCAACAATCTTAGACAGATTATAAAACTCCTAGATATGCTTAAGTAAATTAAAGCAACTAAATGACACAGTTATTTTTTACTTTTTAGTGCGTTCTGAGTCGGTTCTATTTTTTGTTAAAAATTTTTATTTCTTACTTTTTAGTGATTTATCGCCACGTAACGTACTCGTACTATACTGTCATAGTATATTATACGGCACCTGTAGCCAAAAAGCTACCGATACTTACACAAAAACCGAAATCGCTGCAAGTGTGCCTACAATTTGAAGAGTTCCTTCAATTTTCCCAAGATATCACCATCAGATCCTAACATGATGACCACCTTGGAAGTGTGCCCTTTCTAATAAAAAAAGAATTATCAAAATCGGACAACACTGTAAAAAGTTATGCGTGGTCATACATAAAAAAAAATTTTTTTTCGTCGGTCAAAACATAACACAATGTATCTACTTCTAACTAATTAACTGGACAAGGTAAGGTTTGAACAAAATATGTTCCTGATTGACATCACGCTGGTCCAGTAGTTCTATACGGGTCAGCAAGACTAGGGTGTCAATACTCACGTAACAAGGTACGGGCAGGCGGCAGCTGTTGCACCTAGAAGAACGGTCGGTCACTGGTAATATGTAATGGTCATGAGCTCTACAGCTTGCACGAGCGAAGCAGGATGAGAGGGAGGCCATTGTTTTGATATGAGGCCAAAATTGGGTCAATATACTCGTAACTTCACCCGACCAGAAAAGAGATAGCTGAAACAGGGGTGTTTCAAAATCGAAATAACTGGCACTTTTTCCTCTATTTCACTACGATGTGCACATAAAGCCATGAAAATTGCTAAATCTATTAGCAAATTACTGGTTCCGGAACAGTAGCCGACTGGCATCCAAGGTTGGAATAGTTAGGCGTAAAACGTCTTCACGCGTACTAATAAATTAGGTAGCGCGGTAACTGCTTTCATCATTAGTGCCATTTAATAGCATTGTTGATTATAAGCCTTGTTATTATTATTGTTATAAATCTATTAACGACCAACAACAGAACTAGGTCTCCCGGTTTGTTGGGGACGGGATATGGAGCTTAAACCCAGAACCTTGACCTGACCTTGACTGCTATCACACCTGATGTTAAGTGATGATGTAGTCTAAGATGGAAGCGGGCTAACTTGTTAGGTGTGGGACGAAAATCCACACCCTTTTCGGTTTCTACACGACATCGTACCGGATCGCTAAATTGCTTGGCGATACGTCTTAGTCGGTAGGGTGGTAACTAGCCACAGCGAAAGCCTCCCACCAGCCAGACCAGGACAAATTTAGAAAAATCTCAATCTGCCACGCCGGGAATCGAACCCAGGACCTCTGTCTTATAAATCCACCGCGCATACCACTGCGCCACGGATTCATCAATGATGCGGTTTGGCTTGGATGGATTGGATGAGCTTAAATCATGAAATATTCATTGACGATGACTATCAAATGTAACTGATAGTGACAGGGACCGGTTCAGAATTATTCCACTACTTGAATCTGGATTCGAACTCAGGATCCCGTGATAGACCACATGCGAGACCTACGAGGCATGTTATAGTTCTTTTACTATAGGTAAGGTGATTTAGGAGCTCACATTCATCATACTATACAGGACAAATATTACAGAAAACTCCTCGAATTCCTGTCTCGATGGTTCGGTAGTTACTTGGCTATGGAATAGAGGGCTTATAAATTCTTCTTAGGTAGCAGCCGGATGTTGGAAACTTGCTGGACCCACTTATCATAATAGTTTTTTATTCAACTTTTACATATAATTTGATTCTGAAAATCAGTAAATTGATTCCCGTGTATAAAAGATGGCCTTCAGAAAATAACAAAAATTGATTAATTTTTGTCACGTACTTAAAACGTTACACACCGAACTACCTATTTCATGATTATAATTTAAATAGCTAATATATTTTTTTAGTTTTTACCTGTATAGCTATTGCTGTTTGTGAAAACTATATGAAAATATATAAAGAAGTGTAAAGAATCAATAGAATTAAAAACTGTGTGGTGGAAAACTCTGATAAATATGTGTTGAAATTTATATTATAAATAAGTCTAAGTTATTAGTGGTTGAATAGAGCAAATTCGATACAACTTTAATAAGATGTTTTATCCGATATAAATAACATTTTGATACTGCTAGCCACAAAACTTAAAACATGTCTAAACTAGGCAAGTGTATAAGTGTGAACTAAATTCAATGGTGTGAGGATAATTGACTTATTACGAAGTCAAATAAGAGATGTATAAGTTTATTCAAATTTAACCATATTCAATGCTGAGTGCACGATCTTGTAGTATTCATATTGTATTAACGTAATTAAACTGAATTCCGAGAGGTCTTTCATTCGATGCCGGCCGTTACATTATTTTCCAAAGTAGCGTAAGTAAGTAAATTATTTCCAAAACTCAAAGACTATATTAATATTTGTATAAGCAATAGTTTTTTTTAATTCTTTACAAGTTAACCGTTGACTGCAATCATACCTGATGATAAGTGATGATGCAATTTAAAATGGAAGCGGGCTAACTTCTTAGGAGTAGGTAGTCAAAAGGTAGGTAGGTACATTTAGGTGTTAGGATAATAGATATTGAAACATGTAAAAGAAAAAATATCAAATGAAATGTTTGATAAAAAACTGAATGAAAAAGGCTGATAAGAAATTTAAAATCTTCTCAATTTTATTTTATTCTAATAAATTACATTTAAAAAGAAAAAATATCAAAACCACATTTTGATATAAAAGCACCATAAATTAGCAAAATTTAAAAATTTGAATAATTAGGTACTAACTGTCACAAACAGAAAGACAGGGACAGCTAACTTAGCTTCATTTTATATGTATAGAAAAGTGATTAAGTATTCAGGTTGTAGATGTTACAATAGTCGAAGCTTACGACTACACAGGCGCCGCAATGCGATGTGATTTTGTACGTATTTGAATACCATCATTACCACGTCATTAGTGGGCATTCGTTACAGTGCTACCTGTGATTTATGAGGATAGGTTTTATCGTAATCGCTTAGCATTACAACCTGTGAGCGATGTTACTAAGCGGCGAGCGAGGTTAAAGTGAAGAAATTATGTTACTGTTTAACCCCCGACATCAATAATAGAGTTTCTTAAACTCTTATTATTCTTGCGATCGACGTATTCAGCTGGACTTCCTAAATTAATACCAATTAGGACGTGTTTCATGTGTCCTTAGTCAAGTGATTTGTCCGTTTAATATATTGTTGTGTTTATGATATGATGTTTAACTTTTGGAAAGTTCTTGAAATATACCTACGATGTTTTTATTATGAGTCGAAATTCTTAAATTTCATTTAAGGGTAACAAATGAATATAAGTTACTTGTTATGAGATTGTGCCAGAGATATTATTTTTGCAAAAACTGCGCGAGTCTCTGTCGTGTATCTGTGATAATTATTATATTAATACGACAGCTTAGACGTTAAAAGGTGTTTACTGCTTTCTAAGTCGTACAGTGACGGTAAAAAATATTTATCTAGCATTACTGGCGGTAAAAATTTTGCAGGCATTTAATAACTTATGATTTCATTCAATCCAGCTTGCTTAGCTGTCTTACTGTATGTGTCTGTATGTGTGCTGTCTAATTACTGTGTCGACTACGTATGCTCTGTCCTTGGCTCAAGTTCATATCGGACATACAAAATAGTTGGATTTTCATTCTCATTTCTTAAGCCGGATTATACGTTACAACTTATCGATAAATAAAAAAAGGATTAAGATAAGTTTAGTGGCCGTAATCGAAAATTTTAGAACAGTGTAGAGAGGTATACGTACTCTAAAATGGTCAGTGTTTTTAAGAGTTGATTGAATTCCTTTAAACTCTACCATCGGCGTTCTTTGAATGCTAAATTACATTCCCACCACCTAAACGGGTATATTCAATAAACAACCTATTTACTACATCATTTCTTCAACGAGTCTTTCTGTGTTAAAATAGGTGCTATTTAACGGGGCGGACAAACAAATTCCTCAAAGGCCGGTAACACATTTTCAGTGCCTCTAGCGCTGCAACTGACAATGAGCAGCGTTACTTAATATTAGGTGACCCGTGTGCTCATTTGCTCGCCATTTAAACGATGAAAAAGTTCTGTCGATGGGCATTATCTCAGTACCACAAAGGAACTTATAACGAGCTACAGATGTGAGATATGAAAGAGTCGCAGCGAGTGGGTGTTCTTGCAACAATAGGTACGTGACTCGTGCGGGGTCAACTGTACAAAATGTTAGAGATTTCCGGATTAGATTGATACACATGATTGCGTTGCATTGCTGTATTAGTGCTCGTTTGTGTTCGACAAGTAACTAACAATGTCGCTTAGTTTTTTCGCATTACCTACTAAAAATTTTTGAATACCTGTTTCCTAATACTCGTAACTTGTATGTGTAATACTAGCTGTTGTGCTCTAATCTGAGTAGATTTCGTCTATGCGGCCTTTTTAGTCTTATTATAGTTTAACTCGCGGTAGAGTCACTATAAACAAATAATTAAATTATAGTTAAAAAAAATATTTTTAATTATAACAAAAAGGAAAAGGCTCTCGATTTCCTAGTTCGAATTTTTTATGATTTACATAGTGGGACGAGGTAGATAACCTTACCCAAGGTTAAGAGAAAAAGCATTGCCTATCTCTTGCAACACCTCGCAGTAACAAGCAATATAATTCCTAACTGAAAATGTCTATACAAAAAATCTGTACCCGGAATTGAACCCAATATGTTTTGTAACGAAACTCGCCAGCGCAAGTCTCGACCTCTCTTTGTTTATAGTATCGTGTGAGACAAAGAGATGTAGTGACGACGTCAGGATTCCCACAGTTAATTTTCGTTAGGTTCAGAATTGAAATAAGATGACACTCAAAATTGAAACAAAAAATCATAAGGCATCAAGAACTTAGCCCTCAAGTTGTTTTAAAACATATAACTTCAAACATGTGATATTATCGGGTGAACGGAACGTGAGCAGGCACTTTGTGTATCGTTTGTTGACACAACTTACTTTGGAGACAAGAGTTATCCAGACACGTCCATTAGCGGTATCTGACTTATTAAGATACCTACTCGTATATCGCTTTATAATACTCGTATACCTTTTGACGGCCTCCGTGGTGCAGTGGTATACGCAGTGGATTTTATAACTGCGGTCCCGGGTTTGATATCCGAGTTTGGGCACGGCCGAATAAAATCTTATTCGACGTGAAAATCCACACACCTTTCGGTTCTACACGACATTGTATCGTAACGCTAAATCGCTTAATAGCCATGGCTGACCTGGAAAATATAGAAAATCTTGATCAGATCATTATAAATCTGCGCTGCACCACGGAGGTTCTCAAAATACGTAATTCTAAACTTATAGTGTTTTCTTCGCAGAAAACACATGTCACTTTCTTTATTATTATATTAATAATAGGGAAGTGTGTTATATAATTGGCTTTCCTTATAAGTTTCCGTTTCACACGTACGCGCAGTTTGTTTCAAATGTTATATAGGTAGGTATACATATTTACGATCTACTCTTTATCAAAGACAAAAACATATTCTTTTAAATTCAAACTACTTTATTTTTATAGATTTATTTGATTTTAGTATAATCACTAAAAAACCAAAGACCGTTCCTTTGAATCGAATGTATAGAAGTTAAATTAAAGTTACATTTATTATATTTAACATTTTTTTAAACCCGTTTTACATTAGACAGCAGTTACTCTTAGATAAAACCACACTCACCATGAAGTGAGAACATTGTCAAGCGCCAACGTTATAAGGCGTAAGGCATAAGTAAGGAAAGATCTGCATTGCCGTTGCTTTTTTCTATAATTTATGTTATTCGATAGTTGGATATGGTCATAATGATTCACACCACTACTTATTGAGATTCAAATGACTTAAAGAACCTTCTACCTAAGAATGTTGGAAACATTATAGAAAAAGTAAATGTTAAGGTAAACGATCCCAATGCAAGGATTCGCTATTAAAAGTTGCAAAATATTGGATATTTTTATTACTTTTAAAAATCATTAGGAGAGCCTTTGAGCTAATCTTGTGGAAATGTTAATGTTTTACTTTGCTTATGGTCTAATATTTAAATAATTTAGGACAATTTGGCCATCATCGTTTTCACTCTATCTAGGTCCACTGCTGCACAAATGTGGGTTGACAAGATATAGTACAGTACCTATAGTCTTTACTAACGTTGACAATACTAGAGGTAGTGGCAGCTTTTTTTTTGCCACGACCACCGAGTAATCAAAACGCATTATGTTTTTTCTCGAAACTTGGTAACTATACTAAAGCCAAACTCGATTGAGAATACTTGTCAACAAACAAATTAAAAATAATGGTAGAATCACTAGTCATTTTACATCAAATTTTTTAAATTAACCAGTTAATCACGAATTCATGGCAATAAATTAGATTAGTAAGCTTAAAACTAATTATTGTATATTCAATATCTTTTAAATAAGATTTTTTAAAATAACATAATTTTAAATTTATTAGGCATAAAATGTGTTGCATTTTCTACTGTCATTTTTAATTTGTTTGTTGACAAGCATTCTCAATCGAGTTTGGCTTTAGTATAGAACAATAATTCAACAGGGACAACAAGTAATGTTAAATGAATACAATTTATTTAAACGAGATGTCCATTACCGTAAAAGACAAATGATTCCTGCACTTATTTTGGAGTCGACTGGATAAGATATACTCTTCTTCGGAAAGGGCTTCAGAATGTATGTATGAACGATATCGACGTTCGTACAAATTATAAGGCAGCGACCACATCTAATGTACTGAATCAAATATTTAAATTTTTTCCTAGGTTATATCTTCAATTTGTCAACTGCCTAGAAGCATATTACTTAGGTAATATGGCTTTACCAGAACTAAGGGTTGTTATTATCCCTAAGTTTTATCTGTCTATTTTAACCTTTTGATTCTATCCAATCTTTTTCTGCATAGAATTTTTCGATTTCTTTATCTCTTCCTAAACTCGTGGCATTTCCAAGTATTGGTGTATTTCAGTGTTTTTTTTAATGCCTACAAGTTGGCCCCTGACTGCTATCACACCTGATGTTAAGTGATGATGCAATCTAAGATGGAAACGGGCTATAAATCCAAACCCCTATCGGTTTCTACACGACATCGTACCGGAACGCTAAATCGCTAGGCGGTACGTCGGTAGGGTGGTAACTAGCCACGGCGAAAGCCTCCCACCAGCCAGACCAAGACAAATTAAGAAAAATCTCAATCTGCCCCGCCGGGAATCGAACCCAGGACCTCCGCCTTATAAATCCACCGCGCATACCACTGCGCCACGGAGGTCGTCACGGAGTATAACCAAACGTATCGCAGTTTCTTTGTTTACGCATTTATCTTTCGTATACGTTATCTTTATGATACGCTATTACATTGGGCTGTGTTGCTCTTCATTATTTTAAGTTGATTAAAATTGTTTGTCGGTATACGCTGTATTAACTCAGTCAGCAGACAGTAAGCGTTTCTATCTCACTATAATATTTGTACTATTAGATAGGTATGTATTCTGTACTATCATTATCATCTAGTGTGTGAGTGTGTGTGCATCTATGTGTGTGTGTGTACGATGTACTGGATGTACACACTGGGTAATAATAAGCGATTTGTTGATTTACGGAAGGTATGAACTTTCCTTAATATAGCCCGGATGGCGGACAGTCATATTTTAGATGATTACGCCGTTATCTGCAGGCATTAGTGGCCTCGGCTAATTTTAGCATTGCGGCGGCTCGTTGACCTGACAATTTGTAATAGGTATTGAGTTAAACGCTTGCAATTATCTCTGAAATGGTTAATTCATACTTATAGTTTAGCAATTAAGTGGGCAGCCGACGTTGACAAGGAAGTGGTCAAGTTGTTTTTTGTGAACCGTATCCTGATTTTAATCGTATCTGAAAATAGTTTTAATCAAAAAGACAATAACAGTTAAGTTCGATACGGCTGTTTATAATTGCTTTTTATTTAAATTAAAATAATTACCGTTTTATTACCGATCAATTTAACTCATTTGTTAACGGTAAGTTTTGTAAATTTTCGAATTCTCGTCATTATTATTTCTAATCGAATTATAATAATCACTGACATTTTTTATATAATTTTATAAGCATTGTTAAAAATTTTAAAAATAATTGTAAATAAATGAGTAAAAAAAACTCACGAACTATTTTTGGATTGAAGAAAATATCTGCGGAAAACCTAAACAGATTTCGATAATTTGGTTTTAATTTTAAAACATGCCAAATGTTTCAAGCATTTTTTAAGATATTCATTACAAGTTAGCGCTTGACTACAACCACACCTGATGGGAAGTGATGCTGCAATCTAAGATGAAGCGCCTTAACTTGTTAAGAGTAGGATGATATCCACTACCCTTCCGGTAATAATTCATGCAGGTAAAAATAATGTAATTGACCAAAAAAATAATAATAGAGACACAGAATAAACATTTTTATTCATTAGTCATAGAATAAAGAGTCTTTGGATACGATCCCAGTCCTAGTATGTCAACATTACATAGTGACATATCTTTTTCTTTTGGCCATGTTGAAAACGGAAAGACATGGCTCTTTCCTTTACAAAAAAGTGTGTAGAAGCTTCTTCGTGGCGCCTGTTGCACCACGTTTAATGAGTCGTCTTGTGACAGAAGAGTTTATAATTGGCGAGCGTTGCAGTCGCATAAAAACGTGACAAGCGTCGAGTTCGCAAGCGCTCGGTGCGCGAACTCTCGCCCGGTGTAATATCAATTTGTTCTCCGGCCTTGGCACAGAAGCGTGTTAGTTTCTCTCCGAATGGGGGCGCTGCTTTTTGTTCATAGCCACAGTCCACTTAACGTCTCGACTAATGGACATGTTACCTCCTAAAATAATAGCAGAGAATATACCAAAGAATATCGATTGCTGTAACGCTACCTCACGGTCGCGGCCGATTTGTGGGGACAGCTTTATTTGTTTTTGAGCATCAAGAAAGAGGTGGTAATAACGCTAATTGCTATGGTTATAACCATGGGAAATATGAAGAAAGAGAAAATATTGCTGTAGCCATTATTATTTCAAAGTTGTGACCATATGAATAAAGTATAAAAATTTGTAAAGTGTAAAAAGTTGTAAAGTGTAAAAATAAAAAAAATTATGGAGTAAAAAGTAGATTGATTCATTAAAGTGATACAGGAACTCACAATAGAGCCGCTTCTTAAGAAATTAGCAAAGAGAAACATACAACCTACTTAACTGTTTATAACTGAAATTAAATTTGCAGTCTGCTTAAACAAAATAGATAATTGATTGCTTGCTATATTCGGAATCTAAGAAGGCCTATTATAAGGCCCCGCAAATGGAGGATAAGATTTTTTTTATTAATTTTTTAATAGTGTTTTTTTGTATATATTTTTGTATTATATACCTATGCGGGTTAAAACTGTGTGACAGAGTTAAAAATAGTGTGATAAGAGAAAAGTGTGGTGTAAAAGAAGATGTAGTGACCAAAATTGAGAAAGGTATGCTTAGATGGTTTGGACATGTAGAGAGAATGGATGAAAGAAGATTAACAAAAGAGATTTACAAGGCGAGGGTGAATGGAAATGTTGGAAGGGGAAGGCCTAGGCGAATGTTCCTGGACCAAATTCAGGATATTTTAAATAATGGCCAGGTCAAGAGTACCCTAAACCGACGAACTGTACGAAAGGATGAATGAGGAGAAACCCTATGAAAGGATTAATGAGAGTGGAAGAAGCTAAGGAAGTAAGCAAGGACCGTGGCAAATGGAGGGATGTGGTCTCTGCCTACCCCTAAGGGAACAAGGCGTGATGTTTATGTATGTATGTATGTATATACCTATAACATTGCTAAAAATTAAAAAAAATATGTAAATAAAAAAAACGGTATCTTACAGATTGTATCAAAGTTAATCGTATTTCAATATATTTGGTGATCATTACTAATTCGATAATAATATAATAGATGTAAGTATTTGTTCGTTTATTCATAACGCAATGTAGCTTTAAAGTAAACTACGGCGAACTTTAAAACTGAGCCTTTTGACCTTGGAACGTTGAGAAAGTAAACGGATTAGTGAATTATTACATTGACCGTTTTGTTTTGGATTTTCGTCAATTGTACAAGATGAACTATTAATAGCATGAGAGCTGCGATAGCATTATTAAGCTATTGCATAGCTTCTATCGCGGGCCTTGAGCGTGGAGACCGAATTCAGAAATTCTTTAACGAAAAAACCTAACACCCGCTGGATATCAAAAACATAATATAAAAAGCATAATTTCGGCGCCGACGTCATTGGGAGCGTGGCCTAGCGGTAAGGCGCTCTAAGTGCCCGAATTGTCAGAGAAACGCTTCCGCAATTTTTTTTCAAGCGTGATATTTCAAAAAGTCTTTTTTTTTTTACTAGCGTGATATTTCAAAAAGTCTTTTTTTTTTTTACTAGTGTGATATTTCAAAAAGTCATTCGAACCCGCGACTCTCTGGCAATCCGGGCAGAGCGCCTTACCGCGCGGCCACGGTCCCTATGACGTCGGAAGGTAAACATAAGTTGATAAAAAATGCTATGCAATAGCTTTACTGCGGCAGTCTCCGAGTGCCACACGTCTTTTTTTTCTTTGAGTATCAAGAAAGACGCGGTAATAACGCTAATTGCTATGGTTATAAGACCTTCGAGATGTTATAAAAGATGAAATATTATCAGTCCCTATTCCAGTAACAGGTGACTTTGCAGTTTGGGAACTAGTAAGTTGCAGGAGTTCAGAGCCTCTTTTTATCTTCAATTATATATGCAATAATATATTTTTTTCATTATATTTTTTTTAACTCATATTCAATATATGAGTTAAAAAAATATAATGAATATAAATAATCATGTGACTGTAAAATTGCAATCAGAATGCAATACATCATTTATTAGATTCACGTTTTTCATTTGTTTCTTTACCAATGACACTTAGGGTAACTAATTTTTATGTTTAAATGGGACAAGGTTGTATACGTAACGATCGAGTATTTTAACGTTACATTAATTTTTTATTTCTATCTTATATCACATTTTCTAATAATAATATTCACAAAAAATATGGCATCTAATATTTTTCACCCACAGCCAAAGATCCCAACAAGCTGAAGCTATTACATATTATTATATTGGCAGAATCCTATGGACAGAATAAGTATTGGTGATTGGTCATTAGGCACATTGATCACCTTATTACACATCATAGAAATATATTTGTTTTACCTACTGCAAGTTGGCCCTTTACTGCTATCACACCTGATGTTAGGTAAAGATGCAATCTCAGATGGAAGCAGGCTAACCTGTTAGGAGTAGGATGAAATCCACACCCCGTTTCTACACAACATCGTACCGGAACGCTCAATCGCTTGGCGGTACGTCTTTGTCGGTAGAGTAGTCAATAGCCACGGCGAAAACCCACCTGCCAGACCAAGACAAATTAAGAAAAATCTCAATCTGCCCCGCCGGGAATCGAACCCAGGACCTCCATCTTATAAATCCACCGCGGATACCATTGCGACATGGAGGCCGTCAAATATGATAAACTTCTTCTGATAAATATGGTGTATAAGTTTTTATTTTTTTATTAATATTCTTTTACATTAAAAATATTTTGGATTAATGTAGTGTGTAAGTTAAATTTACTATCTTATATAATATCTGTCGTATCTGTTCTTCAATAAAATTGAAATAATTAAATATAATAAATTAAATACTGGTTAAGGAAGTTGTGAGTGAATGTTCCTTGAATATGCGTTGAATGTAATTCAATACCGCACATAGCACGCATATTATCATACGTTTGAATAGATTAGAATAAAGCCTGCTCACCTCAGTGTAGAGAACGTGCAGTGCAGATGCTTACTAGTCGGTAGCCTGTGATGTTCCGCGCATGGTGTCGGCGGTTTTGTGCCTCATATCACTAGCTAGCTGTGGCACATCCGCCTCATGTTCTGTAAGAGAAAATGTAAAATAAAGTTTTGCTTGCTCTGTTTAGACATATTATATTGCCTAAAACGAGTACTCAAAGTGTTTCAAATTTATAATAAAATTATTATTATAAAAACAAATAAACCTGACTGCTTAGAAGTTATGAACTGAAAAGAGAAAAACAAGGATCACTACATCTATATACAATTCTAAATACTTTATGGAGATGCAAGCGGGGACAAAATACTTTATTTTTGCGGGGAAAAAAAGATCTACCGAATAAGTATTTAGAATTTATATATAGATCAGTTCATAACTTCTAAACAGTCAGGTTTTTTGTTTTTATAATAATAATTTTATTTGAGACTTTTTAGTTTAAGCTTATGATATAGAAATGAGACTGTACACATGGTACACTTTTTGCCATTTTTGGTTAAAACGGCAATATAAACATGATATGATATTTATATTTTTGAAATGGTCTTTTTACGACCTTTCATTTGACACCCATATTGCTAAGATAAGAGAAAGAAAAAGTCCCCCCTTTTTCCCCCCATTTACAGCCAACATTTTGAAAATTTATATAGCCTATGTCACTGCTACAATTTAGGCTAGTTTAGGCTGTAGCGCGTGCCGAAGAAATGGACATACATACATACATACATACATACATACATACATACATACATATATACATACGCAGTCGGGTAAAAACCAGCCGAGTTTGAAGAAAAGTATTGTTTAGTAAAAATATTTTCGATATCTTTATTTTATATGACCAGTGCTTTCCTATCAGTCGTAATCACTATGTTGGAAATGGATATGCTAAGGATGGAACCTATATTTTGTGATATCTAAAACGCCATCGTTTCGGATATCATAGAATATAATATCGCCTTCCAGTGCGAACTCCACAGGGAAATGTCCAGTGTTCGTTGCTTTGCGACCGTCATGTAGAGATATAAAAGCCACGAGGGATAGAGAAATTTAGAGCTAAATTGACTCTAAATCTAAATCCTAATCATGCCTACATGGCTACTTTCAAAAAAAATTACCAAGTGTAATGTAATTTTACGATTTTCCATTTCATACAGATGTTTGTTATAAGAATCTACATCAATCATAATATATTAATAGCCACATATTTTACCTCGAGATATTCACTAATTGGAATATAGTATAATTAAATAACAATAATCGCCAATTGGCAGACATGAGTAAGAATAATAACATTCTCTGAACCGTCCTTATATTATTACTACAAAGTATTTAATAAAGGTCAAGACACACGCAATAGGTCACTGTGATGTTTTTGACAACAGTAAAGGATGTGTTCAAACGACCGTACAATAAATTATTTCTGATATACTTACATCAAAACCTAAAAGACCGATACTTGTTTCGTAAAATGTTATCCGTAAAGTTCAAGTATAAAATTTTTACCAAAAAATAGAACCGACCCAAAACGCACTAAAAAGTAAAAAATAACTGTGTCATTTAGTTTCTTTAATTTACTTAAGCATAACTATGAAGTCGGTGCCAGCCAAGTTTAAGGAACATTTATTTTACGTAGTAAAGCAGTTTGTGAGTTCTTGGTAACGTCCTTAAAGTATAAACCTTGGCTGGCACCGACTCCTAGATATGCTTAAGTAAATTAAAGCAACAAAATGACAGTTATTTTTTACTTTTTAGTGCGTTTTGAGTCTGTTCTATTTTTTGTTAAAAATTATTATTTCTTACTTTTTAGTGATTTAACGCCACGTAACGTACTCGTTTTATACTGTAATAGTATATTATACGGCACTTGTAGCTAAAAAGCTACTGGATACCGAGACAAAAACCGAAATCGCTGTAAGCGTGCCTCCAAAATTTGAAGAGTTCCTTCAATTTTCCCAGGATATCATCATCAGATCCTAATATGATGACAATGGGACCACCTTGGATGTATGCCCTTTCTAATAAAAAAAGAATAATCAAAATCGGACAACTCTGTAAAAAGTTATGCTTGGTCATACATAAAAAAAATATATATACGTGTCGAATTGAGAACCTCCTCCGTTTTTTTCGTCGATTAAAAATATAGCCCGCTAACCCACATTGGAGCAGCGTGGTGGGTGTACGCTCCATATCCCCTCTCCTATAAGGAGGGAGGCCTGACCCTGTATTGGGCCGTTAATAGGCTGATAATGATGATGAAAAAATATTACTCTACTCTGTAATTATGTTTTTTTTTAAATGTTAGCTACCATTTATTATTATTTTACTTATTTTAATGAACAAATTAAGTATGAATTACTATATTTTTTATTGAAGGTTTGTTTTACCTATTTGAATACTTTAGAGGAGATAACATACAATATTGATTTTAAATTCCATCGTATATTATTACGATTATATGAGACATGATTAAAATTGATTGACTCTTGTAATAACAGTGCTCGAGAGAGTGCAGACACTTGAATTCTTCCAGAATATTATGTTGGTGTCAGTGTGCAGAATAGTAAACTATAAACAACACATAATTATGTAATGTACATAAAACCAAACTTAGGAGGAATTTGGTTAAAATGAATAACTTTTGATTTTTCCAAAGAAATACTAATTTAATTTTAATGAAATCAGTTCTCAAAGTTGTAGTAATTTTTTGATGGTAATTCTTAAAAAAAATGAGATAAGATTTTTTTGTAAAAAGTTATGAATTAAACAACGTATATTAATCAAGCGAAAGAATTTATTTATAAACGAGCCGAGTTAGATAATTAATATATGATTTGGTGAATGTTGGAGTTGATAAGTCAAATGTCACGCAACCGGTTTGGTTCAATATCGACTGCGCCTCTTTAAAGGCATGCGAGATGATATAATTGGCGAGATATTCGTTTTATTGACAAATCATGTGCTTGGAAACAATGCGAAATGTCGAACGACTAGCAACATACTATACAAGGTTAAAAGTTTGTAACATTCGATTGGAATGCATGCTTTTAACGAGCTGAGATCGTATTTAGATTAGGGTTTAGTTGCTTTCGCTTTCTGGGTTAATTACCTGTCGCAGCCGAGACCTACAAAGATCGTTTAAATTTGAAGATGGTCTCTTTAACTTTAAACTGTAAAAACTTTATAAAACTTCGTTCTGTGTCTTATGACATACCTAAATATTTAACGGAATGCGAAGATAATTATTATTACTTAATAATATACCTATTATACTTGTAGAATATTTATGATACTAAGTGGAAAACTATCGCTATGAAAAGAGGATTTACTTTGCAAGCACACTAAAAACACATCGTCTAATACGCCCTTTAACCTCCACTTGTAATTTCGGTATAAATTGCCACCATATATTTCAGATCGGAATCAGAAAAACTGATTGGCAGCTGAAACAAGATATGTTGTTTCCTCGAAAAGTTTTGGCACAAAGAGATCTACTAAGAAGGTACTACTAATGGTGTTTACTTGATGCCGTTACGTATAAACTGCATTATCATTTCATGAGACACGGCTAAATAATTAAATTTTACAAAGCAGTTGCAGTCGAAATAGATCTTATCTCTGCCCATAACTGTAACTGACAGCGATCTAAAACAAGCAAATTTGATATTCAAGTAATTAAATCAAGTGTACAGATAGCCGATCTCTTTTTTTGTGTCAGCGCAAAAAGTGTGTCCCAAGGCGCGCCGCGGGGTCGAGCGGTGCACGCTTGCAACCTCGATTTGCTTTTGTTATAGTTTGGGAGATGGTGGCAGAAATATTTAAAGCATTGCTCATATTGTAGGAGTTATAGTTACGTTTTTGTTACCTAATGTTAAGAGAAAAACTGTGTGTCTATCCTTGAAAAAAAAAATAGTTATGATGCTGATGTACAACGCAAAGCGGATGTCACAGAAATCGGTATCTTTGAATGACAAATTACCATATCTGACTTATCGAACTGAAGGTGGGATGATCGACGAGATGTAAGCGAGATGTTCGCACGATGTATTTATTTCAAGAATCGACATGGTGTTTATACGGTAATAAAAAGGAAGGATTGAATTATTGCGGCACATAATAAATTATAATTATTTTAAAGGATATTATACACAGTTAATCAAGGACTGTACGTAAAAAAGACCAACACTTATAAAGAAATTAAAACGAAGGACTCTTATGAGAATTTATTTATTTTTTAAATATTCTGATGTTTATTTATTTTTTAGCATATTATTTTTATTAATATTGTATTATTTTGATATTTGGAATAAGGAATTATCATACTTTAATATTGTATGTAAATTTGTACAATGTCCGTTATATCATCGGTAACTGAACTTACGTTCTTTTAAGATGAGCATTAATTTTTATACATTATACTGTAATAATCAACAATACATATACTGTAATATCCAACTAATAATCAAAGCTGTTGGCTCTCGTACTATAAATATAAAGCAGGGCGCATAACAACAACAGAGCACGGACCGAATTGTTCAGTCCACTTCAAGTCAGATGACCGCCCACAGGTTGTTCGCAGACACTTTCTCATTCGAAAGGAAACCCAACAGTTAGTGGGTTCCAATGTCACATACCACGATATTAAATTAAATTTTGTTCTGATAAGAGGGTTTTAATTAGGTCCAGTGCTTTGCCCATGTAGATAAGGGTTACGATATCCTGCAATTTAAGCATGATTAAAGTCTAGCGTAAGATAAAAAATTAATGCAGTGGTGCAGTTGTGCTAATTATTAGTGGTAGTTGAGTTCTATAGGATAGGGATTGTCCGAAGAAATACTGCCACAATGATGATTTCTGATGCTTATTACCATAACTTGGTCTGAAGGGCTTGATTGATTGTTACAAGCTTACGAAAATTAACACGAATATCTTGGTTGAAAAGCGCAGCTCCTATGCTATGCAACTAAGGCCTGTGTGTACCAAGATATCGGTTATCATAACCAACGGTTAACATAACTTTACTATAAATTTACTGTTCACGACAACTTGTACGCCGGTTAAGAACATAAGCTCGGTTAAGATAATCGCCCGGTTTACGTTCTTAACCGGCGTACGGGTTGTCGTGAATAGTAAATTTATAGTAAAGTTATGTTAAACGTTGGTTATGATAACCGAAATCTTGGCGCACACAGGCCTTATTGTACTGTTAAGTGGGATAATTATGCACTTAGCATTAGGTGGGCTCCCGCTTATTGATTTAATTTGTAATATAAAAAAGTTACACCCCTATTTGGTTTTACAAATTGGTATATTTGCTACTACTATTACATTTGAAGGTGTTAGTTATCAAATAAAACTGCTTAGTACCAACTACTAACGTAATCATATATAGTGATAGAGGAGCGTACCTACTTTTTAAACTACGAGGAGGTTGTAACGTGACAACATTCGTAAAATGTGGCTTAATTTATAGCACCTACTTGTAAGTCATTCTAAGTTGCGATGTGAATTTATTGTTTCTATTTAGCGCCTAAATTTGCTTCGCGGTATGATAATGGACACTTAAGTACGTATATTTATACGAACGCGCCTATTTTTACGTTTAAAATTTCGTGTGAAGCATTAATAATGACGACCTTTAACTGGCGTTAATAAAAAAATTTAACACATCGATTGAGCTTAGAACTTCGAAGTTTGTAACGCAAAGAAATTAATTAACATAACATCCTTCTAACCATTATTTTTCATGTGACCAAAGCTTTTTTCCAACATCGTTGAAATTAATTTAACCAATTTATACGAAGACTGATTCATCATCATCAAAAGTTTATTTTGAGGACAAGGATTGTTAACTAAGACATAAAAAATAGTTATATTCTTATAATTATTAATTTATTCTCCGATTAAATTAATGAACTTTTCAGGTTAAAGTTAGGTTTCTATTCGAGCATTTTTTTTTACGATGGGTATTACTTTAATAAAATATAAACGTGTTGTACTATAAGTAAGTATACCTACAGGTATAATAATTTCAAATATTAGTAATAAAGTTCCAAAATTAAGTCAAGACATAATTATACCAAACGGCAAACCTTCATGCTAACTGTGACATACATTTTAAACCTCTAAAGATCTTATTTCAATACAAATTATTTTAAATATTTACAACATTAAGTTAACACTTCTTGCATTCTTTTTAAGAATAAAACTTAAAGTTAAGCGTTCAGTTATTTACGTAATTGGAAACAATTTAGTACTTACAAGATAGATTAAGTTTTGTTTTTCATTTTACAATAATTCAATTGCCTACCTCGTTACATCAAGGTTTTTCGTATTACCACGATTACGAGCAACGAGCTAGGTGCATATGTAGTTATAAAACACAATTATCAATTATCCCCATTAGTGGAGCGAATCGTAGTAATTTTGAAACAATGATGATTGAACATTATTTTACCGTCGAGCCTTGAGGAAAATGATTGGGGCTCGCAGCTCGGGCTCGTTCAAAAATTCTTGTTCGAGTTCCGCGTCACACGACTCAACAATACGTTATAAATCTCATAATTGTTTTGTTATATTAGCAGACGCCCGCGACTTTACGTTCGATTTCAACGAAGCAACTTTCAGCTTCTAGATTAGCTTAACCTACATCCGTGAAAATAGATCTGTTACTTTTTGAGTGATGCTTGGGCACTAGCCTTATTCTGTTGAGAAGTTTCTATTACTATATAGTTGTTATTTCCAATTCATATCTATCTCTTTCTGTATAGCACAATAACCTATTGAAGACAGAGATAGAGACGATTTGGAAACTAAATCTGTTTTAAAATAACGTTACTTTTTTTTATGCCTACAAGATAACCCTTGACTGCTATCACACCTTATGTTAAGTGATGATGCAATCTAAGATGGAAACGGGCTAACTTGTTAGGAGTAGGATGAAAATCCACACCCCTATCGGTTTCTACACGACATCGTACCGGAACGCTCAATCGCTTAGCGGTACGTCTTTGTCGGTAGGGTGGTAACTAGCCACGGCGAAAGCCTCCCACCAGCCAGACCAAGACAAATGATCCCTGTTGATTGAATGATTTTTTATAGTAGGTAACTATATCAGATAATCATTTAGCGGGCGATAGAGCCACCTAAGCTTCAGCATCTCTGCGTGATCGAATTAGAAATTAGGAGATTCAAAAAAACAAATTTACCAACACAGTTAAAGAAGTCGACAAGCTGAAGTGATAATAGGCATGGGACATATACTTTGAAGAGCCGATGATTGTAATGGTTCCAATTTGTTGTTAAGGCTAAGGGACACTCAGCGGGCGATTGAAAGAGCAATGCTCGGAGTATCTCTGAGGGATCGAATCAGAAATGAGGAGATCCGCAGAAGAACCAAAGTAACCGACATAGCTCTGCGAGTCGCAGAACTGAAGTGGCAATGGGCGGGGCACGTGGTTCGAGCAGCTGATGGACGTTGGGGGCCAAGGTTCTAGATCGATCCCGCACCGGAAAGCGCAGCGTTGGTCGATCACCAACCAGATGGACTGATGACATCAAACGTGTCGCAGGGAGCCGCTGGCAACATGCGGCTCGGGATCGTTCTGTGTGGAAGTCCCTAAAAAGGCCTATGTCTAACAGTGGATGTCTACCGGCTGGTAATGATGATGAAAAAATCACCGATAATAACAGTGTTGATCGTTTTTCACTAGATGAACCGATGACATGAGGTTACAGGGAGCTGTCGGTTGCTGGCGGCCTAAAACATTGGTGGTCGGTGGTGGTTAGAAGTAATTTTTTGGGTTCGGATTTTATTCACAATTAATTTAATTTAATTACATTTAATTAAAGGAAGTCTACCGCTGACTACTGCCCATAATTTTGTAATTACATTAAATATCACACGTATATTGGTTTTTTGCTATCCCTTCACTCCAATGCACGTCCGGCACGTATCGAGTGTAGTGTTATAGAAAAAACTTTGTCTTAATATATTATTGTAATAAAAACTATGAACCACATCCGTAAGGCGACATTCTATTCAACCACCTTGCATTCTGCTCGTGTCTGCGTCAAATAATATTTTAAACGGTCACATTAGACACGTGTGCACGACATACCGAACACTATCTACTTCTACAAAGTGATTTTTGTGTGTTAATCTCCTGCGGCAGAATAATTTGCTCTTGTTATACTAACAAAACGTATAAAAAATAACCCAACCAATTAATAAGTAAATAAAATAAATATTAATAATTAATAAATAAATAAAAAAAATCATAATTTACTAATATTATAAAGGCGAAAGTTTGTATGTATTGATAGATGTCTGTTACTCTTTCACGCAAAACTCCTAAATGGATTTTGATGAGATGACACTTCATAATAATATAGTTCATATGCCAGGATAACACATAGGCTATATTTTATCCCGAAATTTCCAAAAAACCGCGGACGTCCTCTAGTTATCGAAAAATTCTAATTGATTGAATTTTTTATTCAAGGTCAAAGGTCTTGAAATAGGTTTCTCGCGTTTTTAGAAAGATGGAAAGTTTAAAGTTTTATTACAAAATAAAGTCTAACAAACATTGCAAGTAATTAAAAAATGTTTCAACTTTTTTTTCCTAAGATAATATGACGTTTCAAAAAGTTGATGAAGCGTTCATCTGGATTATCAGCATATTGACATATCGACATAACAGAATTCTTCAATAAAATTCTGTCATATCGGACTTGACAGTCGAACTAAAGATGGGCTGATCGTAAATAGTATATGAACCTGAGACCCACCACGGTCCAGTGACCAACGAGGCAATTAAACTAACTTATGAAACATGAAAACCATAAATAGTACACGCATAGTCATAAAGCGAAATGAATGGTTGAACTAGACACACTGAGCGTACAATGGTCGCCGTGGGAAAGGCGGTGGCATTTACAAAGCCGACGGCGTCGCATCTTCGGTTACCTAACTACTATACCTACGTAAGTCGTAAGTGAGACGAGGTGTGACCCGGCGGGACCATAGACTTGAGCAAGGCGTAGAGCTATCAACATTTAATGTACCTTAAGATAAAGGAAAATTATCGAACTGATACTATAGGCTTTGGTTGTAAGTATTAAATTTGGTTTGGGGTACAGTTAGGAGCTAGTTTTTGTTTGTCATTTTTGAAAGACAGATTGCTTTGACTTGTAATAGTAAGGTTTTTTTTTATCGACTACTAGTTGGCCCTTGGGTGCTATCACACCTGATGTTAAGTGATGATGCAGTCTAAGATGGAAGCGGGTTAACTTGTTAGGAGTGGGACGAAAATTCACACCCCTTTCGGTTTCTACACGACATCGTACCGGAACGCTAAATCGCTTGGCGATACGTCTTTGTCGGTAGGGTGGTAACTAGCCACGGCGAAAGCCTCCCAACAGCCAGAACAAGACAAATTAAGAAAAATCTCAATCTGCCCCGCCGGGAATTGAACCCAGGACCTCCGTCTTATAAATCCACCGCGTGTATCACTGCGCCACGGAGGTCGTCAGGTGCATTAATAGATAGGCTCTTTTTTTAAGTAATATATTTGACAAAAATTCCCGTGGTATTAGCAGTGTAGGCTGTAATAGAAGTCGGTAAGATATTAGTTTACCGGGTGGGGATCAAACCCATGAACTCTTAGTATTGATTTTGGCTGTAACCGTGACCCGTAACCGTAATTAATGCTTCACAGGTGTCTGACAGGTGCCTTTGAATGTAAAACTGAAGGAAAGGAGAAATCATATGTTTAATTGTCTATGAGTAGCTGATAAGCAAAGGTTGTTTGATAAACAGGTTTCGATGTCACACACTTCTCTCCTTTCACTCTAAACAACCTATGTATGCATATCTACTGTACTGACGTTCTTTGAGTTTACGCATACAAGGTTTGTGGTAACAACTTATTATAGACCAAACCTTTTGCAGAAAGTAGAACAAATGTACCTACGCATTTTTCTTGATTTGTTCGCTCGATAACTTTCCTAGCTCTACAGAGTTCACCAAGGTGGGAGTAGACTTGCGAAAATCCAACCAGTAGCACCGGATTCCGTGAAATGTTATGTGTACGGCCTTATCAATAAATGTTCTTTCGGAATGCAAAATATCAGCGAAACACTTGATTAGTGGATGGCCCAGATGTGACACTGTTTACTCAAGGCAGACCAAATAAATGACCTCAAAGTACAACAATTTTGTTTTTGTGGATTATGTTCAAAAATCATACTTGCTTTAGTGTCTCAAAAAATATTAACATTTTGCAACTAAATTCTTCTGCAGATTTTTCAAGTTATGTTTATGAAAATTGTTATAAAAAGTACTTATTAAATAATGCAATCCTATTATTTTTCAAAATTTACCCCTTTATTTATAGGGTTACATAGGGGTTAAAAGTTTGTACGGAACGTCCTTCATTTTTTAAGTTATATTTGTGACAATTGACATATTTAAGGACTTCTGTATAACTCGCTGGCATTCGCTAGTGGTATAATGAAAAGTGAAATTAATTTTAATATGCTATATAGTTTTACTTCGGGAAGAATACGAATAACTAAATATAAATATCTCTAGATTTACAAGGATATTATAAGAAATTAAAATTGCCAACTGAATGATATTTTATTCGAAGATAGTAAGTTATTAAATTCTGTCATTTCATTAGAACACGTTATGCGATTAAAGCAAAATAATAATAATCGTTACATAAAATTCCGTATAACAAACTATAAAATTAATTATGTAAATCACGTCATAATGTTGTTGCTATGTTTACAGAAACATTCGCTAAAGATCTTAATTCCTTATTGGTAGAGTTTAATTTTGATTATTTTATGTTAACCTAAAAATTTTCTTTTATTTATTATTTAACAGACGCTGTGAATTAATTGTTATAACATTTATTACACTAGTTTATTTAGTTTACTGTTTAAAAAGACAGTGCCTTTGTTTGTTTTAAGAGAAATCTTGGTATGTTTTTGGATAACTATAATTTGTAGTTAATCAAAACAATACAATTTTATTTATTCCTATATATATAACCAGTCTTCCGAGCCGGTGATAGTCACTACAAATTCTCCAAGATGACGTTTCAAAAGTGCTTGAAACCAGCCTACTTAAAACAAAAAATAGTTTTCAATTTTCTGAATTATCTATATTTCAATTAATTTAGAGTTAATTATAATCGTATTTATATTTATTATCTAAATAATTTATGTTTCACGTATTTGGCTTAAATTTTTTCATGACAATATTATAAAAGTCAGCGCATTTACATACTTTTTGCAATGCATACTTTTTTTTTTCTTTTTTAATGGTTACAAGTTGGCCCTTGACTGCTATCACACCTGATGTTAAGTGATGATGCAATCTGAGATGGAAGCGGGCTAACTTGTTAGGAGAAGGATGAAAATCCACACCCCTATCGGTTTTAAGAAGAATCTCAATCTGCCCCTCCGGGATCGAACCCAGGACCTTCGCCCTGTATATTCACCGCGCATAGCACTGCGCCACGGAGGTCGTCAAACTTTTTACTGTTTTACTATACACACCATGTTGTTGATTTACCTTAAGGTAAAGTGGAACACCATCGCATATAAACAAAGTAGGTTCTCATAATACTTCGCAGGGCATGCAATAAATACGTCCTGCTCGCCCTGTGTCCATTATCCAACTTGCGGGCCTGAAATTACACCGACAACCATGTTTTGAACACAGCTATGCTGTTTGGCAGCGGTTACTGTGGCATATGCTATTTCAAATAATACGTGGGTATAACATGAATGTGATATATAATTTTGTGATATTAATCATTTAACTATTACCCATTATTAATTCTATAACCTTCCTATAACATGTGCATGGCTTGAAAAGAATTATTATCCCTTGGCATCTGACATTTGACATTTTATCAGCCATAATGTCAGTCATGGTGTTGGGCAAGCTTACGAAAACCATCATAATTACTTTGATTTGAGATAATTACACCGACACGCAATGCTTTTCTTAAAGATGAGTGTAATATTATCCTATAGTTCTGGTGATAAACACAAATTGTCAAGCTGTACCTACGTTACGTACTAACTTCTATGGCAAATGTCACACTTTATCCTACCAAGCAATATGCCCGAAATGACTTTGTTACGATAGATCAACCACGTTTATACATTTATTAATCATTAGCCTATGTTTAACTCCCAACGCAAAACAAAAGGTGTTACAAGTTTGACTTCGATGTCATGACGGGTGTTATGAGTTTGATGTGTGAATGTGGCATCGTATGGCTTAAACGGATGGACCGATTTCAATGCGTCTTTTTTTATTTGAAAGCCAGCTTCCTGACGGTAGTTTTTAGCTATGTATGATGCAAATAAGTCCAAATTGGCCACCGCTAGAAAATAGCGAATTACATATTTTTTCATAACTCCCTTAATATGGGTATCAAATGAAAGCGCTTAAGGAGTAAGTAGAATATTATACACTATTATTATTATACTATACACTATTATTAAAGTTTGAAATCCAAATGGCCGCCACGAAAGCAAAATTACAATTCTGTCAAGTTTTTCAACTTAATCTTATAATGGCCAATGATAGTGCTACAATTTGAATATTACGTGACATGAAGAGAAAATCAAAACGCAGACTAACTCCAACCCGCTATAAGCAATATAAATAATAATAATACGGCTATAATAAAAGTAAACAAGCTAATCGTACTCTTTCATTAACAACAAACAAAAATAATATCTTTTTATCCACCGCACTTACCATTAAGAATAGGAAATATTTAATTAAAAATCTTTGGCCTACTTATATCGCTCAAGCAATATTTATACCTCCTAAATTATGTCCTTAAAAGTGTAAGTCTTGTTTCACAAATCATTATACTTCGTAATCCAGCGCTTCATAATGCGGTTTTGTATTATTTTTAGTATCTATTTATGGTTCGTAATAGTTTTATAGAGTTATAGTTTTGAAACGAACGCGGTAAAATAGTTGTAAATTAAATTCAATTATGGCGAACGGCATTGAAGTTATTCTAACAATAAACAGTTTAGTTTCTATTCGCGCCTAATGATTAGTTAGTTACGTTCATAAATTTTATTGTGTAACTGAATTTACGGCTAACAAGGTAACGGAATTATAGTTTTTTTATAAGCAAGAGAAATCAATTGTCGATCATTGATTATTATTATTAATCCCTAGTACCCAGTCTGAATTTACATTGGAGAGCCCATTAAATAAATTACATCAAATCGTTTGAATGATGCATAGACATAATGATAGGTCTTTCTGGTAACTCATCCAGAAACGTACTGGAAAAGTATCTAATACCAATACCAAATGTAATGTCGTTACGTTTCAGTTTAAACGTTAATTAGAGGTACATGAAACTTTGTTAAAGCTGCAGAATAACTCATTAATTTGCAACAGGATATGATCCTAGTGAATATACCTTTCGAGATAGTGCTCTATGTCACTTATGGTTCACCTACAGGTGATAGTTTTCAACTTAAGCTCAAATATACAATCTACTCGTTGTGTTAACTAGTAAATTGAATTCGTCTATTTCACGTGAGTTTCACAACTGATGAAATTATTTGTAGTGACCCTACCGCCGGCTCAGAAGGTTCTGCTAAGTCTGAACTGGCAATAAACTCAAAAGTAATAGTGAATATTATAACAAATGTAACTTACATTTTAATTTATGTCAGGCAAAGTAAAAAAAATATTAAGCCATTCTTACTTGACAGTAATTTCACCTACAGCTACAGCTCTAGTCACGAAATCTTCGATGCCTTAGTTTTAGGGTTCCGTAAACGCGATAATTATAAAAAAGCGGCAAAATATAATAACCACAACAAGATATAGCCGTTGAATAATTTAATATAACGATAACATTTTGTGTTAGCATGTCGCCCATATTGTTATTTGTCAGCTGTAGGTATATTTATACTATAAATAACGTATTAAAAGAGTTTAAAGTTTACGCTTCAATAAAATCAGATGCAGATGTTTTAACGTAGTCCTTTAGGTATAATTTTAGTATTAGCTATTCAAAAACATTCCATGACACAGCAGATTTTTTATATCTGTAGTCGCAGGGTTGCAGAGCTGTAAAACAAGATAACAACAGAAAACACAGACATACCTACTATGTCTGTGCTTTTTAATCACATTATAATATTAGGTTGTTTCATTTATTCAGTACCTAGTTTTAATTTATTACTAGGATAGACTTTCGTGATATAAATCCTAGAACGTAGTACTAGCGTAACACACAGTTTCTCTGTAATTAAATTTGGGAATCTGTCAATGTGTCACTATTTCACTAGCCTTTAAAAAAACTAGACGAAAAGGTCCAACTGTGTTCCGGTCTTCCGTTAGAGTTTAATCATTGGTGAAATTATAGGAACCGCAAAACTGCAATTCTCACAGAACTCTACAATTGAAAGCAGAGACACGCTTGACGTTCCAACTTTTTGTTTCAACTGGCGGAAGCGGAGCGTCACGACACAACTATTAAAACCAGTAGTCTGAAACATCGGTTTATTTATAAACAACACGAGTTTGTAATTTTTTAACCGACGAAAATTTATTATGTTTTATTCAGCGTAAAATTAATAAATGAAAAATTAACCGTTTCATTGTTTGGAATGCACGTATTTCGGGAAATACTATTTCTTTTATACAACATTTCTATCGCCTTATTGCGCAAATATATATATGAGGTAGAGGCCATGTTATTATAACACATATGGTATGGTAGGATACAATGAGCTGAGAGTGAGGAGGGAACTTACACTCGTAATTTATATAAGTATTACGGGGTAAGGTGTGTGATTCCGACATGTTGATGCAAGTGCGTTTGTGTGTCCCTGACGGCTGCGCGTGGCGAAGGCGCCGCCCGCCGTTACTGGAGGTGCCAAGAGGGCGCACAAGGTTGCTCCGAGAAGCGCCGCTGACGCGTGCACTTCGTACCCTCAATATCATAGCGGATAATATAGATTTGTTTTACTGCAATCTAAATGAGCTGAAAAGAGTGGCCTTGTGGACAATCTCATATTGCAAGTTAGAATAATGTTGGTAATTTAGAATAATAATTTGTGTTACATAAGGTAGTTAAGGTATAAGGTATAAGGTAGTTATAAGTAGACTGTAATATAGATGTACACTGTCAAATTAGGTTAGCCTGTAAGGACAGATGTATATAATTATAATAAATAAATAAATAACTAAATAAAAAAACACAACAATAATGCCCAGGCTTTATACTGGAGTAATTTAATAATTTTCAAATTTTAAGTGGATGATGATACAATCAGATATTAAATGAAACATCATCGCTTAACAGAGCAACAGTTTGAAGATACTCGAAGAAATATCTACCACAATGCATGTAGGTAGCTAAGTTGTTAACAATTGATGGACTGCTCGTAAGTATTAATCCCAGTCGATGGTAAGTAGAACACCATACAGAACAAACAATACTTCGCAAGCAAGGTATACGTCCTGTAATGTGCCGTCCTGTATCCATCACCCTGAGGCGTAGGTGTTAAGCCTCACCGGCAACCTTCGACCTCCGTGGCGCAGTGGTATGCGCGGTGGATTTATGAGACGGAGGTCCTGAGTTCGATTCCCGGCTGGTCAGATTGAGATTTTTCTTAATTTGTCTTGGTCTGGCTGGTGGGAAGCTTTCGCCGTGGCTAGTTACCACCCTACCGACAAAGACGTATCGCCAAGCGATTTTAGCGTTCCGGTACGATGTCGTGTAGAAACCGAAAGGGGTGTGGATTTTCGTCCCACTCTTAACAAGTTAGCCCGCTTCCATCTTAGACTGCATCATCACTTAACATCAGGTGTGATAGCAATCAAGGGCCAACTTGTAGTCAATAAAAAAAACCATGGTCTTCACAACGGAAAACAGTTATGCTGTCTGGCAGTGGAACTCTCTCTTTCCCTCTTCGGCTGTGGCTAGTTACCATCCTACCGACAAATACGTACCGCCAAATGACTCAGCGTTCAGGTACGATGTCATGTAGAAACCGAAATGGGTAATGGGATTACATCTGTAATTTCGATCACGGGCAAAACACACACACACACACACACACACACACACACACACACACACACACACACACACACACACACACACACACGCACTCACATACACACAATCACACGCTACGACGCTCGTAATACATAAAATTTTAAGGAGTATGTCAAATATTAATTTTAAGTATGTTCAATAAAGATATTATTATTATTATTATATTATTATAATGAATAAAAATAAAGAAATACTTGATCATGGTGGAAGTATTCTACTCACTAAACTCTACTACTCTTAGGTAAGATTTATGTTCATTATAATAGGCGATTTCCTCAGTAGCTATATACATATACCCTTCTGAGCTAAACATAGTAATGCTACTTGGCGACAGAACTTGTACCGCCTACTTCTATGCATGAGCTCTGTTATGTAGAACTTTATTGCCATTAAAAGTTTAAAAAAAACAAGACTCAATCGGTCATTAACACATGTAAACAAATTAATTTTAATGCTATAAATAAAAATTGTTTTGTCGTATTGTAATCTTCATACGCATAACAATAATAGTCGTGTTATCTCAAATGAACTCATACTTATTTCACGGTCACTATGATAAATTGATTTTGAATACAATGGCCTCAGGTATGGTTAATGTTACACGCTATAGTTAGTAATGTTACTGTTATTTTTAACTGATTTAAAAAATGAGGAGTGTTAGCCTATGAAAATTCATATTAATAAAAAAATCAATATTATAACACAATACCCACACATCGCTATATAGCCCCAAAGTAAGCGTAAGTAGCTTGTGCTATGGGTACTATGATTATTGTTGAATATTTTAATATATATTATACAAAAATGTTTATAACATATAGAGAAACAGCCAGACAATGGAAAAAATACATGCTCATCACACGAACATTTTTCAAGATGAACGAATGAACCCCACAACCATATCAAATAATTTGGGACAAAATAAACAGTAATACCTAGGTTATGAAACACGGTAGGGGGTGTTTTTAAAACTCGAGTGCATTATATAAAACGAATAAAGTGAACAAAACTTAAGGCCTACCGTACTTAAATATGGGAGTAACACGGGCTGACGATCTTGCATCACACTAGTGTTATAAAGGAGAAAGAACGTGTGTGTAAGTGTGTATGTTTGTTACCTTATCACGATGCAACTACCGAACTGATTTGGTTAAAATTAGTAACCGAGATAGATTATATGTACATATTCTGAAAAGTAAAGTTTTTTTTAATGTCGAAGAGCTGGCTGTAACAGGCTCTTAAACATTCAGTGTTACTACAAATGTAAGATGGCATTCAAAACTCGGTCAAAGTTAGCGATGTCATAAAATTTTGTGTCAAAATGTTCGTCATAAACTACATTTTGAGCAGCATCTAATTATTTCAGCGTCATGAAGACGCACTTCATAACGTTAAGCAATATGGTATTACTGGAATACGATAATTTGCTTAAAGGTTAACACGTTTTGAATTTTATAAGTAGCGTCTTACTTGATTTATCCTATTAATCAAATTTAATATTATAAATGATTACCTACGGCTATAAATCTATACGTTCTATGATTATAACGCTGAAGAGTTAAAAAATATATATTATTATAGGACAGTTACACACATCGTTATATAGCCCCAAAGTAAGGGTACTCATAAGTAGCTTGTGTTGTGGGTATTACGATAACTGATGAATATTTTTTTCACACTATACATAAATACTTATAATATATAGATAAACACCCAGACACTGGAAAACATCCATGCTCATCACACAAAAATTTTTACAGATGTGGGAATCGAACCCACAGCCTAGGACGCAGAAGCAGGGTCACTACCCACTGCGCCACTCGTCCGTCAGAGTTTGTTTGGTTGAACGCGTTTTTTTATTCATTACACGTTAGTCCTTATTCCAAACAGAGCTGATCGTAGGTGATGATGAAAGCGAGCTAACTAGTTAGGAGTAGGATGAAATCCACACCCCTTTCGGTTTATCCGTGACATCGTATTGGAACTTTTTGTCGCTTGGCAGTACGTCTATATCGGTAGGGTAGTAAATAGCCACGTCGGAAGCCTTCAAGCCAGACCTAGACCAATTTAGAAAATATCAATTTGCACAGCCGGGAATCTGTCCCCTGGACCTCCATCTTATGAATCCACTGCACACACCACTGCGCCACGCATGCCGTTCATTGTTATACTGAGTCAATTCTATATTTGTAAATTCTATCACAGTTTATCACAGCCTTGATTGATCAACGTTTTCATATATATCGTCACTATCAGGCTATCCCTACGACCCACTCCAGGGCAAGGCTTTCTTGCTTATAGGAGAGGGAATATAAGGCTTTGATAAACCAGGCTGTTCTTATGTGGGTTGGCTGGCTTCAGAAGATGTTATTTTTTAATTCTTATTCTTAGATTATAATCTAGCCATTACTATGACAATAACCAGCAGTTTAATGCACTTTCTGAAGCACGAAGTTATAACTTTTTAACTGTGGGACTTAAATTTTTACTGACAATTTCTCGGAATATAGAAATGCTCTACATTTCTAATTTCGCTAGGATATGTAAACAAATTTAACTTGGTTTGTATGAATTCATTGCTGTTAATTGAGAGCGTTAGACATTTAACAGTTAACGATACTTTTTTACTTTTGTGGGCTCACGCAACGTAACATACTGATCACGATATCAATTGTTCCTTGAACAAAAGCAAGATTGCGTGCCTGTCTATATCACGCACTGTCGAAACGTATCCTTTAAAATGTGCATCTATGGTTTGGAGTAGAGAAGAAGAAAATGTCTTTACATTATGACACACATCACAATTGCTTTTAATACTATACAACAGCCTGCGATATGTGGGCTAACCTAGAAAACTGACCCGGTTCAGTATTCTTGCGACACAATCTTCAAAGATCATGCAGCGCTGATTTTCAGCTGGATCCATGTCTAGAGCACGAGCTGAGTAGAAGCTGAACACGAATTTGTGTTGTATGGTCTGACCTACGAACCTCGAAACACCACGCCTTTAACTCTTGCTACGATAATTGTCGGTTTTATGGCGACTAAAAAGATGTTTGAGGGTGAACGTCCACATTCGGTGCTGCGAACAACGAAGAATAAATCGGCTCCGCTCTTGCTCGGCGCTTTGACTGCAATCACACCTGTTGTAAGTTACGAGGCAATCTAAGATGCAAGCGGACTAACTTTCTGGGCGTACGATAAAGTTGACATCCCTTTTTGGCTTCTACAAAATATCGTAACGGATCGCTAAATCGCTTGATGACAGGGAGGTTACGCAACGGATAATGCTGAAGATGATGATCCTAATCTAGGATAGAGTTACGAATTAATAGTACAAGCGGAGTCTGCTATGACACTTTAACGTAAGGACATAGCTTTACTTTCTTTAGAATCAGTAAATGATTTACCTAATAACTTCTAAGAAGTATAAGATAGAGTAGTTTACATCGAGTAACAATAGCGTTACGGTAGATCGTGAACACGCCGTGTTACTCGGAATGCGGCATTTTGAAAGTGGTACGTGCAAGGTCAAAGGTGCAACGAGCACTGCCAGTTATGACAATATATCCGCTCTAATGCATCCACAATTTACCCTGCAACGCGCTTGACAGTTACTTACATATTATAAAGAGAAATTAAGTAACTTCGGTGAGTAAGATCATCAAAATATAGTCAATTTTTATGGGACTTCAGAATATCAACAAAATTATGTTCTACTAGAGGACGCCCGCGGTCTCACCCGCGTGGTTTTCGTTTCCGTGAGAATTTCGGGGAAAAATATGGGCTATGGGCTAGGCGAGGCTATAATTAAGTTTTGGAACCAAACATGTAAGTTCAATATTGTATGATTAGGCATATCGAGGGCATCTAGCAAGATTTAAGTTATTTATCCTAGAAATCATTTTTAGACGTGTTTTTGACGATGATTATAATGGTTAAATATATAAATAAAACTCGCATAAGGATTGTGAAAAGATTTTTAAAATTGATGGCTCTATCAGGTGCAATATCACGGTGCTGCGCAAATCAAAACTCGAGTGTATACAACTTGCGATTTCATACTGATTTATAGACGAGCTAGATCTTTCAAGGTTTGCTGCAATTTGTAGACGGTAATACGTCAAGTCTTCAAACAAAAAACTTAGTAAATAAAAATATTTTTAATCTTCGTGGTAATCGTGTCATATCTTTTAACATCTAGATGTTATTACAAAACTTATTGTAATATGTACTATAGTACAGGTCTTCTAATAAAATTGGACAGGCTATATGAAGGTACCAACAAAAATATTTTGTTTATATAATACCAAATATCCTAATCTATATGTATGCATAACGCATATGTAAGTAAGCTAAATTAATTTTACTTAATCAAATAAATTAGCATACATTGATAATTTTACTAAAATATTATTTGTTCTGTGTTGGGCTACAATTTTAGCAATATAATATGCAAGAAGGTGCAATGTTTATAACTCGTTTGAAACACAACGGCATTCAACATCACAATGAATTGATTGGCGCATGTGGCTGGATATTGCGAAGGCGTGCAATTGTACATGTGTCCAGGTGATAAGTTATCGACATCTTGCTGGTCACGATCTCGGTTCGGACTTGTTCAACAAAACTTTCTACATCAACCATTATCAGTAGTTACCATCGAAAAGGTGTGATGTTTACTGAGTTAGATAAACATAAGATTTGGTACATTGATGACAGGCTAGACGACTTCATTTCTAGTTTATGAGCTAGGAGTCGATGATCGGAAACTATTCGATCATTTACAAAATCACATAGCTTTCACACTCCTACCGACTGAGTACAATAGGCAACGATGGATGGATAGTTACGAGGTTTATGAGGTAGCAAATAATAAATGCTTATAACCTTAATAATTAAAGCACTGTTGGTTCCTTTTTTATACAGTTCCTGAGCCTCAATTGTCCAAGTACTAAGCGTAGCTACATTTCTTCTAGATAAGTATGACAATGGTCCTCAGTTGCCAGACACAATGTACCTTCAATAACAAAGTCAAAGGCAAATTGTATGCAAAAAAAATCTTTGAGATTATTTAAAATATATATCAATATAATACCCACAATAAACTTAGTCGGTTCTTCAAACTAACTCACCAAACTAATAAACTATCGTTTATATCTTTACCGATGCAGTCTTATAATTAGACGATTGACGACTTGTTTTGTTATCTACTACCTTACAAAGCCTTGGAAAGTGACGAAGATCTAGCCATCGCAGGCTCTGCATTCTACATCATTATCAGCCAATGGACATCTTCTGCTGTATATGTCCCTTCTAAGGACTTTCATACACTATGGTCTTAAGACACCAGTATCCAGCGAATTTTAGTAAGTACATTTGTTAGGGTGTCAAAGCGTTTGGTTTTAAATTTTTACATCGGTAATGCAAAACGGTAGCAAACCGAAGCAAACGTAAAAACAGTTGTTCCTTTTCATTTTAACAGCGGTTTTGGTAATAGTGAACAGTTTTGTAACATAAATTCGTTTAAAATAGCACCAAAGCGTTGCATGCGACGGTGTGGAACAGTTTTCATCACGATCAATTTATTCATTATTTGTTACGCGATCCAAGTCGACATGATGCATTGGAAGCAAATGTTTTCAATTTTAAGGGATTGCCTCCAATGATATAATAGGATTGCTTTAGTTTAAAAAAATCCATCGCAATCGCAGGCGGAAGTTGTCTTTGTTATGACATTTTTTTATTTTTGTTGAGATAATGATTGCAGTGGTTAAAATGTTTCGGAAATAGTGGCGTTAACGATTTATCTGACCCTAATATTTCAAATTCAAATCAAAATTCATTTATTGCGAATTGAGTAGGTACATAGAAATCTTACACAAATATTATAGGTTCTTCCAAAATCCGCCTTACAGCTTGCAATGTCCTTATGACTAAAATACTGGTACACTTATAAATATTTCTTACATTAACCAACTCTGTTACTAGATCTGTCATTAAAAACAAAATTCTAACGATGCCTTTACGTAAATAAATATTCTGTCACCTTATATCCCAATGTCAATAAAAATGAGAACAAATTATTAATTTTTATTAATTTCAGTTATGTCAGTATTTATTTTATTGTTCATAAAATATAATTGTTTTATTTAATATATCTGGAAGGTTCTGTTTGGCTGGTTGACTCATTGTATACGACTATACAATTTTCAACTTTAAACGTTTGAAATTAGAAGTTAAAGACAACTGTGAACACACTTAAGAATACACTAGTTTGAATGAACTCTATCACTCAATATATAATACTAGTCTTTATCTAAAAAACCACAATATTTGTTATAATTTACCTAGTACATATAAAAATATTCACTCAGCCTAAACCCAAATTACAGCATAACCTATCTATTGAATGTCTTACTTGTACGTCTATGTTATCCAATATTTGTACTGTACATTTTTCACAGTAGGTCTGTTCGTAGCTTCGTTGCCTAACAATGTAAATAAGACTAAACAAGTTTGAAAGAAAACTACACAAAGAAGTATTTTAAGCATTACGTAGAAAATTACAGCAACAGTCCTTCATTATCACTTATAAATAGTATATAGTAGGAAGGTATCTATGTAGCTAAATGCATACTGGGTTATATAATGGTAGATTAAGTTTGAAAAAACTGAAGGAAGTATTTCTTGTACATGCAAAGTTATTTTTGTAATTATAAGAAAACTAACTTATATTTTTTACCTCACTCGATACTCGATCAGTGAGTTAAAAAGTATTTTTTGCGATTTTTTCCTCAGAACCACACCGTAATAAATCTACAGGCATTGGGTCGATGACCCGTGCATCATTTACCTTAGTGCAAGATACACTTCGAGTAGTAAGCGAAACACCATAACGTCTGAATAAAAAGCACCTTATTATAATTATCATCTTTTAAACATAGTATAAAACAAAGTTGCTTTCCACCTCTCTGTCTGCATCTGAGCTTAGATTTTATAAGCTATATCAGTTATTAATGCAGTTTTCATCAATAGATAGTGTTTCATTTGGAAAGTGTATTACTTGTGGAGACCTCCTTTAATACTAAGAAGGTATTAAGATACCTGCATAGCAAGATGGAACTCAAAATTAGGAATAAGAATATTTCGAAATCAAATCTTCAAATAGTCTTATTTAATCGAGCAACTTTTCGAAATTCTTATTGTTCAAGGATGTCGTGGCTTCCAGTTTCCATACCGATGAAGTCGCGGGGATTTGCTAGTTACCCCAATTCTAGTTGGGGCTAGTGAATTTACAGGACACGATTTAATATTTTAAGATTCACAGAATACGTTATAATAAAAGTAGTTAAAGATATTATTGAAGAAAATTTTTATCAAAAAACGGCGAAATAAAATGATAACAAAAGGTAGATTACCTGAAAACATACTATTAAAAAAAACAATTTTTAAAATCAGTTAAGAAATAACTGAGTTATAAGGTAAAGAAATTAAAACAAATTACAGATTGAGGACCTCCTTTTTTTGAATCCGTTAAACTCATTCGAAAACCATCAACGATCCTCGGAAAGAATACGCTCACTAAATGTATCGGCCGGTGTCGCCTACGCATTACCGCGATTATTTATCGTTAGTTATTAATAGCTCACAAATAAACGATACTGCGGTGCAGGCGAGGTACTCGTACTATGCGCCGAGTATAAACCTCATTATCTGCATACCCCGATCACGATATACTCGGTAATGCACTTATGGATTAAAAGCTCTTGTTGGAATATATCGTGACTATTTTGGCAGTAATAATGTATTGTTATTGTTTAATAAAAGAGGATAGTCGTGAATATACATAAAATAAGATGGTTTATAATGAACATGAATAATAATCTTATCTCCGTGGCGTAGAGGTATGTGCAGTCGATTTATAAGACGGACGCCCTGGGTTTGATTCCTACTGACAAAGACGTACCGCCAATCGATTTAGTGTACCGTGGATTTCATCCTACTCCTAACAAATTAGGCCGCTTCCTTCTTAGATTGCCTCATCATCACTTACCACCAAGTGTGGTTGCAGTCAAGGACTAACTTGTAATAAACAAAAAACAAATGCATACTCTATTTATATCAACCAAACATAAAATATTTTTGCGATTCACACTCTTTTAATTTTATATGCAATTAAAAAATTAGATTTTAAGATTTTAAAGTATATCGTACTTTTGTTAGAAAATCTCATTTTTTATTTATTAATTTTTCATCCAAAAGTTAAAGCTATAGCCCCCATATTTAAAATTCATATATCATCATTACACGCTGGTCGCCGATTTATCATGCACTAAAGTTACGAGTAAACTCAGCCGGTTCATCGGTTTACATAAATGCAAAAGAAATAACGCGCAAAAAGTAATCGCCTTATTTATTACCATTACAAGACAACTAGCATTCAATCTAAATATATAGATTGCGACAGTAGAAAGCATTCCAATTACCTTATTATTTTTTCCGCGTGTCCACCAGCCACAGGCCAGCTATCATAAGGTAAACATGAATATAGAGTGCGACGGAGCAGCTCGCTCACGTAACGCGCGTTGCCTCACAGTCACAGCCGCTTGCGTCAACCACGCGAGGCGCGCATCGCGAATGTCATCGCCCGACGACGAATCTCGTATTTTTTTTCTACAAGTTAGCCCTTGACTACAATCTGCAAGTGATGCTGCAGTCTAGGAAGGAAGCGGGCTAACTTGTTAGGTGTAGGCTGAATTCAAAACCACTTTCGTTTTCTACTGACATCTTAGCGGAACGCCAATTCGCTTGGCGTCTTTATCGGCAGGGTGGTAACTAGACCCCCACTGATCTGGACCCAATGTCTGGACCAATTAGAAAATCTCAATTGACCGAGTATAAAGCACTCCGCCATGGAGGCGGTTTTATTAAGATTGAGTTTTGGACCTATAATTGTTACCTGTTAACTCCTAAAGCCATCATAAGTCAAAGTACATAGCTGTGTATTGTAAGTTTTTACTATAAAATATGTCAAAAATCATTATAACTTCTGCATAACAAGTCTATAACACTACATTGTTACAAGGCTATTAGCTCTATGTCATTGATTTTGTATTCTGTAACCGCAGATTTAGCTCGATGCACTGTTATAGTCTAAGAGACAATAGGTAAAAAACAGATACGTTATTATATAAAAAGTTGCATTGCATGTTAGATAATAACTGAAATTGTTTTCCAGGAGGCCTTCAGAAGTCTGGAACAATTATTTTCATTGAAACAATGTTCTATATTTTAAATTGTTTTGTTGAAATCCTTTGAGAATAATTATCCATTCGACCTTTAAAATAAAAATAATTTTGTTCCTATAAATACAAAGCTTGTGAATTAGTAATTAACACGTCCGTTATTCGGTTTTTCCTGTACAAATACCTAAGTATTTTTCCTATCACCCGATTTAAAACCATCATATAGCCTACTTCAATCTGTGGATTTTACTCACAAAAGTGCTAGAAACCGATCTGTTAGTTTTTAAATAAAGTTTCAACAAACGAACAGAAAAACCATCAGACTATAATACAGTTATAAGTTTACCATGCATTATACAAATAATAGTTGTAGGTATGTTTATGTAGATGTATACGGCTTACAATTTTTACATAATATTTAATTTAAGTACAGATTTGCAGTGTTTACTATTCTAATTTATGAAAATCTTTGGAATTTATTTTTTGTTGTAAAAACCTTTAATAGATAAAATGTTTGATGTTTCCGAGCACCTATTGTTAAGTAGGTAATATTTATGTAACAGGTATTTGTATGTAATGGCTCTGTGCTCTGTACGCATCAGCAAAACGAATTAGGATTACATAAAGCATGCCTTTGGTCACAATTTTGGCGGGCCGTAGCAAAGTGCGCCGTTGTTTAGAACAAATAGAAACTTTCAGATGTAACAGCACGATAATAGTCATACCGTTCCGGGAAATTATTGTTGCACAATGCATTGTTTGCGAATCGATACACATTGTTTTGAAATAAAAGTGCGAATTCTTTATTCGCAATCTTTTATGCTCATGTTAACCCGACAAGTAACTGTTTGACGCAAAAAGTTAAGGACCAACTCTTAATGGCTTTCCTTCCGTGATCCCTTAGTACAATGCCCCGGTGATTTTTCCAGCCCTATTCGGGGTTGAGGTTTCAATATATGGGTCCGAGTTGTAAGATCCGAGAGTGTAATATCCAGAATAGCCTCGTATCGTGATGCAGTGTAATCACTATCCTGTGTGCCAAAAACTCAACACTGACACTCGCCCATTTGAGTTTTCTCTTACTTACGCCAGGGGCGCTGCTTCAGTTCCATATAAATATGCCCTTAACGCGAATGTGAAGTTTTCGATTTGTTTTGGTGAAATCTCACACTAGGCACACTGGTGTCTCGTCCGCGCGAGTTGCCCTGTGGGGCAAGTGTGAGTTTGTCACCGAGCGACTGCGTAAAAACGTACTCACTCGTAACGTCAAATTATGTAGGGAAAAAAGCGTTTACTCTCACTGTAACTAGATGGCGCTACTTCAGTTCCATATAAAATTTGCGTTTACTGTTCTCGATGTCGGCGCGGTAAAATGTTACACTAGGCACACTGTTCGGTCTGCGATGAGAGTGTGACATCGTTAACCAGTGTGGGGATCGAGGTCCGTTCCGTTATTCGTTCGTAAATGTAGCGTTAGCCTACGCAACCTTATTAATTGTGAGCTGTGTTTAAAGAAAGAAAAAGAAGTTGGTAGAATATGCCTTAAGGAATGAAGTTTAGTCTTTTTACATTTTTTATGTGCATTAAAAACAAACAAACAAGAAAAAATATTCAAAATATTGAATTAAAGTTAAGGTAACAATTAGCTGTGTCAGGAAATACTATTATTGCAGTATTTTGGCGAAAAATATAGATTTTATAGTAAAAAGACGTGACTAAAAAATGTAGAGATACAGGTAAAAATATATTCCAATTATTAATTTGTTACAAAGAGCAGGTTGTTGGTAGTGTTTTTATACAGGTATATTATAGACAACATAAAAATAATGATTATGATTTCCAATCAAGTTTCAATGTGAAGAACCGATATGTACCTAATATTTTCTATTTTTTGTAATACATTCATAAATGCAACAAATAAACCAAGTGGACTCGTGAGTAATTAAATTTACAAGTTATATATTTTTTGCGAAATTGCGCTTCACCACGATCTTATTTGCGTAAACTGTAAGAAAATATTTGGAAATGCGCTTGTTTTAATTATGTAAACAGAACTTTTTTCCGGTATAACAATTTGGTTGCTCTATGGCGCACCATAGATGCGTTTGAAGCGATTATAAATGTGAAGGTCGGAATGTGTCATACCTACCGAACGTCTGCCAAGCCGGTCGAATGTTAAACACCTGTCGAAATGTCTCATTATCCAATTGGCTGGGAAAACATATTGCACTACTGTGATACGTGCCTATTATGTTATTAGTGCGCATCGTTGGTTCAGTAGTATGTTTGTTCGGTTGCGGATAATCTAGATTTCAATTTGAATCGTTAATTTTTATTGGACCCTACAGGCTAAATTTCTTCACTCCTTAACGATGTACGCGTCGAAAAGTTAAAGGGCTTCTGCATTCCTTTGACGTCCAAAAAGACGCAGGTGGCTCTGCTGGCTGCTTCTTAGCCAGGGAGACCCACATACCCTGACGTATACTGCGTAGTTCTATCCTGCACAGCCAGAATTACGAGCTAAGTTCAATGGCAATAACAAAGCGAGCTTGACTTTGTACCAACCAATATCCAGTGTTAAAGAATAATCAGGACTGATGGCCTAATGTGCTCATTGAAACACATATTTTTCACCAACGTCCATCCAAGTGCTGAGTAAGCTGTTTCTGATAATTCCTTTGATGTTAGAAAAAAATATGTATTTATATAGAACGTGAATGACGGGACTGACTAGGCTATGGTCCATGCCTTGCGTTGTTGGCAAGTACAAGACTTATTGGTTAGGAAGACATTATGTTAATTTTACCGTGACGCTTAGCGAGTGAAATCTTCCTCGTGTTCTAGTTTACTAGAAATTAATTGATCTCTAACATTAATCTCCAAAAATGCGAACATCTTAATGTTAATTATATGTACGTAATAAGTAAGGCTGATATATTTTTATAAAATTACATAATACCAACTACCTAATAAAAAATTTGTTGACACTGTCTGAATTTAATTGAAGTATAATATAGATATTTGGTAAACCTCTATCCCCTCTCCTATAAGGAGGGAGGCCTGGCCCTGTAGTGGGCCGTTAATAGACTGATAATGATGATGATGATGATAAATATTTGGTAAGTATAATTAAAACTTTTAAACGTGCCCCTAATTACTGTAGCATCTTCTGAAAAAATATTTTTAATTAAATCAATTATCTTAACATTTTTTTGTGAACTGGTTAAAAATTGATTAAATAAATATTAATTAATTGTTTTATAGAGCTGCGTTGTTAGTTACTAAGAATAGCGCATGTTTTTGTCTGTGATAACCTTTGCCAAAATGCTAAATATACATAAGGTACGTTTGCCAAAGCCGGAAACATTTATCTTTGCTGTCATCAATATGCCAGTTAATTATCTATTTTTCACAAAAAACAGAGAAGTCTTACGAATTTTCATGTTTGAGACGCAGCTTCTGTATGTAAAATAATTTCTTACATTTAGCTCGTGCTGCGAGATATTTACCAGCTATATCCGAGGAAGAAACACGTTTTGCGTATTTGATTTCTTGCTAGATGCAGTTTGTTGCTTGATTATTCCTTCTCGTAATTTATTATTCTGCATAATGTTGAAATGCTGGGAATATTCACTCTTCCTTTTTTTGTTTGTATCGATTACCTAGTTGATTGCAATAGTATTTATTATTGAGGGATTTGAGCGAACGCAATGCTATGTCCAAATGCTAGGAGAACATCAGGTCCAGTGTCTGAGGATTGTAGGAGATTGGTTCTGAATCTAACGTTTTCGTAATAATAATCGGTTAACTATTTTGATGATCTCCGTGGCGTAGTGGTATGTGCGGTGGATTTATTAGACGGAGGTCCTGGGTTCGATTCCCGGCGAGGCAGATTGTGATTTTTCTTAATTTGTCTTGGTCTGGCTGGTGGGAGGCTTTCGCCGTGGCTAGTTACCATCCTACCGACAAAGACGTACCGCTAAGCTATTTAGCGTTCCGGTACGATGTCGTGTAGAAATCAAAAGGGGTGTGGATATCATCCTACTCCTAACAAATTAGCCCGCTTCCATCTTAGATTGCATCATCACTTAACATCAGGTGTGATGGCAGTCAAGGGCTAACTTATAGTCGATAAAAAAAAACTATCCAACACCTCATCCAATTTTATTTTAAGGTATCGGATAGGTGATGAAAGAAATGGGAGTTTCTTTTGTTCACGAGAAAAGTTCAGTTGGTTTCTACGGCCGCAGATTTAGCATACGGGAGGATTCTTGATCATAACAAGGAGTACCTACTAATGTGTTTATTTATACATAATTATCATGACGGTTTGCGTTAGCTATTTAATTACCAAAAACATTTTTGTCATAATATTTATTGCCTATTACATAATCGACCCAAAATAAAATTAAATGTGAATAAATTACAAAGGAAAATTAACCTTTTAATACTAATTATGTAAAATTTAAAGTAGTCATTCCTTAGCCTTCCTGAAATTGTTTTTAAATTTAAATTTTGAAATTACTAATAATATGTATATAGATTAATGGAGGTGATCATGTTGAAAATGACGAATATTGTATAATCTACAAATCAAAATATACCAAATGCTATGTTAGTAATATAAATCATTCGTTTGATTAATGGTACCATCTCATTTTGTGACCTTAAAGAGTTAATAAACATCACTGTTGTCGGATGATCCGACTTTTAAGGCTGTAGATTCTAAATTAAAATTTAAATAATTATGTTACAGCAAAGTTTACAAGGATAAAGATTCTTATCGTGTTATAAAAATGTATTACAGAGTGTTAATTTTATATCCTACAAAAATATGTAAAGTAGTAGTTAGCAAAACAGTACCTATATAATTCTAAACACACAGTACAGCACACTATACCACAGTAAAAAGTTTTTAGACCGAAAGTTTTAAATTTTATAAGCACTGTATTATTTTAACCGACGAAAAAAACCGAAGGAGGTTCTCAATTCGACACGTAATCATCATGTTAGGATCGGATGATGATATCCTGGGGAAATTGAAGGAACTCTTCAATATTTGGAGGCACGCTCACTGCGATTTCGGTTTTTGTCTCGGTATCGGTAGCTTTTTGGCTACTATTGTCGTATAATATACTATGAGAGTATAGTACGAGTACGTTACGTGGCGATAAATCACTAAAAAGTAAGAAATAAAATTTTTTACAAAAAAATAGAACCGACTCAAAACGTACTAAAAAGTATAAAATAACTGTGTCAATTATTTGCTTTAATTTACTTAAGCATATCTAGGAGTCGGTGCCAGCCAAGGTTTCTACTTTAAGGACGTTACCTAGAACCTACAAACTGCTTTACTACGTAAAATAAAAGTTCCTTAAACTTGGCTGGCACCGATTTTATAGATATGCTTAAGTAAATTAAAGCAACTAAATGACACAGTTATTTTTTTACTTTTTAGTGCGTTTTGAGTCGGTTCTATTTTTTGTTAAAAAATTTTCCTTATAAAAATTAAAGCTACTTCTTAAATTCTTTAAGTACATACCTATCTATCAGTCTGACCCTTCCTAAATACCGTATGACGGTGTTTATTGTGGGATACCTTTCACGCTGAGAGAGAGTACCAATCTCGAACATATTATACACATAACATACCTGCCATAATTTTTTTTTTCTTATTAGAATACTTATTATATGTCACGTTTTTAACCAACGAAAAAAAACGGAGAAGGTTCTCGATTCGACACGTAAATTTATGTATGACAACTAATTTTTTACAGAGTTATCCGATTTTGATAATTCTTTTTTATTAGAAAGGGCACACTTAAGTAAATTAAAGTAACTAAATGACACAGTTATTTTTTACAATTTTTTTCTATTTTTTGTTAAAAATCCCAATTTCCCACCCTGTTCCTGAAGTCAAATATATGTACATCTAGAGCTTTAGATATCAAGTAATTCTTACAGGTCTTTCTATACCTACTACTTGTGTGTAAAAGAGATAGTTACCGGCTCGCCTTGCTCATTGAGACCGACTGAGTTAATTATTATATAATTTTTACGAGTTCAAGAATTAAGATGTTATCTAACAGATGGGTTTTGTAATGGAATGAGATAACGGTAACATTTTCTTTTAATTGGATGATCTGTCCAACAACAAATACCTTGACACTGTTCATGGTGTAATAGTACAACTTTATTTAATAAGTATCAATTCGAATATCGGTTTTTTTACCGACTTCTGAATGAATACTTGATCGAACCACTAAATTGAAATGTAAGCTAAGAAAATATTTTCCAAAACTCACCCAATATTATATAATACAATCTAACGAGATCATCATTATCGTCATCAGACTATTTAACACTATAATGCCAGACCTTTTCCGTATAGGAGTAGATATATGGAGATTAAACACACCATGCTGATCCAATGCGAATTGGCGGGCTGGACCTGTGGTGGATTAAATAGTTATAAAGTTGGATACAAAACGTTGCTTGTTTTGTTTTTATTTTTGCTTGTTATGTAATTTTTTCAAACCAAATCGGGTATAATATTTTAAATTTTCTTTTGTTTTTTCATCAGATTATAAATTTAATTGGACGAACTTCACGCTAGTTAATGCAACTAAATGCGAACAGCAAGAACGTATTGTTAATCAAATAAAGTGCCAGGCGTGGCCAGACGGCTAAATGCTAATTTTACACAGACCTCGTATAGATATAAATTATTAACTCCGTATATAAAGATATTTACATATCTAATGTACGTTGAAGCAATTTTTAAACTCTACTACTTGATGAACTATAAAACAGTAGGTATTACTATGATGTAAACAACTCTTTTATAATTCTGAATGTCAGAAAATTCGTCTTGCCAAATTTCTGTTCTGAGCCTGCTCTGAATATGAGGCGTATTGCTGCGCACTTTATAAATAGGTTTTTAGTACAAAATAGTTCTCAGCGTTGCCATGAGCTGCGCAATTCAACATGATACAATTTCAGTGCGGACTCGAACTTTGGCGCGAAATGTTAGACGTATTTACGTGACATAAATTGTCGTTATTATATTACGTTTTCCTGTGTAAGTAACTGACTACAGTTGCAAGTGCATAATTAGTTCAAATGAACCATAATCGCTTAAAAATTCTAATGAGTTAATTGGTTTATATTCAAACAAAATTGTTATATTAAAAATTAATAATCAAGATTTGATATCGTTAATTTAAGAGGTAATAAAATTGAAAGTAATATTTTGCTATGAGGAACAAGTTTTTTATATTTATTTTAAAAGCCGTGAACAATAAAAATTTAAAAGTTGTCCTATTAGGTAAATATCTTGCGGCCGACACTTTGATATAAATAATTAGTTATGTTGCTGAGAAATTAGAATGGCTGTGATGGCGTTAAAATTGTAGTGATTTATAAAATAAGATACCTTTTCAGTATGTAATCAATCAATATAAATTAAGAAAAATTTTGGATACAATGTTGGCGCTACAGTTTTTTTTAATTGTACATTAGGCGAAGGAGCAAATAGTCTTATATACTTGGCAAATATAGCAGCTTGCTAAATACACTGTGATTATACTCTGTGGTTAGTCTTCTAAGCCCTACACAGTATGGTAATAAAGTTACTAAACAAACGGATTGAGAATAAGATTTGAGATGCTTGGTCACCAACATCCAGAGAGAAAAGCCATCTGAAGAAGATACGTCTTAGTTTGGTAAGTTTTAATTAAATTATTATCGACTGGTCCCCGCAAAGGGATGACCCGGGTTCCGGTTCAACAGAGATCAGGAGTTCCGTTTGATTAACGTTGTAAAACAACAATTGAAAAATTCCAGTAAATACTAAACAAAAAGTCACACAAACTTGATACATTTAAAGGAAATGCTCTTAATAGCTTGCCCAATCAAATAGCTCAGAACAAAAAAGATAATAAGCTATTGCCAAGAACACAAACACAAAGAGGAAAAAGTATAGAATTTCCTCATTGTCGCGATATCTGCGTGCATTGATAGAGGGAACGTTGCAATTACGTAATTATTTATGTTCATTACTTTTTTTTGGGGTAAGAATTTCACTGTTTGAATTATAATGGACAGTTGATATCAATCACGACAGAATACATAAACGTATATTTTTATGAGCAAACTACGAATATTTAGGCTTTTATCATCAGTCTATTTTAAAGGCCCACTACAGAGCCAGGAGTTCTTATAAGAGAGGGGATACGAAAATTAGATCTACCACGCTGCAGGTAGGGGTGATAATAAGAATTAGTGATTCTAATGATCATTAACAGATGTTGATAATATTGACCAGGACCGACGGTTTGAAGTGCCCTTAACGACATGGGCGTATAAAACCACTACATTTCCAACACCAGGCTAACCCCTGGACAAACGAGTGCAGAGCACGAGCATTAGATACGTTAACCTAAATGCTCTAAAAAGATAAAAAGGCTTCTAATTAAACATCTTGGTTACATTAAGTTATTTTATCACTTTGACTTAAAGCCTACATAAGTGGATAAGCATGCATAAATTAAAAGACCTAATTTTAAGAGTAGTGATTTAATCACCTAAATTATAAGCTATATCTAAATACTAAAGGGTAAGATACCTAGATGACTAAATAAATAAAAGCTCTTCTTTAAAAAGGCGTAAACATATGGAAGTTTTGAGTCCTCAGATTTGAATTTTTTTTATTTTTTCCTCGGAATGATACCTAGTATAGGAATGCAAGCGTAAAACGTAAATGTGGTTTTGTTTATTCCATGGTTGTACAAGCAATATGCTGGTCAAATGTTCTCTGCATTGCAAATCAGATGGGGGGAAAGCAAATTGTCACGTAGGTTTTAAGCCGTGAGTAAAATAGATCCCAGGAGTATAAGGCTTTGCTTTCAATGTTTTCTATATTTTTCATTGAATTATTTTAAGCAAGAATAGCCCAGAAGTTTGATTCTAGTTTACTGGACTACTGTCGACTCTTACAGTGCGATAGACGAGGTCTTCTGATAGGTACCTACTCGTTGCATTGTTAATAATTATATCTTCTCATCTTGAGTAGTAGGTTGTAAAAATAGTGAAATGGGCGGTGATAAAATTTGAGACTTTTGGTTGTTTTTTTTATTTTTATCGACTACAAGTTGGCCCTTGACTGCTATCACACCTGATGTTAAGTAATGATGCAGTCTAAGATGAAAGCGGGCTAACTTGTTAGGAGTACGATAAAATCCACACTCCTATCGGTTTCTACACGACATCATACCGGAACGCTAAGTCGCTTGGCGGTACGTCTTTGTCGGTAGGGTGGTAACAAGCCACGGCGAAAGCCTCCCACCAGCCAGACCAAGACAAATTAAGAAAAATCCCAATCTGCCCCACCGGGAATCGAACCCAGGACCTCCGTCTTATGAATCCACCACGCATACCACTGCGCCACGGAGGTTGTACTACATATGAACTGATTTTAATTCATTTATTGACTTTAGGATGATTTCAGAAGAATACATTAAAGCTATGTTTGAATATGAGTCAAAAGTTTCTTGTTTAATTTACGTTTCATTGGACCTTACACTGCACTGGTACAATCTTAAACCCACCACGGTTGACAATGTTTGTTTCTTGTTACGATCGTTATCTAATATTAAATTTAATGACCGACATCGACGGCTGAACGCGGTATTTTCATAATACAATTTTTTTGTTACATGACATGAAACCATTTTCTTGTTAAGTACATGACATGAAACAATTAGGCAAGTAGTTAAGTACATTCCGTAACATGCAGTTTCAGGTCGCGGGTGTGAGTCGTTAATCAGGTTTAAGCGCCGTACTTCTGTGATATACGGGTTTCTGGCCAAGACTACAACACGTGTCTACAATAAACGAAACCTGTTTTAATGATACGATTGCGAGGTCTATAATAACTCGCTTACCGACTAGCCCGCTGACCACTTACTGACGGGAAACTCACTTTCGACATCTCGCTCGTAATCCGTTTAGTGCAAATAGAGGTGAATAATAAACATTGCGTTCAACCCCTCTACTACAAATTATTGCGCCTGCACAAAAGTCGTAAAAATAGAGTGCTTAACTTAACACCATATGACAGACGCAAATAGTTCTAGGCAAAATTTTGTATTCATAAAGTAATATCACTTGCTCCCTTTATCGATAAGGGCCAATTTTACTCGAATGACCGTTACATATAAGACCGTGACGGTCCAGTCTTAATTAATGCTCATGTAATAAAGTGCTCAGTGCGCCTAGAAGGTTTCACTTCAAAAATATTTATCCACATTCAGATGTGTAAATAGTCAAGGCAACTTAAGTAATAGGAAATAGTAAATATTAAAATAACTCACGTCCAAGGAAGCGTAACATCCAAAATTATCCGGTGTATGAACTGTTTATACAATATTTCACTAATGTTAATATAGCTTTAGGATAGTAAAAGAAAAATCACCAAGTTAATATATTCACAGATTGAACCAATTCATAGGGAAAGTCTACGAAGGTCACGTTTGAAAACAAAATAAGAAAACGCCACTGGCGACGTTTCCGCCGACCGAGAAAACGTACGAGATACGTACGGCCGCGCGGTGGGAGTTGGCGAAACTGACGTACGCCTTGCGCAGGCGCCGCCAAGGTATTGTTAAAAGTTACTTTTACTTGCAATACTTGCTCTAGGCGGCTGGCTTGAGACCTCGTTCGTGTCGCACCAGTCTATACTTAGCTCTACGGTCGCCAAAGAGCACAGAGGTCCCTTTTTTAACCGACGACAAAAGGAGGAGGTTTTTAACTCGACGTGTATTTTTTGTTTAATTGCGTATAATTTTTTACAGAGTAATTCAATTTTGATAATTCCTTTTTTATTATACTATATAGGGTATACTATCAAAATGTCCCCATAGTACGAATAGGTTTTCTTATGTTCGCGGTCAATATTTAGTGATATATAAAAGCTGGGAAAATTTATTTTCATAATTAATAAGTAAAAAAATGATTGGGTCATTTAGTTGCTTTAATTACTTAAGCATATCTATGAAGTCAATGCCACCGAAGCTTTCTGCTTCAAGAACAATACCTACAAAGTGCTTTGCTACCAAACGTTGCTTAAATTTGGATGGCACCGATTTTATAGATATGCTTAGGTAAATTAAAGTAACTAAATAATGCAATTATTTTTATTGAACTGTTATTTATATATTAACAATTAAAGAAAGAGTACTGAAGTAAGATGCATTTGATAAAATTGATGCTATTTACTTCACGTAAAAGTAGGTTTCGTTTGTCACGGCTCATTGAAATTTTAGGTGATTGTTGCAAAACTTCCTGGCAAAGTATTATAAATATGTACGAAGTTACCAAATTGCGACACAAATTACGTTACTACAAATAAATCACCTTCGATTTTCTCAATTGTTGAATTATATGGACTACAGGCAAAAAAAACAACTAAAATCTAATCAAACCATAAAAGTACATTGAAAGTATAATCCATAAAAATTTTTAACAAAAAATAGAACAGACTCAAAACGCACTAAAAAGTAAAAAATAACTGTGTCATTTAGTTGCTTTAAATTCCTTAAGCATATCTAGTGCGTTTTGAGTCGGTTCTATTTTTTGTTAAAAATTTTTATTTCTTACTTTTTTGTGATTAATCGCCACGTAGCGTACTCGTATTATACTGTCATAGCATATTATATGGCACTAGTAGCCAAAAAGCTACCGATACCGAGACAAAAACCGAAATCGCTGTAAGCGTGCCTCCACAATTTGAAGAGTTCCTTCAATTTCCCCAGGATATCATGATTCGATCCTAACATGATGGCAATGGGATCACCTTCGAAGTATGCTCTTTCTAATAAAAAAAGAATTATCAAAATCGGACAACTCTGTAAAAAGTTATGCGTGGTCATACATAAAAAAAAAAAAAAAAAAAAATATACGTGTCGAATTGAGAACCTCCTCCGTTTTTTTTCGTCGGTTAAAAAATATGATGTAGGCCAAAGATGTGCACGAAGAAATATTACGTGTACAAGTTTTATCCTTTACCTAAAAAATAACTACACCCCAACACTTTCCAAAATAAAGAATTTGTCAAAGTTATTATAATAGGTAGTTATGTACGCCTCACTTCAGGGTGAGACTCACTCCTTGCAGTATTTGCAGCTTAGACTCACCATGCTGCTTCAGTGCGGGTTGACGGGCTTATAGTCTAATATTTTTATTTATGCATCACAAGTTAGCTCTTGACTACAATGGTAACTACAATGGTAAATGATGATGCAATCTAAGATGGTGGTAGTAAGTAAGTAGTAACTTGTTAGGAGTAGAATGAAATCACACCTCTATATAGGTTTCTAGACGACATCGTACCGGATAGGTAATTCTTAGCTTGGAGGTACGTACTTGTCTGTTTGGTGGTAGCTAACCATGGTCGAAGCCTGTCAGTCAGACTTGAACCGATTTAGAAATCTGTATGAGAGAGATAATTTTACTAATGATTATTTAACAGATTTCTGTTACTTTTTTTTTTTATAAAAATAGCGAGCGAACGAACAAGCGGATCACCTGATGTTAAGTAATTCCTGACGGTAGTACTAGGCTAAACAGCTCTTCAGAACAATCTCCATAATACAGTCTATAAAACACACAAAGGGAACTGACGTCCCTTCGGTGTTCTGAAGACTCCAGACTATTAGTTAACTTGGGATTGTCAACAAGACGAATAGTCCGCTTTTGGATCCGATCAAATGGAAGGAGTTGGTACTGTGGTGCACCGGTGCAGTTTGAGTCGTTCTGGAAAAATAAGATCACAAAACACATAGCCATTATTTTGACTAGGGTGTAGAGTTTGTGAAGTAAGGCCTTGTAGAGTCATATGCAAGTCATATGTTCTCGTCTTACATTTACATAAGTTATTGTACCTACCTATAATTCTATTCGTTTTTCTCTTAACCTCTCCCGCTGCTAAGTCAGTGGTAGAAATCTCTTAAAGAAATAAGGGTCACTACTCTACTCACTTTATTGTCTCTTTGTCTGTTAGGTTCAAAAAATATTTTGGTACAAAATAAATAAAAAACATTTTACATGAAAAAGTTTTTGGTGGGAATTTTTTATAACAACTAGGCAGTTCTTTAGTTATTTCAAAATACCTTCAAAATGGTAATTGATGTGGTTCAACTTACCACAGAACTGGTTCAAAAGCCCAGTTTAATAACAATAATAATTTTTTCTTGACCCAGCTTGCGACACTCAATAAACAAGGTTATCACAACCTAATATGACTTAACTAGGTAAAGCCTTCGGGCCAACTAGCTTTTACTTGGTTTCCGCTTTAAAGGCAATTTTTCTAAGTTGAAAAATAAGCAGAGTTAAAAATTGGATGTATGTAAAATAATAATCTACTTATGCATAATTTTGTACCCTGGTTTAAATTAACAGTAGATCGTCTTCTTGTGCGAATATTGAGATACATTAAAATGTAAATAAAAAAAAAACTTTATTCATCATGTAATTGGTCTTGCTACTAAGCAAGTAGTATTAATACAGGGGCATTCGGTAAAAAACTTGTATTACTGGGTTCCCCGCTCATTCACCACTCAGAGCAACCGATAAGTAACAAATAACTAAATTATTACGTTAATAAAAATTAGCTTAAATGATACTTCAAAATAGATCCGGACATATCAGAGATTAACTGGAACAAACAAATAAAAAAAATATTTTTTTGAATATATTATTGAACAATAATTATGTCCCGCATATAATTTCATATGCATTTAGTAAAAAACTGTTAGTTTGAAATTATAAACAGACACTTTAGCTTTATTTATTTGTATAGATGAAGAGAAATACTCTCATAATCTTGCTATTTGGTTACCAAGGCAACCTATACCAACTAATTTTATAAACCTTATGCAAGTGTGTTTATTTTTTGAAGCTAAACTCAAAGCAAAGAATTAGTTCCTAAATCTACGTACTTATACACATTCGAGGATAAATTATAATGATACATTCTTACCAAGTAATTAATATTGTAAAGTCGATTGAAAATTAGTCTTGTCATAAGATTTACTAAGCAAAAAATAATAATAATAATAATAATAATAATCTTTATTGGTTAAACATAATCCGTTTTAACAATAGTAGTAACTTGAAGCCTTCTTTTGGGCATGTTGGTGCCTGTGCCAGAAGACCCCACTCTTCCATAACTAACATTATATTAATTTATGTCTAACTATAAACTTATTTTAAAAATACATAATTATGTAGATGTGTGTGTGTTTGTGTGTGTGTGTGTGTGTGTGTGTGTGTGTGTGTGTGTGTGTGTGTGTGTGTGTGTGTGTGTGTGTGTGTGTGTGTGTGTGTGTGTGTGTGTGTGTGTGTGTGTGTGTGTGTGTGTGTGTGTGTGTGTGCTTGTGTGAGCGTATGTGCGTGGTGTCATTTTATAATTTCTAAAAGCTCCTCGATCTTATCATAATTTAAAGTTTTTAGCCATGCAATTGTGGTTTTTCTGCAATTTTGTTTTGTTTGGTTATAAATACCTGTTTTGTTATTTACTCTATTATATACCATAGCAGCCCTCCCACCAAACTGCATTCGGCCAAAACGTGTTCTTGTTTTAGTTATTTTTACGATACTATTATTAAATCTTCTTTTGGTTACCTTATCTGGGTCAAAAATAGTGGATTGGTGTATTTTTAAAACTAAATGCAATACGTAAAGTTTTCTGACACTTAGCATGTCACCTAACTTATACAGTTCATCTGTAGCAAATCGATATGGTTTAAAATATATAGTCTTTAGTAACGCACGTTGAGCTCTTTCTACTTCTAGAAACTTTATTTTAGATGCTCCACCCCAGACTGGAATGCAATAATTTATAATTGATTGGGCTAGTGCAAGGTATATTTGTTTTAGAAGTTTGTCATTAGCAACATGCCTTAATTGTTTAAAAATCCAAATTAACTTTCTGATTCGGACGCTTACCAATTCTACTTGTTTATGCCAAGAAAGCCGCTGATCCAATATAATCCCCAAATATTTGGTTTGGTCCAGTTTAGCAATAATAGGACAGCTGCAGTTGCTGTTTGATACAATACCACATTTATGAATTTGCACACCAAAGTTATTGTCGGGTTGTGTTTTTGTAATTATAGAAAAGCATATGAAGTTAGTCTTTTCAGTATTAAGTGTTAATAGGTTAGTTCTTAACCATGCAGCAACCTTAGTCATGCCTATTTCCGTCAAATTGCGAACAGTTTTCCAGTCCATACCAGTGAATACTATTGCAGTGTCATCTGCATATGCAAATACTCTGGCTCCACTGATTTCCAAATTAAATAAATCATTGATGTAGATAAGGAATAGTGTGGGCCCAAGCACGCTTCCTTGTGGCACGCCAAAGTTAACACTTGAGTCTTTGCTATAGTATTCACCAATTTTTACTTTCTGTGTTCTTTCAGTTAGGTAACTTTTAAATAATTGTAAAGGCGTACCTCTAATTCCTGCTTTCTCTAGTTTGTTTAAAAGTATAGGAACAGAGACGGTGTCAAAGGCCTTTTTTAAATCTAGAAAAACTGACAGACATTTTTTTCCATCGTCTAGTTGTTCAGTTATAAAAGAGGTTAAGGAAGTTACTGCGTCTTCAGTAGATTTTCCTTCTCTAAATCCAAATTGTGAATTTGATAGTAATTTATATTTGCTAAAGAAGTTAAGTAATCTTTTATTTAACAGTTTTTCTATTATTTTTGATATTGACGGTAGAACTGATATTGGCCTGTAATTGCAGACATCGTCCCTGTCTCCACTCTTATACACAGGAGTTATAACAGATTTTTTTAAGGCTGCTGGAAAAATGCCTTGATTAAAACACAAATTAGCTAAGTGGACGATTATAGGAACAACTTCATTATTAGCTAATTTCAGAAAACTGGTAGGGATCTTATCCCAACCGACAGCGCTATTTGACTTAAGATTCATCAGTACATTTAGAACTTCATCATTAGTTGTGTCAAGCAACACCAAAGATGTAAGCGGGGGTTTACAAATTATTCTTGAGTCTTTCACATGATCAGATTGTTCAAGAATATTTACGGCTAGTTTCTTTCCTATGTCTACAAAGTATTCATTTACATAGTTAACTGACTCGATAGGAGTGGGTTTTAATTCTAGAAGATTATTTAGGGACATATTTGGTTTCATGTATGTAATAAGTTTTATATTAGACCACAGTTTTTTGTTGTTAGTGGTAGCCAATAGTTCTCTCTCATATTTACGTCTGAGTTTTTTAATCAATTGGTTACAATTACTTCTATACCTCTTGTAACTGACTTTTAGAATTTCATTGTATGGATCTTGTCTCACTTTTTTTTGGAGATTATTCCTGTTTCTGATACATCTTAGAATGCCAGGGGTCATCCAAGGTTTAATAGTTCGGTTCTTTTTTGTTATATTTACTTTGTTTGTGTTCTGAGCTAAGGCTTCTGATATTTTATTTATTAAACAGTCTATCAATTCACTGGGATTACTACAAAATAATAATTCGTTAAGATTTTTATCAGCTAAACTCTTTAGGGCACTATTAAAGTCAGTTATTGTTTTAGTTTTATTAGCTTTATTTGTAATTTTAACTTTAGAAAGTTTTAAGAATAGCAAAGAATGATCAGTTATAGACGTATTCAAAATAGCAATATGGGCAGACACTTTTTCTTTATTGATTTTTAACATAAAATGGTCCAAACAACTATTTAATCTCGTTGGGAAGGTATGTCCTGGCATTAATCCATGAGTAGTTAACATATTAATATAATTTTGTCTGTTATTACGTTCGTAAGCTTGTTCAGTCGATGTCGGTATAATATTTATATTAATATCTCCAGTTAGGGTGATACAGGTGTATGATTTTAAAGACTCTAAATATGAGTCAAGAGAATTTATAAACATATCAGCATTATTATTAGACGGTGATCTATATATACCTATGATTACATTGTTATTAACTTTTATTTCTATGCAGGAAGCATCACATAATTTAATTTCTTTTACTGTAGCCTTAATATTATTGGTAACATAGGCCACGACCCCATCATTTTTATTTATATGATTTCTAGTTTGAAATGTAGAGTATTGAGAGATGGTAGGAATAGGTTTTTTAGAGTTAAGTTGACTTTCTGTAAGTATCAATATGTCAGGTTGAAATGATAAAGATGATAAGGTCAATTGTAGATCATGAAAATTACTATATATGCTTCTTATGTTTTGGCAGAAAATTTTTAAATCGTTTTTTTGGATGTGAATATGATTGGATAGTTTATCAATATCACATTGTATAGCCTGAGCAATATTTGCGTTGTCTATCTCGTTTATAGTATTAAGTGACCGATCCATTTTGATATTACAGTGACTAGAAATGTATCCTGTAAACTGTGTTTAACTGCTACAAAATTAAAAAAGTAAGTAAAACTGTTAACTAAATATTGAAAGTATATTATAGGTATTAGCATAAATAAAGTTCGAGGAGTATAATATATGAAATGTTGAGTCAGTGTGTATTTGTATGAGTGCAGAAGAAATGAGTATTTTATAAAATGAAAATCTATTCTAACAGGACTAACTAAATAAAATGAAATCTTTATACAAAAATAATGTTCTAAAATAATCGCACGCTGCTGATTATAGCCACACTTATTAATGTCCAGTCACGCTCCCTGTGTCAGCTGATGTACCTGAGCCTCAGACTTAACTAAAATAATTGGGGAGTTATCCTCTTTCCTTAGGTAAACTTTCCCATACGCAGTCCAACAGTATTTATATTTCTTGGTCCTGACCAAATCTCGCGCCAGAAAATACAAGCGGGAACCTTTAGCAGTCAGCTGTTCCGAGACAAATATTGGCACGTCTGGTTTCAAGTGACAGCCAACGTGTTTGGCAGAAAGCTTCGTTTTATGCTTGTAGTTAAAAGCTTTACTCATTTTCAAAAATTCAGTTTTCAAGATAGTGGAGGATGTTTCGACTATAATAGGCGTATTATGCTCGTCTTTCTTACTCCGTACTCTATATACATCCTTGATGTCACTTTTCTCCATTTTACAATTTACCGAATTCGATAAACTAAGTACCATATCAATGAGATTCTCTTTCGATTCCCCACTCATTTTTGGTACGTTTTTTATTTCAATATTTGACTTGCGCGCAGACATTTGTAAGTCTTCAACCTTATTTTCAAGGACTGTTATATAGTCTCTGTCCTTCTTGGACTGGCTCTCAAGTTGCTCAATTTTATTTTTGAAAGATTCGTTTTGAGCCGTCAGAAATGCGATAGACTTTTCAATGTTTGAGTTACTTTCACGAATTTCCGTCATCACAAGGCTCATCTTTTTTATTTCTTTTTGTTGACTGTTCATGAGTGAAGATATGAATGCCTTTATATCAGAGCTATCTTCCTCCTCCTCCCTTCTACGTTTAATACGGGCACAAACAACTGTTGGAGGCGACTTATACATATCCATTTGATTTAAATCAGATTCTGAAAGTGATTTGTCCATACTTGCAAAGTACTAAGTTAATAAATTGCTAAGCAGTATCGCTTCAAAAAGATAAAGTCAATAAATCTTGCTGGTCACATCCACTATGCAGTGAGGACAAAAAATTATGCCAAAGGATAACTGCCGCAAGCGAGCGCTATACGCCACGGGTGAATAGTAGCGACCTCACTTATAAGTTTATAATGGACCAAACAAACAAGTCTTTCTTATATTAAATGTACCAGGCATTCATAATACGTAGCGGATAGTTCTCTTATATTAGTGTATAGTTTGCTTACACGCAGGCGCAGGTAACACACCGAGGTCTCCTTACATTTGCTGCGATCGAAGGATTCATACAAGAGTTAGTGCCGTCTGGTATAACGTGACCTCCAAACTAAGAGAATACAGAGAGGTCTACTGACACTGGTCGGTATCGACGATGTTATATATAATCTCTTTCCGTCCAGTATAAATTGGTCTCCAAGATAAGAATCCTGTCTTCTTTATCTTAGTGAGCGATTGGTGAGTCTGAGTGAGATAGAAATCAGATCTCTTGATACTGTTGTGTAGGTAAAATGAATCAGATCTCTCACCGAGTTTGTATCGCCACTCCAGCTGTCCAGCACGATGTAAATATGTTATCTTAATATTTTATGCACTCCTAATATTTTGATTCGATTTTTCAGTTTTAAATTTAAAATTATTCTTGTTTAATTAAAAGCGATAAAGATTTTAGACGCGTTTACTCTTGACAGAGGTCCGGGGGGAGAGAAAATGAGTGCCAACTCCATAAAAAAATAAAAAGAAACTTTAGACTTGCGACCTTGATACATAATATTTTTCGGTTCTCAAGTTATCCGTTCTCCGGTTGCAAACAAAAATGTGTTGTCAAGTTATAAAGTATTTTTATGAACTTTAAAAACTCTTTAGCTTTTCTTGAGGTTTCGCTCGCGTGGTTCGTATTCCCGTGAGAATAGTAGGATAAAAGGAACATACGTGTAGCAAAAATCCAGGGTGTAATCTATCACTTCTACTTAGCCAAATCATGTCAAAAAGAAGTAGCAATTAAATAATTGAAACACACACATTTGAGATCTCCGTGGTGCTGGGTTTCCCGTCGATACCGATTTTGCGTTACGGTACAGAAACCGAAAAGAGGGGTAATATTTTCATTCCACTCTTAACAAGTTTGCCCGCTTCCGTCTAAGATTGCAACATCACTTACTATCAGGAATGATTGCAGTCAACTTGTGGCAAATAAAAAAGAATACACAAAAACAAATCAAATAAAATAATATTAAAGTGTCTTTGTCTGTTTTGCAACCTCTAGAATACCCCGTAATTTTAGTTCTATAGAACTTTTGACACGCCATATTAGAGTTTAGTTTTATATAGAACTAATGGGACAAAATTAAAGAATTGTCGATATCAACATCTTGTTTGTACCTTACATATATATACTCGTAAATTACCTAGTTTTTATAAGAGTAATATGGATTCTTTTTTTATTGCAATAATAAACGTCCACTTTTTCATACAAAAAAAGAAAAAAAAACAATAAATTTTGGGTGATCCCCATACTCAGAACTGGAACTCAAAATTTTTTGTTCGTTAAACGTTAAATTTTTATAGATAGGTCTTTAAAAATGATATTGAGGTTTCTAATATAATTTTTAATTACGGTATGGGGTACTACTGGGATGCACTCAGAATGGCTGCACCTTTTTTGAAGAGATTTTTATTTATAGTGAAGAACTGAAAAGCTTATGATTACGTAACGAATTTTCATTAGGTGCTCGTCTCTATAAATATAATACTCGCTATCATCGCGTCGCTACATGGTACCGAGCTCATCGGAACACATAGACATACACAAGAAAATAGAGATAAAAAGCTGAAGTTCAATGGCAGATCTAGATATAAACAGCAGCCTATATGCTATATCCGACTAAAATCTATCTCGGTGACAAATTTTATTAAGATCCGTTCATCGGTTAAGCAGTACCTAATTGAGTATCAAACGTGTCGAGAGAAGCCATTACATACAAAATGATGAAATGAATTTCTATAAATTTTTTGTTTTGTATTTTCTCATATTTTTATACTTATTCTGCTATTTCGGACAAAGATAAATACAACAAACAAAATAACAAAAACTCAATCTAGTCGTTTTCGAGCTATGAATGTAACTTTTTTATTTACGTAAATAAATTATAATATACCTAGTCGGTAGGAAAAGTGTTTGACCGTGCTAGTGAAAATAATTGGGCGTAAAAATAACACGCGCCATCTAGGTATTAGATTTATAGTTACTTGGTTCATATTTATTTTGCGCAGTTTCATCGGTTGCCTAAATGAAACGGTGAAAGGAATTTGTTTGTCCAACGCTCAAGAGATGTCACTGTGCACCACCAATGCTACGAGTACAACATGTTTCACATAAATATTGTACAGTTTAAGCGAAATACTGACGTATTGACTCATCACGAGGGCGCTATCTCTATACACACGATGTATTTGATATTCAGTAAAGGTTTTTGGGTTGTAGTTCAGAACAGATTTGGCGATATTCCCGTGGGGATGGCATCTACACAAGTGAAGCCGTTAAGCACAGCTAGTAAATTGACAGAGCTTATAATATCTGAAATTGGATTCTTTGATTTATTAATATACGTTTAAATAATTTCCAATCACGGCATTGTATGTACGAATAATTTTTAAAGAGATGGAAACGTTTATAGCAAGGTATCCAGTATTTAAATGTACCAAATTATACATACTAAAACCTCCATCTGAAAGGGGATTCTCAATTCGACACGTAATTTTTTTGTTCTTTTTTTTATGTATGACCACGCCTAACTATTTACGGAGTCGTCCGATTTTGATAATTCTTTTTTCTTAGAAAGAACACACTTCCAAAATGGTCCCAAAGTCATCATATTAGGATCTGATGACGATATCCGAGGAAAATTGAAGGAACTCTTAAAATTTTATAAGCACACTTGCAGCGATTTCGATTTTTGTGTAAGTGTCGGTAGCTTTTTGACTACTAGTGCTGTATAATGTACTATAATAGTATAGTACGAGTAGGTTACGTGTCGATAAATCTCTGAAAAATTTTTTGCAAAAATATTGAACCGACTAAAATGCACTATAAAGTAAAAAATAACTGCGTCATTTAGTTGCTTTCATTTACCTATCTATGAAGTCGATGCCAGCCAAGTTTAAGGAACATTTATATTATCAGGGGTTAAAGTATGAAATTGCCGATTTGTACTGAAAAATAAAAATTCGTTTTTTTTAATTTAACATATTTATTTAATCAAAATAATTACCATTATTATCTATACATTGCTGCCATCTAATAGGCTGTAATATATCTCATTTATGCGTTTGCGATAGAACTCTGGTGATCTAGATTCGACAAACTGTGTGAAAGCATTTTGCACTGCCTCCTGAGAAGAAAACTTTTTATCGCGTAGAAAATTGTCCAAATCACGAAAAAAATGGAAGTCCGTTGGAGCAAGGTCTGGCGAATATGGAAGGTGACGAATGGTTTCTAATTGCAGTTCCTGTAGAGTTAAACGGTTTCGCGTAATCATGGAGCAATGATGGTGAAGATCGATTCATAAGTCGGGGCTGTTTCGCTGCTAGTTTCGCTATCATTGTTCAGAGTTCGGCGCAGTAGACATCTGCCGTTATTGCTTGACCAGATCGGAGAAAGCTATTGTGAATAACACCACTCTGAGACCACCAAACTGTTACCATTACCTTTTTATTGGTAAGCTTTGCTTTAGGACACTGTTGTGGCGTTTGACCTGGGGTCAGCTATTGCATTTTCCGCTTACGATTATCGTAAAGAATCCATTTTTCATCACATGTCACAATTCGATCCAATATTCCTTCATGTCTGTATCGATTCAACAAGGCAACGCAAGTTTCAACACGCGTTTCTTTCTGCAGTCAAATCATGAGGCACTCATTTTTCATATTTTTTTATTTTATTAATTTGACGCAAATGAGTCAATATTGTTGGTAAAGTAACGTTAAACCATGCCACTAATTCCTGCTTCCACCATCTCTTTCAAATCATTGTTATTCACCTGTGTGGGTGGTCTTCCACGTGGTTCGTTTTTGGTTTAAACGCTTTCGTGAAGTTTCCATCACGAAAGCGTTTAAACCAAAATCACACAGTGCGTTCATTAGCAGTACCCTCTCCAAACGCAACATTAATACTGCGAGCTGTTTCTGCCGCGTTAGTTCCGCGTCGGAACTCGTATTCAAAAATCACACGAATTTTCGAAGTATCCATCTTTATTGTCTAAGCTGAATAAAAAAAACAACTGAAAGTTGATAATCGAATGTTGCACATTTTTTAAAAGAAGAACTACACAGGTACCGTATGATAAAAGTTTCACTTTAAAATCTTAAATCATGAAGGTGCTATGTCAATTCGAAGTATTCAATAAAACGGCAATTTCATTCTTTAACCCCTATTATTTAACGTAAAGCAGTTTGTAACGTCCTTAAAATAGAAATCTTGGCTGGCATCGACTTCATCGCAGTTATTCTTTACTTTATAGTGCATTTTGAGTCTGTTCAATTTTTTTTGCTAGAAATTATCATTAATTTAAAATTTGTGACAATAGTAGTTCATTTACTTTCTTCTATTTTCTCTGTTAAACGTGAACGAGCGGCGAGTGAGGGACTAACTAGATTGTTAAAAGTTATAACATTACTTATCAGACGGCAGAGGAAATTTAGTTTATCCTTTCATCTGATAGCGACATGATTTATTACATTAATTCGCGTTTTTCGTTTAAAATTTTGACCTTTTCGAGTAAAGAGGGACGTTTAATAGTTTAAAGTTTGGGTTGTTGTTTTTCTGTGCTTGAAATAAAATATGGCAAAAGTCAGTTTTAGTAAAGCTTAGAAATGATGAATAGCGAGTATAATTATTGTAAAGCTAAAATGAATGTTTTGCGTTTTCGGAAATGGGGTGCTATAGATATAATATTGTTTTTTTTATCGACTACAAGTTGGCTCTTGACTGCTATCACACCTGGTGTTAAGTGATGATGCAATATAAGATGGAAGCGAGTTAACTTGGACTAGGGTGAAATCCACACCCCTTTCGGTTTCTACGCGACATCGTATCGGAACGCTAAATCGTTTGGCGGTACGTCTCTGTCGGTAGGGTGGTAACTAGCCACGGCGGGAATCGAATTTAGGACCTCCGTCTTATAAATCCACCGCGCACACCACTGCGCCACGGATGTAGTAAAAATGTATTCAAATTGTTTTTTAAACAAATAAATAAGTTTTTTGAAGTGTTTTTTAATTAACTATTTTTTCAAAAATATTTGTGTATAAATTGATAAAAAGAATTTTAATGGTAAAAAAATATAATTAATTATTGTAGTACTTGAAAAAATTGAACTTGTTTAAGCGCCCAGGTTCAGAATTTTTAGATGTCAAATATAAATATACATGTAACAAATAATAGAAACGATATACACTGATAACTGTGATTTAAGTCTAAATACCAATGAGGACACGAGGGAAGGTATTAACACCAGTAAGGTCTATAATTGCGTAAAACAAAATAAACAAAGATTAGGTTAGCCCATAAAACTTGACGTAAGTAGATGAGAGGTAAAAGGACTACGAGGTCACGTCGTCTGGAAAATTTGTCACGTACTGCTTCGTACATCATAATAATAATCACGGTTTGCTTCACGTCGCGTTACATGAACAAGTGATCTCCTGACTAAGGACCCCGTATTGATTGAAACTAATCGGGCATAGTCCGACAAAAGTAACGTTTGTTTTATTCATATTTTAATAATACAGAAAATACGTGCGATAGTTAATAAATTAATATATTTGAGAAAGAATACAATAAGGAACTTAAGCTAACTTATCCTAATAGCTATACAAATCATGCCCACGTGGAATGGTGGCAAGAATACTGGCTGCATTTCCGCGTTGGATAGCCAGGCTAATCCTTTACGCAAAAAATGAGCCAGCCCTTCGGTCACCAGTTGAGGCAATTAGGCGCGGTGAAATGTTACGGAAGAATTTTTTGGCACTGCGACTCCATGGCCCAAGGATCTCCACGGCAAAAGGGACAAATATGTAACGCTCTGTCAATAAAATACTTGTGCCACTTACCGGTTTCAGCCTTTTCTGATTTTGTCACCCTGATATGACACGGAGCCAAGGTGTCAACGCAAGTAGCGTCCCACATTAGGGCCCGTCCCACTTCCCAGGGAACCAGCGTCAATCCATCAGGTCTCTTGCCATCATCCCGGCTTATTCCTGACGGCTCGATTAGCGCAGGAACGTTTATGGTGGCAAGAGTCCTTTTTATTATATCAGTAATATAGGTTAAATAAAAGTAATATTCGAGTAATTTATGTCAGATTTCATTACCGTTATCATCATCTTCATATCATCCAATAGACGTCCACGACGCTGACTTCTAATGATCTTGCAACGGTTGAGGCCAGCGGCACCCTGCGACACGTTGAAGTCATCAGTTCACTTAGTGCGGGTCGATCACCACTGCGCTTACCGGTGCGGAATTGCCATTTTAGCTCCTAACATCCATCCGCTCTTTGAATTATGTGTCTCTTCCATTGTCACTTTAGGTTTGCGATTCGTTGCGCTATGTAGGTTACATTGGTTTTTCCGCGGATCTCCTCATTTCAGTTGATCATGTAGAGATACTCCGAGACTACGAGTATTATTTCCTCCATTGTGCGCTGAGCGACTCCGTTCTTTCTTTCGAGGTTCTCCATTCATCTCACCGTTAGGTATAGATGCTTTTATTTTGTTTCTAAGTAACGTTGCTGTGTTTTAATTTACAGGCACATAAAGCTAAATACATCAAAGTGATCGGCACATTGTACGGCGTTCTTTTAACTTAACGCCTGAATACTTAAACGCAAATTAAATTTAAGTACATCTTGGGTTAATTTTTACAAACTTCTATTGCAAATGTCAAAGCACGTTGACTCGAGACATACTTATTGATTTGCAATTGAATATTCGGATGTTAGTACCGTAATTATTATAACGTTACATCGTGATATCTACATAATTTAAAACGAAATACCAATGACTGATTCATCGCAAGATCTTTAAAACAATACTCTCGGTTAACTGGAAGGGACAATGCCCATCAGCCATAGCAACTTTGGCCACGACTACACTCATAAAAAACTATGTGGGGATGGTAATATTAAATATAAATAAGGAAATGGTTAGGAAATTGGGTTAAAAAAGATTGGATTTTGAAGAAAAAAATATTTTTATTAATCATAATAAAATGATTTTTAAAATATTGCGATTACATTTATATTTACCCAGATTCATTTAGTGTGTCATATATTATAAGCAGATCATCCGGGAATCCATTTTAAATGCTTAGTCGTCTGTTAAATACCAAAATCAGAAAAATCAAACTTAAACAACGCACACGAACTACGAAGTACGAAAGAGAATATAACCACTATGTTATGACGTTTACGAAGTACGAAAGAAGTTGATTTTTTTTGTAAGTTGACATTTGAAAATGACATTGGTAATAAACAAGTCAAATGGATGTTGCCACATAAAACAAAAATATATCGAATAAATCAAATCGATTTTCAATTAACTGTCTGTATACTTATTTATCATCTATTAACTAACTATTGCATTTTTGGATTTGCAAATTTTAAAAAATAACTAATTTAAAAAAAAGGTTCCATATTGGTATTTTTGCCGTTTGGTTGATGTTTGTAATCATAATTACTCGTGTTTAATATAACATAATATAATAAAACAAAAATCCATTCTTATTATCATGTACCATTTAAAATCTTTGTTATAACTACAAATAATATTAATAATACATTATAATTGTTGAAACATATATATATCGATGTATTTTAATTAGTTAAAAAACGATTAGACAAAATAATTCGCTTCCTATTTAACATTTGGCAACACTGATTCGTAAATGTTCAAATACACCTGTAGTTTTTAAGGTATAATGTCAAAATCGATTGAAATATTTAAATGAATCTTTCTAAAAGTAATGTAAAATTATGAAGTTTTTTTTAAATAAAAATACATTACCGGGTGTTTCCTGGCCATAAATGGGCATTCCCCTTTAGAAAACCTGCTTACTTATTTCGTGATGTCGAAGCTCATTAAGAACGGATTCTCTATGCACCCACGGATACGGAATCTGCGCGAGTGAAACCGCAGGGTATAGCTAGTTTATTTGTAAATCGGAAAGTAGTAGTTCAGTGAAGCGAGTCTGAGTGATCGATCATCCGATAAAGTTTGATGAAAGAATTTTATATTAAATTCTTTCAAAATGAATTTTCGAACACTAGTAGTTTGTACACTAGTACTACACTAGTGGTATATTATAACATGAAAAAAAAAACTTGTCTAAAAGTTATTAATTCTATGTTATTTAAAACCCTGTAATGTATTTGACATTTTTTTTATTAAATAGCTTAAAATTAATTTTTTTTATTAAGCTGACTACGAACTAGGAATAAATATACTTACAGTCAAAAGTCAGATATTCTTAACTAAAACTTGTTTTTGAAAGAATTTTTATGAATAGCAGCTCAACTCAAAAACCATAACATTTTAAATAATAAAATTATATCAAAGAGGAGCTACATCCGCTGTGGAGAGTGTTACGTAAATATTAAAGTAATATATTTTTATGTTCGCCGTATGAATATGTTGCTCTTATTTTGAGTTGATTTTATATTTGAGCATGTTTCAAATTGATGCCGAATCATTAATGAAATATTCTGATATTGATATGCCTCATTTCATATTAACATTTGATTTTAAAAGTTGATTATACTGATCAACTTTCGTACGTAAATCGTATACATTCGAATAGTCAAATTGTGAATAGGAAATCCAATTATATAGCAAAAAATAAAAACAAAACTTAAGTCAATTTCGCTCCTCACCGCCTTCAATCCGATTATTATTTGATAGCACATAAGGGCGGTGTTATTTTTCACTTTTTAACCGACGAAAAAAAACGGAGGAGGTTCTTAATCGACACGTATATTTTTTTTCTTTTTTTTATGTATGACCACGTAACATATTAACATTATGATAATTCTATTTTTATTAGAAAGGGCATACTTCCAAGGTGGTTCCATTGCCATCATGTTAGGATCTGATGATGATATGGGGAATTGAAGGAACTCTTAAAATTTTGGAGGCACGCTTACAGTCATTTCGGTTTTTGTCTCGGTATCGGTAGCTTTTAGGCTACTAGTGCCGTATAATATACTATGACAGTATAGTACGAGTACGTTACATGGCGTTAAATCCACTAAAAAGTAAGAAATAAAATTTTTTAACAAAAAATAGAACCGACTTAAAACGCACTAAAAAGTAATAAAATAAATGCTTAAGTAAATTAAAGCACCTAAATGACACAGTTATTTTTTACTATTTAGTGCGTTTTGAGTCGGTTCTATTTTTTGTTAAAAAATTTTTTAGTAGGTATATCCTTGAAGATAGTTCGATTTTTAAATAGAATTTTCTGTTATACAATAGTTCTTGTAAAGAAACATACCTTACCTATTAACACACTACAGTTTCATGAATTTCAAAACCCATAAATTGAATGTATTGTTTTTATACTGTAGAGTATTAAAAACGAGACGTTATTACGCACACGTATCTAAGCACAAAAGTGCTATAGCTATAGAATAAAGAAAAGATTTAGTTTGGACTTTCTTTATGTTATAACTCTGTAAGGATGTTCCAAAATCCAGTTACCACCGTATGGTACGATCTTTGCACGTAGACAAAGTTACGCGAAAATGCTTCGCGCGATACTCTAAAGTTTTGATACTTATTTCTTCTTAACATCTTCAATACCTAGTGGATTTTACGCGTAGTTTAAGAACTACTATTATTAAATTGACATAGTTATGACTTAGTATTTATTTTAATTATGTGTTTATGCAAAAAAATCGCCGCAGTGACTATTCACGAAGTTTGAATGGCGATCTAAAACAAACGAATAAAGATGTTTTAATAATCAAGATGAAACATTTTGCGATATAACAAGTCCTTCGTTAATTTTTAGCAGCAAAAAACACGAAGCAGATATACGAAGCAGATCGCTGGGAGAAGATTGGCGCGTTGAAAAATGGAGAATGTTTCCGATCGTTTAGAACTCAGAGGTTCCATTTTTGTGATTGTTTATTTATCTCCGGGGATTTGAACGTGTCATACGAGAGCTTGAGTTAATGAAGAATGTCTAGGGCATCTTTAAAAGTTTCGCACGTAGCGTACAGGACGGGACGGCAACGCTCTGCTTCCTTATGTTCTTTAATCCGGACTCCCCGTGACCATTGGTATTGTCGATTTCGGAGTTATGGAAGAAATTGTAGATCTCCTTTTCACTAGCAAAGCTAGAAGGAAAGAAAGAGAGGAATTCAATTACCTAATTATTAATTAATGTAATATGCCATTATTTCATGTGGGCCACCATATTGGGAAAAAGCTGATACTATTACACTACTGGACCATTATTAACCAAACATAGCTAAGTACCACCACTAACTGGCTTTCAAATGAAAAAACCGAATCGAAATCGGTCCATCCTTTTGAGTGGTACGATGCCAAACTTATAACACCTCTCTTTTTGCGTCGGGGTTTGAAATGTATGCAAGTATTGCGTTGTATTAACAATATAAATCAATATAAAGCGAACACGATAATGAATCGCATTTACCACTTAGTTCCCATTAGTCCGTGCCGTAATTAAGCTCGTTACCTCCCTAAAACGTGCACATTTATTACACGGGAATGTACTTATTTTATTTATTATGAAATGATTATTGCGAAGATTACAATCAGCCTCAATTTGATGCTTTTTGTGTGGTTTGACATTAATTATAAGTGAGAATCGATTTTAAACACTTACAAAAACTGGATAGTAGTTTCAGAGATTAGCCTAACCAAGCAGGCAGAGATGAGACGAATATCTTAGCATTCCATGGATTCACCGTGCGGGTGAGGGGTCCATCGCGTGGCTGAAACTCCGAACAGAGCCCGAGACTTGTGACACGGGTGTAGGTTTAAAAGAGATCTCTTAAGAGTGACGCGCGTCAACACTCACCTCCTCTGTCCAAGTTATAAACATAATACGCCCTGTCCTGTGTAATTTTATGTACTGTATATACTTTCGTATATATGCATCCCTTATCCATCCATTATATATGCATCCCTTCTCTTACAAGGAGGGAGTCCTTGTTTATAATGGATGGATAATTAATTATAAGTGAGAATCGATTTTAAACACTTACAAAAACTGGATAGTAGTTTCAGAGATTAGCCTAACCAAGCAGGCAGAGATGAGACGAATATCTTAGCATTCCATGGATTCACCGTGCGGGTGAGGGGTCCATCGCGTGGCTGAAACTCCGAACAGAGCCCGAGACTTGTGACACGGGTGTAGGTTTAAAAGAGATCTCTTAAGAGTGACGCGCGTCAACACTCACCTCCTCTGTCCAAGTTATAAACATAATACGCCCTGTCCTGTGTAATTTTATGTACTGTATATACTTTCGTATATATGCATCCCTTATCCATCCATTATATATGCATCCCTTCTCTTACAAGGAGGGAGTCCTTGTTTATAATGGATGGATGTCTGGCCCTGTAGAGGGCCGTTAAATAGGCCAATAATGATGATGATTATGATATATGCATTGCAAAAGATACAATTTTATTTATTTGTGTAGTTCGGTCTTAACCTTATTATTTATTGTGTGGAAAATTTATGTGACGGCTACCGGGAGTCCGGGACGAGAGGTGCGAATGGCGTTGCAACGGATGGGAGGGCTATTCGGTATGTTAATTATAGCAGTTTTGTATTTAAAACAGCCGCAATTACTACTGAGTAATAAATATGACTGCTTCGTCGGTCTAGTGGTTAGCCTATGTGGCTTCGATCCTGGGTTCGATTCCTGGGTCGGGTCATGGAATAATTCTGAGTTTTTTCATTCTTCTATGAAATGTTCAGTACATTCCAAGCCCGGAGTTTGGCAGTTGGTGGTGTTACATCCCCGTGCCTCGGAGAGCACGTTAAGTCGTCGGTCCCGGTCACTATCATCAACATCTGATAGTAATCGTTAATAAATGTAACATTATCACCCTAAGCCCGCCAACCCGCACTGGAGCAGCGTGGCGTTTCTACGCTCCTTATCCCCTCTCCTATAAGGAGGGAGGCCTGGCCCTGTAGTGGGCCGCTAATAGGCTGATAATGATGATAATAAATAAACATGAAATAGTATCATTGTCATATTTTAAAATTCCTCTTTGGTATAGTAGTTAACTTATTCAGCTTATGATTGTGAAAGAAAGAAGAAAAAAATGTTTATTTCGGAAAATTCTGCTACAAATTCTAAGCATTTTTGTAATGTCCGGTGAATCAACAACCTGCGCTTGTTAAGCCCAAAACCAAATGGTGGAAGCATCACACACTACTTTGCGACGTATGGCACACCTCTGAAAAACTGTGAGGTACATAGTTTAAGTTCTGATTTAGGCTGAAGCTTTTGGTTTAACAGGCACAGAGGTGTACACCATCAATTTCCTAACTACGGGCATAAAATATACTGATAGATAGATAGATAGATAGATAGATAAATTCTTTATTGCACATTTAAAAAGATACAGAGACACAAAAACAAAACAAAAGCTAATTGTACAAAGGCGGTCTTATCGCTAAAAGCGATCTCCTCCAGACAACCCTCATTGAAGTACATAACTTATATGGAAAACGGATAGTGCAATAATGTATATATATTAAAAAATAAAATATACCTACATATACATTGGGCCTACACAATAAAAATACACGAATAGTTTAAACATATAAATATATATACATACATATACAGCTACTTATATAATAAAAATTAAAGTATATTTGATAAGTAGTAGTTTTTCAACCGATCTTAAAGATGTTTAACGATACAGACTGTCGTATGTCTCTTGGCAAATCGTTCTATAGTGTCACGGTTTTTACAGTAAATGAATTTTTATACGCTGTATGGCTGACAGGAAATCGCAATCGGTTATCATCCTTGGCACGCAAATAGCACTCTACATTGCTACCCAAGAAGTGGAATCGCTCTTTCAAGTATTGTGGTGTCTTAGGATTATATAAAATAGAATAAAGAAGAGAGAGCATGTAAGTTTCTACGGGAAATACGGATTGGTAGCCATTTTAATTGAGCACGATACTGGGACACGTGATCATACTTACGTAGACCAAAGATGAATCGAATGCATAAGTTCTGCAACCTTTCAAGCTTATTAAGTATGCTGACAAATCCAAATAGCTGACATCTGCATAATCTTAAATTGGCAACAACAAAGTGTTAGCTAACAGAATTTTTGTTTTAATTGGTAAAAACTTTATTACTTAAAAGTACTGATATATTTTTTTTTAAGAAATAAACATTTCGTGGTATTCCATAGCCCGACCTAGAATTTCGTAATTTAAAACCACATCTATATCTCCTACAATACCAACGAAGTAGTGAGGTAGGTTAACAAGTTTCAATATTTTGCTGCCAACTAACTTGACACGCGACGTCTCATCTCTCTTTGAACGAATCCCGTGTTTGTAAATACTTAGCATGAATAAACACGTGCTCGGTAAGGACAGGGGGAGAGCTTGTTCGAATGAGCTGAATGTACAAGTTTCGCATTGTTTCACTTGCCGTCACTTTGACAAGGCGCTCAGTGCTTTCAGTAGCTAAATAAGTCTCAATTGAACATATTTAGCGAACTGATGGTTTACTCTCAAACCTGCTTATAGAATAAACGTCTCTAGAGGAACAGTGAGTTCTATTTTAGAAAGAGTTTGGGTATGAAGAACAACATGAGCATAGAATATGAGCATGCTATAAACTTCATGCTCTGTTCGGAGTTTGTCTCTTTGCTACACGATGGACAATGTATCGACACGATGAATGTATTGAATACTAAGATATACGTCTTTTACGCAATATAGAGATGAGATCTTCAAAGCAATTAATGATTTTACTAGATCTATAACCTTCGTAGAGTTTTTATTTTTCGCTGTGAACTAACTTGTCACGCGAACGTCTCATCTCCCTTTGAACGAATCCCGTGTTTGTAAATACTTAGCATGAATAAACACGCGTTCGGTAAGGACAGGGAGAGAGCTTGTTCGAATGAGCTGAATGTACAAGTTTCGCATTGTTTCACACTTGCCGTCACTTTGACAAGGCGCTCAGTGCTTTCAGTAGCTAAATAAGTCTCAATTGAACATATTTAGCGAACTGATGGTTTACTCTCAAACCTGCTTATAGAATAAACGTCTCTAGAGGAACAGTGAGTTCTATTTTAGAAAGAGTTTGGGTATGAAGAACAACATGAGCATAGAATATGAGCATGCTATAAACTTCATGCTCTGTTAGGAGTTTGTCTATTTGCTACACGATGGACAATGTATCGACACGATGAATGTATTGAATACTAAGATATTCGTCTTTTACGATATAGAGATGAGATCTTCAAAGCAATTAATGATTTTACTAGGTCTATAACCTTCGTAGAGTTTTTATTTTTCGCTGTGAACTAACTTGTCACGCGAATTTCTCATCTGCCTTTGAACGAATCCCGTGTTTATAAATACTTAGCATAAATAAACACGTGCTCGGTGAGGATAGGGGGAGAGCTTGTTCGAATGAGCTGAATGTACAAGTTTCGCATTGTTTCACACTTGCCGTCACTTTGACAAGGCGCTCAGTGCTTTTAGTAGCTAAAAGCACTGAGCGAACTGACGTTTTTATAAATTTCTTTAGATTACTTTTGGAAGTCATTTTCTTTTATTGATGAATATATTTACGTATTCTTTAAGCTGCAATATCTGGGGTTGATATATATGCAGTACTTAAAAGTGAGTATATATTCTATAATCTGACAAGTAATGGAGTAAGTTATATATTTGAGAGAGTATTCATAGTTGCTAATATGATCCTACTCTAGCTCGAGCAGAGAGGACAATCTGAGCAGAGAAGGTGATTGTTTATGCGTTACAAAGGACTCCTTTTAAACTCATACCTTTGAATGGTTCCGCTTAGATTTGAACTAAGGTCTGTTAAAGAATTCTCAGGATTCTTATTCAACTAGATCCACGACACCCAGGACCTCGTTCCCCAAAACCACATAGACAGACAACTAGACCAACAAAGCAATCAGGCTGATATTGATAGTAACTTTAAGCGATGGGCCTTAATAAGCTTATTTCCAGTATAAACTACCTACCGTAGTTCGAATCTAAGCTTCAGTATCAATTTACAATTTATAAGTTCTCTCACGTGTGGCCTTTGCCGGTGATACTTCACGTCTAGATATCGCTAAGTGATTTAGCGTTCTTGTACGTAGCCGAGAAGAAACTTGTCAGGGTATAGGTGGAATAAATTGATCCCCAAGTAAGTTATCACGCTATCATTTTACAGCAAGTGTATCGATATTCTAGATCGTAGTCAAATATAAACTTGTCGTGCAACTACCTAATATTGTAAATATGGATGTAACCCCTGTCTATATGTATGTTTTACTCTTATATGCTTAAAAAACTGAATTGAATTTAATAAATTTTAATATAAAGACAGCTAAGGCTGCTTTGTTTATTGCTGTAAAATGAAAGTTAAAGGCTATTAAACCATCTAATTTTTAGGATTATTAAAGAAGAAATTATTTCATAATATTTATTGGATTGGTTAAATATATATTATGGCACCTTTAGTTAAAGTAAAGTTTCAACCCTCTGTAACCATGTAAAAAAGGTATAGGTAGTAGGGTTGAAATTTAATTTTCAAATAATTATGAAAACATACATTTCCACGAGGACGAGGCGTTTACTAAAGAAATTTAAAAGTAAATATTTTTATGTAGGTATACAGTACAATTATGTTCGTTGTTAGTAAAACAACAATGGGTTATAAATTAATAATTAATATTCGTGGTTTGAATTTGGCCTTTGCCTTCGTGACTTGGGCAAATTTAATAATAAACAATCGCCAACTATTAGTCTAAGTTTGTTACTTATGTCCACCGACCCGCATTAGATGTATATAATCTACGAGTGTATTTCTCTCTATCCTTGATGATGTTGGTCCAGTGTTTAGCCTACATACGCTAAACTACATTAGTTGCGGAACACAAGGTCTTGGGTTTGACTCCTGCTTGTCGGTTCTGTGATGAAACTCAAAAGTGCAAGTCTCGCCTTCGTCTCTAATGTTGGCAGCGCATTGTATCTCTATAGACTAGGCGCGGTATTATAGCAAAAATGGCGGGCGGTAGGTTAAAAAGAGACATTTACAGTCATACTGCTTAACGATTGTAGGAATCTTGCACTGTTTTATATCATTTTTATCAGAATTGAGTCTTTGTAAATAAATTGTTATTATGTTTGTCTTTTGGTGTTTTAAGTTGTATTCCCTTCTGGCTGTTTCTAAATATACCTTATCTTTTAATCTCGTGGGTTTAATATATGTATAATATATATACCTCCATATACCTTCTAATACTAGACGGGAGGCCTGGTCCTACAACAAATCGTTAAAATATGTTGCTGGGTTATAAATAGTAATAGTATTTTATAATATATGCAGATCTTACTACCCACAAATTTATCTAGTAAGTACATAAATGTCAATCAGTGTTCTAAATTCAAATTTTTTTCCCCTGAATGAATACAACCTAGTTTAGCTCAACGGTTTTAAGTCATAAAAACGCCATATCTGATCTAGAAAGGTGAAAAATATTTTATTAAGTTTGTCTTGCCATTACAAAAGCTTTTCTGGAGCACAGTTTAAAAGCCAAAGCTAACATAATAATGTGGCGCGAGCGTGTGAGGACTTTCTAGACAAAACCTATGTTTCTAAATAGTTAATGTGACTATGTTCCGCAGGGAGCGGGCGACGGTTCAAATGAGCCCAGCGAGCACGTTCCGCGTAGTTTCGCTAAGTTACCGCCGCCACAGTGGGCAAAGAGCCAGTGGCTGATAAAATAGAACTGTGATGCAGTTAATAGCTAGAGAAAAAGAGCGAATTTAAATGAAAATGTTAATACGACTATGTTCCGCACAGAGCGGAACATCGGCTCACATTCGCCTCAGATTAGTACGTTCCACAGCTGTAGAAAAAAAATATTTTAAATAAAAAAAGAATGTAGATAGTTAATGTGACTATGTTCCGAAGTGAACAGGATAAAAAAATAATTGTATAAAAAATATAACTCAAAAAACATTAAAAGGTTAGAAACAAGGTATGAGCTGTTTGATACCATTGTCTTACTAAATACAACAGATACGTTAAATATTTCTAATTTAATTTTATTGAAATCTTCTTTCCTTAAAGGGATATCAATAAAGTTATCAAAATAATAATAAACCATATCAAAGAGAAAAAATTAATTTACCACAATTACCTGCTTATATTTAAAACCTACTGGTATTTAAAACCTAGCTCCTAGCCTATGTTAGGAGAGTTTCTAATTGAGAAAAATAAATAAAGAAATTTTAAATGTTAAATGTCTAAAACCTCTACCAGCTCCTGACTTATGATAGGGTGTTGTACATTGTTACGGAGATGGGGTCCAATACAAAAGTGACAACCAACTAATTGACTACAGATTTAAGTGAGAAGCTCGAGTTCCAGCTTCTCTGTTGAATCTGATCAATAGTCCCTGAGATAATTAGGGAGTGGTTTATACTTCGCAACGTAATTAAGTTATTCTAATACGGTTTTCTGTATTTAAATGAACGTCTGAACGAATTTCATCAATTGTAGAAGTTAGTATCTCCTGAGGTTGGTATAATTATAATATGATAGAGAATAATTTCATGTCGGATCTAGGTGACTTTATTCATTTTATTAAAATAATAAATGTAAAAAAGGACCTGGCAAGTGGGGACATGAGTTCTCTTAACCATTCCGAAGGAAATAGAAAAATAATTTTTATTTTTTTTGGAAATAGAAAAAAAACGAGTCGGTAGATGTAAGTGTTTTAGGGGCGTAAGTTGACAAACTTTCAGCTTTTATAAAAGACGAAAGTCTCCTCATCACAGGCTCTTAGTTCGCTTATTTATCTGTGTAAATAAATAGTGTAATACATTTTTGGGACTGGTGCGGAGTATGTTTATCTCTGTCATATAACGCGTCGTCTCTATGCTCTATCATCTCAGTCACAGATCCTAGAAAGATTAAAGAGGCCATGCGCAAAGCAATCATCAATAAAAAATATTACCTAATAAAACCAGTGAGATGTTATTGCATATAGAGTGCGTATCACACCTCAAGAACGGTAGACCTGCATGTCTATAGACAAAGAATCTTAAAAGACTAGTCCGGATAAGTGAAAAATATTTTTTTGTATATAAATTACTAGCAGTCGCCCGCGACTTCGTCCGCGTGAAAAACTCTTAGGTATCCTTCTAATTTTAAAGATAGACTTTCATACAAAGTGTGCTCATTCCCCGCTCCCCCTCTCATTTAATTTTTTTATAGTTTCCCGTGAAGCAATATCCTTCGTCCCATCCCGTGTACTAAAGATCTACATTTTTGTTAAACATTGTACGAATTTCAGTACATTAACATTAACAATATATATTTATGGCAAGCTGATGGGTATAAATTGATATTAAATAGTATATTTCACTCTTGAGTCTAGACTTCAGAATAAACAAAATTAATTTTACAATCCGACACGCTGATCTAGAGATTAGCCCGTTTAAACAAACCGTATTAACGTTTCGATCATGAAAGCACGTCAGTACCAATATGCTGATCTCTATTCAGTACGTATAATATAACACGAAGGAGGTCAACTAAATTTAGACGCCATAGCGGCATTTTCGCGCTTTTTAGAAATTTTGTAATATCTCCGAAAATATATAACTAATTAATATACTGTAAAAGTACAAATCTTATCTCTATAATATCCTTGTGATTACTAAATAATTTGTTTTGATAAGGATTTAATTTTAGTTGTATAAATGATGATATAAACGAAAGCATATGAATTAAATGATTTTTTAAAGCACAAAAAGTTATATATCTGTTAATATATAACAGATAGATATATGTTGTCGCGGACTTTTTTGTAGAACTTTTTAAGATACATAAAGTCTCCATACGTTGCTTTCAATTATTCTCAATAGTTAAGGCAGCGTACGCGCATAAAGCCGATCTAACAGATTTTTGCGATCCGACTTGCGCGACAAAAACTGTGATAACTCGGATATTATATACAATACAAATATAAAATATAGCCTGACACTCACTGATAACGTAACACTCTACTGGTGAAAGAATTTTTTAAATCGGACCAGTAGATAGTTCCGAAGATTTGCTACGACAGAACTTAATTTACAAACTTACAAACATACAACTTACAAACTTTACCTCTTTATAATATTAGTATAGATAATATTAATTGTATTTTACGTTGTGTTATAAAACTGACAACGTATTAGTAACTACATGTGCCCTTTGGTTTCGCGCGCGTAGGTCCCGTCTTTTGTGGCTTTAACCTTCCTAAATAAAAAATAGATATTGTACTATACCAGAATATAATCTATCTTATTCAGATTCGTTCAGCCGATCGCCCATGGGTAAAAAACATCCATCCATAAATTAGTAGGTAAGTTTTTGAAATTTTCCTAATTCTTTGATTTTTGAGAACCTTCAAAGGTGTAAGGGGCATTAGAAAACATAAAAACAAGGACTTATTTTTATATACAGAAAAAGATATTTTTATGAATTTTTCTCCTTTAACATAAGGTGAGGGCGTTTTTTGTCGCCGCTTATTTATTGTATCTATCTACAAGAGTACCTTTTAAAATCTCACTGAATAGAAGACATAAAATCTTTAAGATATCCAAAGAGACATAAAAAAGCGGGCGCTCCCTGTTCGTTTGAGGTTAGAACGTGCGGTATGAAGCTATCGAGGCCGTAGTCTGACTTGCCCCCGTCGGAACTCAAGTGACGTCAGCCAGACCGGGCACGGATGAAAAACGCATGCGTTCGATACACCCCCGCCTACCGTCGGAGCCCGCCAGCCCGCCACTTCACGGGCGGCGCGCGGCAACCACACTCGCTCGCCCGATGCAACTTTCCGCCCGCGCCGTTTCCATAAACTTCTGACTAACAGTGCGTACCGTTTGAATGGACTCGGACTCGTATAGTTTATGTGACTTTTGTTAGAGGGTTTTTGTTTGCTCGTGACGGATTCATAGAATGCATTGCTAACAGGTAAGAATTATTATTTAAAAAATGTATGTTAACGTTTAAATACAATTTACATGTACGCACAACCTTGATGTCTATAAGGAAAATGTGGATTGTTATCTGTGAAATATAATATGTATTAAAAAAATATCTGATGAAATTGTATAGTTTTAGGATAGACAAAATTAAATACAGTTTACCGTAGATTTAACGTTATTTAAGATGAGTATTTCAAATTTCAATATCGCTGAAAAATACGTTACATTTTAACTTGTAGCGATACAAATACGTTACTGTAAGCAAGAAGTACTTATATGATTAGGTGTAGGTTCACAAGGTTACAGTTCAGTAATAAACGAGTGTTCCTATTATCTTATAAGTGACTTACAGCGATATGCATCGTGCGACGGTTGCATAATCAACTGCGCTGATATGAAATTTGCAGCTAACATCCTAACACTCCAAGCGCAAGTTTGTACATAATTTTGCCAAGTCCTGACATGCATGGAACTTATAAGTTAGTTTGACATGATCCAATTAGTGATATTAATCATGACGCAGCAACTTGAGCCTTTGATGTACATATATTGGGAGTACAGATTTAATAGCAAACGATCTCTACTGTGAATACATTCCTTTTTAGATGAACTTATGCGAATAATTGAAAGATAACTGGTAATGTAGGAAGATCTCTTTGAAATTTAAATTAGAATATGGGATCATATTCGTAATCTTAACTCACTTATGTAAAATCTCTATAGGTTAACTGATTCTTTGGTTGGTCGATTGTTGAGGATAGGTTTATATAGGTGGGCTTTGTACCCACTTCTATCGCAAAAAAAGTAATATGCCGTAGAACTCGGAGGTATACCAGCATAAAGGCTCTGCAGGGAGAATAACACGAACGGAGAAGGTGAGCGTTGACGCCTCACAATGGAGCTTTTAATCCAACATTCGAGTTACAAGTCCCCAGGTCTGTTCAGAGTTTCCTCTCTGCCACTCGGTAGACCCGTTACCCGCACGATGAATCTATGGAATGCTGAGATATTGGTCTCTATTCTACAAGCTTTTATCTACCTCGCCTTATTGTAGGGGTGGGTGAAATCTTGAAATCTAAGTTAGATAGTGGTTAGTAACACTTCGTGTCGTCCGAATTGACTTGCATTTAGTATAGGCTTACTGGTGTATTTTGGTAATGAAAAATTACATTGTCACTGTAATCATGGAATGTAGGCCGGTATAGGAATTCCTGAACTAAATAAGTAAAATAAGCTCGTCGAGTTTGGAATAATGTTCTACTTGAAAGATTACTTAGGCGTTACATTTTGGCGTATTTATAAAAAAGCTTGTTTTATGAATATGATGAATCCAATGAATGAAACTGCAGCTAACAAACAAACAAATACATTAATTTCTGTTTGTTAAGTAACGTCCGATATTGATAGAGTTATTGTTGAATATTCATGTAACAATAGAATGGTAGGACCATAACATTATATTGTTTGTGTTTGCACAAATGGATGTACTGATGATATTTTGTTTTTAAAATTTTAAGCGCCATTTCTCTGATTGAAATATTTTCAAAATTAAATTGAACTGTTTTTCTGGAAATAACTTTTATTCTTCTGATGGTAACATCATCTGTATAAGTATCTTTATCATTCAAAGGCTCCGGTTTTTAATTTTTCAATTATCCAAGAATTAAACAAGAATAGTTCTTTGTATTTTTTCGTTATTATTTAATTTTTTTGTACTGTATTTCCACGTAAAATTTGGTTTAAAGTTTTTCACTTCTTTTATTTATGTCCGATTTTAATGAAACAAAGGTTATGCTTGGCGTGACTTCTTCGAGGTTTTGTGTAATCCACTGGTGTATAGTTTCACCACAATAATCCATTGAACGGGATTTCGCGGACAGACAGATATGACAAAAATCAGTTTTTATGACATTCGAATTGCAAATAGCTTAATTTTGAATATACTGGATGTTATATTATATAAAATATGCACGTTATTTCCTATTCAGTGGTTGTTGCAACTTCGAGTTACTGCAAATGTCGAATGTGTCCAGAAGTGAATAAAAATCATATATACTCAATTCCATCTCCATGTTCGTGCGATATGGTCGGAATATTTGTAATTTATGATCGCTTTACTTTATTTTACCATGTTATAAAACAACTGTTTGATCTTCCAGATTTCCCCGCCTCTCTGAATTTGATTGAATGTATTGATAAGCTAATCGATTTTATCACAAATTTCTTCTATGATTAGAACGGGAAATAATATAGTTTTTATTTCTATTTTTCGAGGCAGTCGTTCCATAAACTTAGTTTACTCTTCCTTTGTCGATTAGTAACCAGACTTCAGAAAAACTAGAAATTTAAAAATAGTTACGTAACCCGGATTAGTAATCGTTAAACTCTTCGTGCAATCGTTTGGAGAAGCGCTTTACCATGATTGATGCTTACGCCAAGCAGCTTAGCTGTGTTCCGGTCTAATGGGTATTGTTACCTGTGTTGATGAACATGTTAGGGCTTAAAACCTTTACTCAAAGTAGAAGAAGTAATTAATAAGTTGTTAATGAATTGATAGATAGATAGACAAAATCTTTATTACACACACAGAAAGAATAACAAGTGAAATAATATATAGTACAGTGAATATTATAATACATAGTGCAATGACGACCTCCGTGGCGCAGTGGCATGCGCGGTGGATTTATTAGACGGAGGTCCTAGGTTCGATTCCCGGCGGGGCAGATTGAGATTTTTCTTAATTTGTCTTGGTCTGGCTGGTGGGAGGCTTTCGCCGTGGTTAGTTACCACCCTAGCGACAAAGACGTACCGCCAAGCGATTTAGCGTTCCGGTACGATGTCGTGTAGAAACCGAAAGGGGTGTGGATTTCATCCTACTCCTAACAAATTAGCCCGCTTCAGGTGTGATAGCAGTCAAGGGCTAACTTGTAGTCTATAAAAAAAAATGACATTGCGTGGATATTTATTTTATAAAAAGACATTGCTTTTTTGCCGGCTGCTCTTAGTAAAATTTGCTAATAGAAACTGGTAGATAAAATCTTACAAACAGTCAAAGCTTCGTCTCGAAACTGCTTATAAACTAAGCCTGAAATGACTTGTTCTGTCGATTGTGAAAATAAGAACACGTGTCCCGTTTCAAAGGTATATTTCCACAATTTATTCATGACACCCTCACATTCTCTCCCTATGGCCACTTATTCTAAGCGTGTTCGAGTATGGTATGCCTCCATTAACCACAGACTAAATATGTTTCCATTTATACAGAAGCAATTTACACAAAGCGCCTAAGACTTTTTTAAGCTTATGACAAAACCGCGTCATTTCACTGAGCTGAATTAAAATATTTTTCTCGAGCTTAACTTCGTCTTACAAAAAGTATTTAAAAAGTATTTCAACGGTTGAAAGAATGCTTTTAGGAGCAATTCTTAAATTCAAATTTGACTTTATTCCGAATTTTTATTTTTACCGAATTTTTTCACAAATGGAAAAAATATATATAATTGAAAGGAAAAAGTATTCTACGTACAACTTTAATGTATTTTTGAGTTTCAAATAATGAGCATTGTAAAAATTATAGCTAATACATATTTAGCTAGTAGATATAGAATATAGAATAGAATAGATAGAAACTTTTTTTTATCGACTGCAAGTTGGCCCTTGACTGCTATCACACCTGATGTTAAATGATGGTGCAGTTTAAGATAGAAGCGGGCTAACTTGTTAGGAGTGGGACGAAAATCCACACCCCTTTCGGTTTCTACACGACATCGTACCGGAACGCTAAATCACTTGGCGGTACGTCTTTGTCAGTAGGGTGGTAACTAGCCACGGCGAAAGCCTCCCACCAGCCAGACCAAGCCAAATTAAGACAAATCTCAATCTGCCCAGCCGGGAATCGAACCCGGGACCTCCGTCTTATAAATCCACCGCACATACCACTGCGCCACGAAGGTCGTCTAAAATTGAATTGAGGCAATTTTCAAATAACTAAATTCACGTGTAGGTCCTAAACATTATAATACTACCAGAATAAATCTGAATCATAAAACAGCCATTGAGGTTAAAGCAAAGTACCAAATTAAATTGGCATTAAGTTTGCCGTAAATGGAAAACGAAATGGCTGCTGCAGATGTGACAATTATCATTTGTGGTGTGTTCATACTGCTGAGTTTACGTCTTTATCTACATATTCAACTCCTTTTGCGGTAAGCGCATGTGTTGTTCAATATAAATGTAGGCTTATACGAATATATAACTCAAATACTACTGATTGGTAGCATAGTTACTCATTTCGCGATTTCAATACTCACTTAGAACGAATCCCTCAATACTCCTGCAGAAACGGAATCCAAGCGGGTTATAAACATTATATGCTATTACATCTTTTGTGCATTGTTGTTGTAAAAATAAAAATAAAGCAAAAGCCGAAAACGAAAAAAGTATCAAAATACTTGGACGTTGCTCACGAGATTACCGCCATGTGGAATGTTGAGTCAACTATTATTGTTCCGATAGTCATTTCAGTCAATGGTCTTTTTGCGAAAAGCTTCGACCAACACCTTAAGAAGCTTTCGCTTAATTGTTGGATCAAGGGTCGGATACAGAAGGCAGTAGTCCTTAAATCGGCGCGTATTGTGAGGAGGTTTCTCACTCTGGAGTTCTGACCACCGGTTGCTTGGGCTCGCAAAGGCCCCTCAAATGGAGGAGCAGATTTTATTTATAAATTTTTAATAGTCTTTTTTTATATATTTTTTTATTATATATAACATTGTTAAAAATTTTAAAAATATATGTAAATAAAAATAAATGAGAGGAAAATAATTATTAATAGAGAGTTTTCACACATATATTTAAATTTAAGGAAACATTAATGTCCCTCAGCTATATGAGAGTAATTTTCACCTTATGCCCAAATATTTTGCCGACACCTCTCGTGTCGTAGCAAACCTATGAGTACTATAAGCTTCACACTGTATGTAGAATTTTGAAATTATTACTTACTAGTTTTTTTTTGCCCGCGACTCCTCCCGCGTGGGATCAGTTATTACGGCAGTCTAAATTTTCTTAACTTTGATTTTAATATTTTTTAATATCTAATCAACTGCCTAAACAATAATTTTTAAGTTCTAGCTTTAAATATGACGATACTTTCATACATTTTATCCCCCTCATTTAAACCCTTACATACCTTTTTTCGCAATCAAAAGTAACCTATGTCCTTTATCAGGCTCTAGAGTCTAGGCAATCTGTTTACCAAATTTCAATAAAATCGGTTCAGTAGACAGAATTACTTATGCATTTATTTATGAGCTCGGAGTGCCTTGCTGCTGTATAATCATTTCAAAGATTTCTTAATAAGCCGAATAACTTTAAATAATCATATTTTAATGTCAATTTATCGTTCAATATTATTTTACACGTAGTAGAAAAATTTTCTTAAAAATTGTTTATATCCCAAATTCAAGTTTGCCTTTGCGCCCGAGGCGGGCGTTATAGTTGAAATCGTACGTGTTTTTAAAATAAATTTTCATCGCTCCTAAAATAGCTACCTGGGGCTCGTGCTAAAGCCTTTAAGAACAAAGCAAATTCACAACTGGTTGTGAGGCTTTAGAAACAATACAACAGAGTTAAAGGCATTTAATTAAGACCTATTTAATTAAAGTTAAGTTAGTATGAAAATATGAATGAAATTTAATAATATTTTAAAGTATGGTTAGTAGTGGTGCCCTACGCGGTTTTACCTGCTTAGATTCCGTTAGTTCAAATGAATAAAATTTCTCAAATAAATGTAGCCTAAGTTACTCTTTGTAACACAATTATGAAAACCCTATAGATATCGATCTAGCCGCTTAAGAGATTAGAAAAACTGAAACAGGCAGATAAAAACCTAAAATTGACTTTTGAGTACGTACTGTATTACCTTTATTTTCATTTGCAATTAGTGCAAAGCTGTTGATTTAAAATTTCAAACAGTCACTACAATTTTATCAATTTACTAGCAGTGCCCGCGGACTCCGTTCCACCCGTTTGTCCGACGTAATAATTACTTCAGGTAGAGAATTCGGGATAAATAAAAATTATGATGATAGCAAGTCTAGTAGATGTGCTCTTTTGCTGCCAAGTAAGTAGCTTGGCAGCAAAAGAGCACATCTACTACGTTCGGTGCTAGATTCCCTATCACGTATGTTCAACGTATTATGTCGTATGTATTTATATAAATGTTAAAAAATTCTATTAATCCTAATTAATTCTATCCTATAACTATTATAATGGTAAAATTTTGCATGTATGGATGGATGGATGTTTGTTACGTTTTCACGCAAAAACTACAGAATGGATTTTGATGAAATTTTACTATAATATCAGGGGTTAAAGTATGAAATTGCCAATTTGTACTGAAAAATAAAATTCGTTTTTTCTAATTTAACATATTTATTTAATCAAAATAATTACCATTATTATCTATACATTGCTGCCATCTAATAGGAAGCTCATTTATGAGTTTGCCATAGAACTCTGGTGATCTAGATTTGACAAACTGTGTGAAAGCATTTTGCACTGCCTCCTGAGAAGAAAACTTTTTATCACGTAGAAAATTGTCCAAATCATGAAAAAAATGGTAGTCCTTTGGAGGAAGGTCTGGCAAATATGGAGGGTGACGAATGGTTTCTAATTGCAGTTCCTGTGGAGTCAAAACGGTTTTTCGTGCTGTATGAGGTCTCGCGTTATCATGGAGCAATAATGGCGAAGATCGATTCATAAGTCGGGGCTGTTTCATTGCTAGTTTCGCTATCATTGTTCGGAGTTCGGCGCAGTAGACATCTGCTGTTATTGGTTGACCAGATCGGAGAAAGCTATAGTGAATGACACCACGCTGAGACTACCAAACAGTTACCATTACCTTTTTAATGGTAAGCTTTGTTTTAGGACACTGTTGCGGTGTTTGACCTGGAGTCAGCCATTGCATTTTCGGCTTACGATTATCGTAACGAATCCATTTTTCATCATGTCACAATTGGATCCAATATTCCTTCATTTCTGTATCAACAAGGCAACGCAAGTTTCAACACGTGTTTCTTTCTGCAGATCAGTCAAATCATAAGGCACCCATTTTTCATATTTTTTTATTTTATTGATTTGACGCAAATGAGTCAACATTGTTGGTAAAGTAACGTTAAACCATGCCGCTAATTCTTGGGTAGTTTGCCTCGGATCAGCTTCCACCACCTCTTTCAAATCATTGTTATTCACCTGTGTGGGCGGTCTTCCACGTGGTTCGTTCTTGAAAATACGCATGATAAACCAAAATCGCACAGTGCGTTCATTAGTAGTCCCCTCTCCAAACCCAACATTAATATTGCGAGCTGTTTCTGCTGCGTTAGTTCCGCGTCGGAACTCGTATTCAAAAATCACACGAATTTTCGAAGTATACATCTTTATTGTCTAAGCTAAATAAAAAAAACAACTGAAAGTTGATAATGGAATATTGCACATTTTTTAAAAGAAGAACTACACAAGTACCATATGAAAACAGTTTCACTTTAAAATTTTAAACCATGAAGGTTCTATGTCAATTCGAAGTACCTATTACAATAAAACGGCAATTTCATTCTTTAACCCCTATTATATCTCACATACCAAAATAACACATTGGCCACATTTTATCCCGATATTCTCACGGGAACGAGTATTACGCGAGTGAAACCGCGGGCATCCTTTAATAGTAAAATCGAAAGATAGGATATAACTGTAGTCTTAGAGCTTATATTGGCCAGACCTACGTTATCTTATAAGAGCTAGAGTTAACGTTATTATACTCGTAGATCTTTATTTTTTCATTTTATTAGGGAGCGTGGAAGAACGTGTAAATTCTAACTTCGCTCAAAACATAAAACAAACATTTACCAACAAAGATTCCATTGTGGTTTGGCCCGGAAGGGAGTAAATGTAATATTTATGTAATCTAATAAAAGTAAAAAGAGTTATAAAGTTTCTAAGACTTCCCCGTATAGAAAGTTGACTTGAAAATGGATTGATTTTGTGTTTGAGGATGCTTTATATTGTTTTAGTAAACAATAATATCAATACAATTGAAAGTTTAGATTTATGGAAATATATATTTTTTTACTTTTATTGGATAGTGATAACCACTTTAGAATTTTATATTTTTTTTAAATAATCGTGGTCGTGAACGCTCTAGCCGTGATAGTCAAAGAGACTTGGGTTCGAGTCCCACTGGTTCCGCAAATTTTTGATATCACTTTTATTTTCAAAGATATATATTTTGTTCCTCTATGACTTAGCGGCTATACAGACAAACATAATACGATTATGTTACGTGACAAGAAACCTTTAATTTACTTAAGCATATCTATGAAGTCGGTGCCAGCCAAGTTAAAGGAATATTTATTTTACGTTGTAAAACAGTTTGTGACAAGAAACCTTGGCTTCGTCAATAAACGACACAGTTATTTTTTACTTTTTAATGCGTTTTGAGTCGGTTCTATTTTTATTTCTTATTTTAGTGATTTATCGCCACGTATCGCACTCGTACTATACTGTCATAGTATATTATACGGCACAAGACCGAAATCGCTGTAAGCGTGCCTCCAAAATTTGAAGAGTTCCTTCAATTTCCCCAGGATATCACAATCAGATCCTAACATGATGACAATGGGACCACCTTGGAAGTATGCCCTTCCTAATAAAAAAAGAATTATCAAAATCGGACAACTCTGTAAAAAGTTATGCGTGGACATACATAAATAAAAATATATATATATTAAATCTACTAACTAAATCACGGAAAATGCATTACATGACAACATATTAATAACATTATTAAAATAACTATAATCTAATCCTGAGAAAACATTATTATATTTTTTTAATTAAATTATTTAATTTAACAAATTCAAAGAAGAAAAGATATGTTACGTTATAATGCGAAAAATAACTTCAAATGTGCTTTTGATTGCTTTGAATATGATATCCATACATACAGCAAAATATAGGACCTTTCCCTTTTAAAAGTTGGTTTTAATAACAATAGGAAAGCTAAAAGAGTATGAGTTCGGTCTTTGTCACATTAACACATTTGTCAAAAGTGAAAAGGACATCCCCTTTCAATATACGCAAAAGTGAAAAGGGCACAAAGCCAACAGGATTGCCTTCGGACCCGGCCGTCTTTGAAATTCTGCCGGCGAAACATCAGCCGTCGTTTACAATGACCTACAAATCCGTGAAAAGCTAAAAGCTAAATTTCCCACAGAAAGGGGTACCTAGTCAATTACATAAATTGTCTCTGCGATCTCATTTTATTTTCAACTTTTTATCTAAACCTTATCTTATGCTCGTATATAAATAAAATTAATTTTATTTTTTTTTCCATGAATTTTCAAATACTGGGGCAAGAATGCCTTCTTATAGAAAAGAAGAATTTGTGTCAAAACCACCATGCTGCTCTACTGCGAGTTGACGGGAAAATTTTATTAATTTAGCAAGACATGTCTTGCCTGATCTGTGACGATTTCATTGTTGTTGTCTAATACAGGGGTTGAATTGAACTAAAATATGTAAACACGAAGGCAGAATAGGACAAAGAATCTACAAAATAAGGACATAAATACAAGCTTTTATTTAGTTTCACTTGTCCTGGTATCTGTAGTCAAATCTTGCAAGTTAAATTGAACCATTTCCTGGTTTATAATTGAGTCAGAATTTTGCATGATAAATGCAAAATAAAAACTTGTGTAAAAATATTTTTTGATTGAAACTTGTTATTACGATAATATTTCCACGAGAATGGGATCTACATCGGCGAAACCGCGGGACACAGCCACTTATATATTTCGAATTACTGACCTATTTTGTTATTGGGGTCAACAGATACGAGTGTGGTTTTTAATGTTGACATAAAATGTATTGGGATTAAGATTTCAACGATGTACTTCGGTCTATCTGCTGTTGTAACTCTTATCTAGAATTTAACAAACGCTTAAAAATACAAACAAAATAAGATTTTTCTGTATAAAGTAAATGTTTCAACTAGTCACTATATTGTCAGCTTCAGGCTCTCGTCCTTCAATATGTGGTACCTAGTGTCTTTTGTGACAGAAATCACCCGGGAAAGCAAATAGTACTGTGCTGTTGCCAAAACCCTGTTACCGAGTTTCGGTACCTTTTTCGAAATTCGACAAATTACTTTTATTGCAAAAGTGATAAATACATCCATTTATTAATATTCAATATGGCGGCAGTATATTTTAATGTGTGTATAAATATTTCACGCCGCGTCGCCCCATTTCGGCCGATTTTGATAAGTGGGGTGCCAATCGATTTACTTTTGTCACAACAGAAGTAAGTAGAACACAGTAAATATATGCCAGTTAAATTTTAATTTTTAAGTTTATTTAGTCTTTACCTTTAATTAAGTATTTTTAGTTAGGTTTTGATTAAAATATTGGTAAAAATTATTATTTTAGGTTCTGAGAAATGCAGAAATTATCACTTTGCAATGCTTTAACAAAAAATAATATTATTGTGCAAAGCTCAAGCAATTCCAATTAATCTATGTACGTATTTCGTATATTTAGTATTCGTATCGTGATTTACGTTCGTATTCATCACTAAAATAAAACATGTCATAAAGCTTAAATTACATAACACATCTATACTATTTATTATACATTTATAATTGTTTATACAACATAAATGTATAATAAATATTTATATAAAACATATATGTATTATACAACTCTGCACTTGCTTCACTCGTATAGATCCCATTCCTGTGAGAATATGTGAAATGGGCTAACTCAACCAAGGGAAAAAGGATTTAATTTTTAGACCATTTCATTTGATCCAAGCAGAACAGGCAGACATTGCCCTAACCCGGAACGTACACTTAATAGTAGATCATTTTTCTTAAAATTAATTTTTATCTCGAATTTATATTATTCGATATTTTCGTAGTAATACTGTTTTTTGGCGCAAAGACAAATCCAACCATATACTAAAAATCAGTCAAGTTATTATAGAGTTATAAAATGTGTTTAGTTACATCATTTATCTAGAATGCCTTTGTTTTATGTAGATTGCAAGATAACATAGGTCAGAGTCGTATGTCTACATTATTTGGAACATGATAATACTGTGTGGACTGTGGAGACCTTGTTACTATTCCCCCTGCACCCATTAGCAAGTGAATCCAGCTTGGGTCGAAGCCCGTATAATTGACGCTGAAGTGACAGTGTTTATTGCACCTTAAACGTGCCGTTGTAGTTTGGTGCAATCTTTGTTCTTAGCCGGCTAGTGTTCGGGCGAAATTGCTTTAATCTCGAGGAATATTCCCCTGAGAATTTAGCTCAAACGTATGTTAATGCTACAATGACAGTTTTAGTAGTTACGAAAATTTTTAGATTTAGCGTCGTAATATAGACATAGTTTGCGTAATTGACGCTGAAATAAAAGTTTTTATTGTACATTAAATGAGCCATTGCACTTAGTTTGAAACAAAGAACGTTTATTTGGAAAAAACAAGGAAACATGGAAAGGTCCTCACTCACTTTCTGCTGTACCTGTTCATCAGGACACAACGCTGTTCTTCCATGAAGCCCGTAAGGTGATGTGACGTCTGGACATTACAATTGTTGCAATCTTTATTCATTAGGCTAGTGTTCGGAGATATTGCTTTAACTTAATGAAATATTCTTTGGAGAGTTTAACTCAAGCATTTGTGAATTTTGTAAAGAAACTTTAGCAGTTATAAAGATTTTTAAAGTGGCTGCATTGGTCGAAGTAAGTCTAATTGACGTTGTACTGAATAGTATCGACTCCGGCCCCAGGCGTAGGTGAAAGGGAGCTGAAAACGGCTGCCGCTCGGGATCTGGCTCACTACATTGCAAAAACTTAAGCAGTTATGATATTTTTTAGAGTGGGTGCATGGGTTTAAGTCCGTCTACTTGACGCTGAAATGACAGTGTTTATAGCATTTTAGCACGTGCTGTTGTAGTTTGGTTATTGTACTGTTAAAAATTGCCTAAATCTCGTGGAAAATTCCACTATGAGTTTAACTCAAGCGTATGTGACTACTTTTTGATTTTTGATTTTTAGAGTTGAAGTCCTTCTAATTGGCGTTGAAGTGAGAGCGTTTATTGCACCGTAAACGTGCCATTGTAGTTTGGTGCAATCTTTATTCTTAGCCGGCTAGTGTACTGGCCTAACTGCTTTAATCACGTAGAATATTCCCCTGAGAGTTCACCTCAAGTGTATATGACTATAACAATAGCTTCAGTAGTTGTGAAGGTTTTTAAAGTAACTTAATGCTTCTAACAGCCACGAATTGTGTTACTTTATTAGGGGATTTAGATGATAAATTTCTTTTAATAAATCATTACTATCAAATCATTAGCCAATTGAGGTCTACTGCAGGCCATCCATCTTTTTATAGGGACTTAAAATACCACCACAAAGATGGTAAGTAATTAATGTATTAAACATATACATTCTGATAAAAATTACCTAATTATTTTTATCATCTTATCACGTTCGAAGACAATTTAAGTTTTTTTAGATCCCATGGTAACTTTGTAAGTAAATAGAAATGTATGTAGAAGTGGAAATCCGAAGAAAACGTCTACTGAAAATTTACCTGTAGATTATAATATCTGTAAAAATGCTATTTGAAATTGTTCCCCAGATAATAATTTAGTCAGGCTCTGGCATCCAAGAGAGAATTAAAGGGATCTCCAGCACCCCACTAAGGGTCATTATCTTTTAAGCCCATTTTCATGCTCTCTAATGCTTTGATGTTAGGAGCATCGCAGTAAAAATTACGCAAAATAAAATTAGCGGAAACGCCGATCCTTGGAATTAATTAAAATAATAATGCATAACGATAATAATTATATTTATATTAACAACACATTCTCATTAAAATAATAGGGGTTAAAGAATGAAATTGCCATTTTATTGTAATAGGTACTTCGAATTGACATAGAACCTTCATGGTTTAAGATTTTAAAGTGAAACTTTTTTCATACGGTACCTGTGTAGTTCTTCTTTTAAAAAATGTGCAACATTCGATTATCAACTTTCAGTTGTATTTGTTATTCAGCTTAGACAATAAAGATGGATACTTCGAAAATTCGTGTGATTTTTGAATACGAGTTCCGACGCGGAACTAACGCGGCAGAAACAGCTCGCAATATTAATGTTGCGTTTGGAGAGGGGACTGCTAATGAACGCACAGTGCGATTTTGGTTTAAACGCTTTCGTGATGGAAACTTCGATTTGAAGAACGAACCACGTGGAAGACCGCCCACACAGGTGAATAACAATGATTTGAAAGAGATTGTGGAAGCCGATCCGAGGCAAACTACCCAGGAATTAGCGGCATGGTTTAACGTTACTTTACCAACAATATTGACTCATTTGCGTCAAATCAATAAAATAAAAAAATATGAAAAATGGGTCCTCATGATTTGACTGATCTGCAGAAAGAAACGCGTGTTGAAACTTGCGTTGCCTTGTTGAATAGATACAGAAATGAAGGAATATTGGATCGAATTGTGACATGTGATGAAAAATGGATTCTTCAGGTCAAACGCCGCAACAGTGTCCTTAACAAGCTTACCAATAAAAATGTAATGGTAACTGTTTGATGGTCTCAGCGTGGTGTTATTCACTATAGCTTTCTCCGATCTGATCGAGCAATAACAGCAGATGTCTACTACGCCGAACACCGAACAATGATAGCGAAACTAGCAATGAAACAGCCCCGACTTATGAATCGATCTTCACCATTATTGCTCCATGATAACGCGAGACCTCATACAGCACGAGAAACCGTTATAACTCTACAGGAACTGCAATTAGAAACCATTCGTCACCCTCCATATTCGCCAGACCTTGCTCCAGCGGACTACAATTTTTTTTCGTTATTTGGACAATTTTCTACGTGATAAAAAGTTTTCTTCTCAGGAGGCAGTGCAAAATGCTTTCACACAGTTTGTCGAAAAATAGATGGCAGCAATGTATAGATAATAATGGTAATTATTTTGATTAAATAAATATGTTAAATTTAAAAAAAAAACGAATTTTTATTTTTCAGTACAAATCGGTAATTTCATACTTTAACCCCTGATATATAGTTGTAATATGTCAGAGTAGAAAGATGTCGTACAATAAACAACGACCGAAACGAGACTTCAATAAAAAAACCATTCAATGAAAAGTTGTTAATTTAAAATTACAAAAAACAATATAAAATTTTGATACAAGCAAAGCTTAAAATCATAATTTCTATACAGTCAATTTTTACGTCAATATTTATATACATAAGCAAAACATTGTGTAACCTAACGTTTTGTTATTATCATGACTTTCATAATATTTTTACGTAAATAAAATATCTATTGATTGAATAATCATTCAGGAATGACGATCTACATTATTGTTTCACACTAATGAAAAATTATATTGTTCAGAAAACAAATTGGAAACGCGCATACAATAGATATCGGAGGAGGATTCCAAGATTAATCATTTAGAATCTTCCGAGGAGGTAAACAGATATTAATCATCTTTCTGTACATTTATTTCGACTTTGACAAAAGCTGTATTTTTACATTTAAAGGGACCAAAATATATAAAAAAGTAAAAAATTCCTTATTGCCTTACTTCTCTCTGATTAATATGATCGATTGATAATCTATACAGAAAATTAATATGAAATTGAAGTATCTGTATGAAATTTTATATTAAATATTTTTCAATAAAAGCGTAATATGTAGCAGGTATATAAATATAGGCTAATATGTTAAGCATGGGTTACGTTTAAAATGTAAGTTCTTGGCAGTCTGGTATTAAATCATTTTTTTATATGTCTGTTTGTTCCGGCTAATTTATGAAACGGATGACCGATTTTAACAAAACATTCGCTCGCAGATAGCTGATGGTATTTTAATTCATTTTATTTCCATGCGAACGTATTAGTCGACGTCGCCTAGTCTGATACATAAAACACGAAAATTGTTTTTACCTTTGTCCGTAATTAGACCAGTGCAATTAATTTTTGAAACCAAAAAAAAATCGCAGTAGGAAATTTTTGGAAAAGGAGGAGAGTATCATAAAAATAAAAGGAAAAATAAATTACGGGCGATCTGAGGTAAAGGAGTAGACGGTGAGGTTTTAGGGGTAAAAAACGGATTTTCTCGATTTCCGGCAAAACTATATATAGGTTGGTTGCGTTTATTGACAACAAGCATGATACTGTATGAAAAATTTAAATGTATTCTTTTTCTTTCCTCAAAGCCTCTCTTTCCTATGTAGTTTCTGATATTCGGAAATATTTTTAAAATTAAGATTCGTTATTTTTAATACTATCAGAGTACAGTGCGAAATATTCACTTTCTTGTAATCGATTGGACCATATAAGATTTTTCCAAAATTGACGATGATAATTTCTAATTTTTTTTAAATTATTTTCGTTAAGTAGTGTTTCTTGTCGGAGTCTATTTTTCTCTGATTGTACGCGGAAACGCAACGTTGATGTCGCGTTAACACGACGTCGACGCTGCGTAGACGTAGAAGGAACGCTGTTGGAATAGGGGCCTTAGTCACAGGCGTCCGCTAATGTTTGCCATAATTCCAAGAACACAATATTTTCTTGTATTTTGTGGGAGTAAAATATTTCTTCAGTGTTAATTAAGAAATTCTATAACTACTAAGTATAAACTAAAGAAACGACACCCACTGTTTATTTCAATATAAAAATATTTTGTTTTCATTATAAGAGTGAAAGGTAGATGTTGTTTACCTTTTACCTTTTTAGTTGATTAGATACCTATAAAGATATATTTTATCAAGATGCTGCAATGTATTTATAACTCAGCTTCTGAGTAAACAAACAAAACCCTTGAGCTTTGAAAGGGTGTTTGATAGGGAGGGTGTAATATCTCCAATACTGTTTAATAGCGTATTGGAAGATCACTTAATATAAATAATAAGACCAAAAAATCTTGAAGATTAATTGGTCCTAATAGGATTTGATTCGCAATTAATTTGAAATTACATAATTTATAAACTCAGACCTTTGAAATGAATATTTGAGCAGATTAGATATTGGGTGCTATTCATGATTATTAAGCATATCTATGAAGTCGGTGCTAGCAAGTTTAAGGAAAATTTATTTAACGTAGTAAAGCAGTTTGTGGGTTCTAGGTAATGTTCTTAAAGTAGAAACCTTGGCTGGCACCGACTCCTAGATATGCTTAAGTAAATTAAAGCAACTAAATGACACAGTTATTTTTTACTTTTTAGTGCGTTTTGAGTCGGTTCTATTTTTGTTAAAAAAATTTATTTCTTACTTTTTATTGATTTATCGCCACGCAACATACTCGTACTATATTGTCATAGTATATTATTCGACACTAGTAGCCAAAAAGTTACCGATACCGAGACAAAGACCGAAATCGCAGTAGATAAGCGTGCCTCCAAAATTTGAAGAGTTCCTTCAATTTACCCAGGATATCATCATCAGATCCTAACATGATGACAATGGAACCACCTTGGAAGTAGGCCCTTTCTAATAAAAAAAGAATTATCAAAATCGGACAACTCTGTAAAAAGTTATGTGTGGTCATACATATAAAAAAAAATATACGTGTCGAATTGAGAAGCTCCTCCGTTTTTTTTCGTCGGTTAAAAAGTGATCGTTAGCAAAATATATGGTGGGTCTACGTTCTATCTACTCTACAAAAAGAAGGAAGGTCTAACTCTGTAGTAAGCTAAAATAGGTTAAGTAAATTAAAGCAACTAAATGACACAGTTATTTTTTACTTTTTAGTGCGTTTTAAGTCGGTTCTATTTTTTGTTAAAAATTTTAATTGATACGTCTAGAGCCAACAACTTTACACACGTAACTTACGTTAAGCATAAAATCCAAATATGGTACTAATTATTACTAAGAATTTCATGGAAGAAAGAAAAGCTCAATAGTGGCCTGTCATCTCGAAGACACTGCACTGCACTGTATCAACGAGTTAGTTAGTTTATGTATGGGGTCATTACATTAAATAGGTTTTTTTTAAGGACTTCCCAAACACTACGATTTTGACCTGCTAGCATCTAGATATATAATTTTAAAATTGCACCATAAAATAAGAAATCTCAATTTTAGTTCGAAGCGTTGAATAGGTATCGTGTAACATTAGCGTAACAAAAGTTCTTCAGTTTGCTCGTCTGCTAATTCCAGCGCGAACACAGCTGACCGTAATTCTCACGAAACTGAATGAGAGAGGCACAACCACAAATTAAGGTCGACTAAAGTTGGCTTAAAACTATCGCGGAGAGGCGGAAACAGTTCTGAATCGAGTTATAAGAATTCACTTTACATTAACACTTGGTGGTGTAGGTAAGTACTTATTTAAACATGAACAGCTTTTATGTTACATACTCTTCTTGATTGTGGGAGAGGTCACATACTGTTGAATCTTTATAGAACAGATCGTAGACATTTGACAACAGATTAAAAATTCACATATTAAATGTTTATGTATTGAACAAATACATATAGATCATAGATTAAAGACAACTAGATGGAGCCAATAGCGTGTCCACTCGTACTTTATATAAGAGAGTTTAGTAAAGCATAATACTTGAAATTTGCTAAAAAACAACATATCTAAGCTTTAAATCATCAATCAATGAAGTTTATGCCTACTTACGTATGAAACCTAGTTCCTTCGATTTTCCGTTCGCTGCGACTTTTGCTGCCGAAAATACCACAACCCACCATAGCACAATAACGTTTAAATTAATATCGTAACCGTAAAGTTATATTATTTATCAGCAAGTTTAATAAAAAGCTAATAATTGCTCAAATATGTCTTTTGTATGTCACAAACTCCACTCTTGACAAACAATAAAAACGAACACACTGAAAGGGACAAAAAATAATCTTGTGTCACTTTCTAACAAAGGCCAATGAAATAAGTCTGTCACGCTCTTGAACCTACAGCCGCGTTATGACTCTATCTAGTTGTCTTTAATCTATGATATAGATATATATCTATTGGATAGAAGTAGGCGTTACTTTGTGGACGTTCATTATTAATAGTAAATGTCAAGATTTTCGCGATTAATTATTTAGTTAGTTATTTAATGTTATTGGCAACGGTTATCCGTTTAAGAACAGGGATCTTGCTTGTTTGTATCGAAAAATAGTTTCGTAATGTTGCTTAATTTGAAGGCCGCTGATTTAGTAAACGAGTCCAGAGTCAAAATACATTAACGTTGATTAATTGTAGAGGTTTTAATGATAATAAATATTAAATATAAAATATTAAGTATAGTACAATTACACACATCGCTATATAGCCCCAAAGTAAGCTTAGGTAGCTTGTGTTATGGGTATGATAACTGATGAATATTTTTATATATAATATACATATAATATAATATATAGATAAACACCCTGACACTGGGAAACATCCATGCTCATCACACAAACATTTTCTAGATGTGGGAATCGAACCCACAGCCTAGGACGCATAAGCAGGGTCACTACCCACTGTGCCACGGAGGCTGTCAGGCATAATGTCAGGCAACGACTTAAATTGCTCTCCAATCTCCATGGTCCAAGGAACTTCGACGTTCAAAGTTGTTCACCACATTAATAACTTACACGAAAATTGCTTAACTAGAGCATTGATTGACTTTTGTTGTCATAACCAAGTCTTACAATTTATTTACTAGTCCAAAATTAAATAGCCATAATCTTAATTTTTCCCCATTGGATAAATTTAACAAAAAACGTTAAAATTATAAGGAACTGTAGAAACTCAGCCCTCAGTTACACAATGTTAAGTGGGCAAGAATTAAAAAAGTTGCTGAGTTCATAACAATGAACCAAGTTTTCAGAAAATATTTATTTTCACCGGCCTTTGCCGAGAAACGGAAATAAAGTTAAAAGAATGAAATGAAATAAAACGCTTCAGTAACACTATACAGGAAATAGGCCAAGTTAGAGTACGCGCTTTATGAACTGGTCCTGAAGCTAATAATTATCTTTATGCATATAATTTCGAAAACAGGTAACTTCAGATCTCTTTCTACAAGATTTTATTAATAGAATGTCTTATTTCGAAAGATGGTTTGCCAAATGTTGTTGGGATATAGTCAGGGAGTTGACAGGCGTTTTTGACGACATCCGTGGCGCAGTGGTATGCGCGTTGGAATTATAAGACGGAGACGGACGGACGGTTCGATTCCCGGCGGGGCAGATTGAGATTTTTCTTAATTTATCTTGGTCTGGCTGGTGGGAGGCTTTCGCCGTGGCTAGTTACCACCCTACCGACAAAGACGTATCGTATAGCGATTTAGCGATCCGTTACGATGTCGTGTAGAAACCGGTATGGATTTTCGTCCTACTACTAACAAATTAGCCTGCTTCCATCTTAGACTGCATCATCACTTAACATCAGGAGTGACAGCAGTCAAGGGCCAACTTGTATTCGATAAAAAAGGCGCGTTTGTTTGTGATACTGAAGAACTTTTGAAAAATTATGGGTTTTGATGTCATATGCCCCTCCGGTGTCTCTTTAAGTATTGTAATAATTCATTTCTATTTTGCTCAAATACCTCTTAATAAGAAACAAACATTTTTGTGCTTTATCCAAATCCAAATAAAAAAAAAACAGTTGCCTGAAATACCGGTTTAATACCTAGTTTTAAATTAAGTAATACTTAAGATTAGAAGAAGAGCAACATTTATCTATTTATTTAAAAATCTTCGTCTTCCAAAAATAGAATAACTATATTTGTCAGATTTCTGTAAATGTCAAGTCAACAACCACAGAGACGGTTTTTTTCTGTACGGCTACATTGCTTGTTATTGCACTGTACCAATATTTTTCTACGAAGATTACTCCGTGACAGCATGTTACTGCAAATTGTGTTTTAGACATGCAATTAAATAGAATACGACTTTTATGTCAGAAATCTTTTTAATTATAAAAAAAAATATTTTATATATTCACATACATATAGCTATCATCTCGATGTTGTGGGCCTTCAAAGAGCAAGCCGCATACTAATCGATTCTAAGTTAGAAACTACGATGCTATACACACAAACCCAGAGACTAGACAGACCGCTAGATTAATAAGCGTTCCGATATATTTTTGTCTAATATATATTTTTGACGTGTCGATAGAATATGCGTCGTTACCTCGCTTTGAGGCGTTCCATGTAAGGCTTGAAGTGCAAGCGAGAGCGGGACACAATCGACGTTTGCGTTCGGCAGCGTTCGACATCCGTCTATTAAATATAATTATTAAATATATTAATTTTAAATTAAAAATTAATATATTTATTATAAATTTAAAATATAAATTTATAAAATCAAAATCAATTATTTTATTAATTTAAATTAATATTTATAAAAATATACTTAAATTAAAAATTTTAATAACCAATTAAATGCTACCATTCCATCAGTATTTTCTTAAGACATTGTCACGTCCAACTATCGTCAGTAAACCGACTTTACAGACAACCAATTTTTTTTTATCGACTATAAGTTGGGTCTTGACTGCTATTACACCTGATGTTAAATGATGTTGCAGTCTAAGATGGAAGCGGGCTAACTTGTTAGGAGCGGGACGAAAATAAACACCCCTTTCGGTTTCTACACGACATCGTACCGGAACGCTAAATTGCTTGGCGATACGTCTTTGTCGGTAGGGTGGTAACTAGCCACGGCGAAAACCTCCCACCAGCCAGACCAAGACAAATTAAGAAAAATCTCAATCGCCCCGCCGGGAATCGTACCCAGGACCTCCGTCTTATAAATCCACCGCGCATACCACTGCGCCACGGATGTTGTCAAAATATCAAGATATACTTATCTAGATAACTAAAACAATATATATATATTTCTTACGGTGGTTGAATTCCGAAAACAAAATAACAACCGCTTAACCGTTAAACACAGCCTCCAAGTTACAGCTACGGATTCATGTTCATCTCAATACCGGGAGAAATAAAAAGCAACGAGCGAAAAACTGCTATCAAATAGAAAAACCGGAATCCATTGAGGTCAAATGCCGGCTCAGTGACTCAAGTTACGATGAAAAAAGTGAAAGAATCAAAAGAACTTGCAAAGTGAGTGTGGAATACATGTACCTAAAGAATATGTAAATTATTACAAGTTATCTGACGAGTTAGGATTCACGTTACGAGTGACTAACGGAGAAAAACTACTAAACTTACCAAGACACACGACAGCGTGGCCAGCCAATTCAAGAAAGCCTTACTTTAAAATTCCTTTTAAATACTCAACAAATTTTTAATAACTCAATATTTCTTTACCATAAACACATGATTAATACATAAGCATATAGATGTAGATTTCTAAAACGCTGTTAATCCCATAGATAGTTATTTTTTAATAAATACATTTTTTTAAATATAGTCCGACATAAAAATAAGGAATGACAGTACAAATAAAACGAATTACATAAAAAAATAATTCGCTTACCAAATACTAGAAGGATAATGTTATCGAGTTACAAACATATTTTTAATAATTTTAAACTTACTACACCTTTCCTGTTTCATGAATTTCAATTTAATACATTCATGTAAGAAGGTATTAAAATGAAATTCATAACAAATACTATAGAGGTCTATAATTTAATCTGTAACAAAATCAAACTTCTATATTAAGGCAAGATCATTATACAAGATATACCGCAAGCGAATATTTTTAATGTCTGTGGAAAGTTAGATTATATAGGAAGTTTCAAAATAAGATGAATTAATAATTAATCTGATGAAAGCTTACGTAATGTATCCAAGGGAAGATTCTCAAATAGGCATTTATCCCGAGTAGCTATCACAGAGGATTACGATGAATGACAAATTATACCGTTTCTGATTTATTTTGTCGGCAATTTGTGAAGCTTATACAAGCCTTCGTAGGCTTGTGTATAAGTGATAGCCACGTGATAGGTTTCTATATTTATTTATTTTCATCAAAATAGTGACAAATTGTGGTATGTTGTAAAGGTCGATTTATGAGTTATAAAATACGTTAGGAATAATTATGACTATGTTCGATTTAGATTTCAATTGTGACCAAAAACATTTTTAACAAAAAATAGAACCGACTCAAAACACTAAAAAGCAAAAGATAACTGTGTCATTTAGTAGCTTTAATTTACTTAAGCATATCTATGAAGTCCGTGCCAGCCAGCCGGTTCTATTTTTTGTTAATTTTTTTTATTTCTTGTAATAAAGTTCTAGTGATTTATCCCCACGTAACGTACTCGTACTATACTGTCATACTATATTATACGGCACTAGTAGCCAAAAAGCTACCGATACCGAGACAGAGACCAAAATCGCTGTAAGCGTGCCTCCAAAATTTGAAGATTTCCTTCAATTTCCCCAGGATATCATCATCGGATCCTAACATGATGACAATGGGACCACCTTGGAAGTACGCCCTTTTTAACAAAAAAATAATTATCAAAATCCGACAACTCTGTAAAAAGTTATGCGTGGCCATACATAATATATATACACGTGTCGAATTAGCGGTAGGATTTTCTCAAACCAAGATGCATTTGGAATTCTACTTAGCGAACATATAAAAACATTGAAAAATGTATTGACTACTAGTTACCCGCGTAGTGCCCGTTCCCGTGAGAATTTCAGGATAAAATGTGTCCTTTCTGTTATTCTGAAATGTAAGCTATACTATTGTAAAGTTTTATCAAAATCCTTTCAGTAGTTATCCCCTGAAAATGTAACAAATATCCATCCATACATACAAATATTCGCCTTTAGAATATTAGTAACGGTAAAGAAACGAACGTACATTTATTAATAAATGAATTTTAATTTAACTTTGATATTAGCAAAAATATGAAAACATTTCGTAGCCAGCGATACAGAATAAAATGCATAAACGAATACCTTTTAATCAACAGGTATAATTCCAGTAAATTGTATTCAGCATAAAATATTTACAGTAATAACAAACAAATGAACAACAGTTTAAATGGCAAGGTGCCCAAGATGCTGGATATTATCTCCGTGGATTATCACTTTAGCTGGCTTACCCAATACTTACATTTTGTCTCAAATAATTATTAATCTTCACAAAATAGAGTTAACCAGCTTTTATGTGCGTGTCGTATATATTGTGTAACATGTATTACACTGATATTATAAAAGCTAAGGCCAAAATAAGTGGCGTTTTTACTCCTTCACGCTTTAATTACTAGGCAACTACGCATTTCCTAGGCAAGCGCGTTCTTCCGAAGGTTGCATCTTCGCTTACCATCGTGTTCGCATTCAAGCACAAGCTCATAACGTAAAAAATACTGAACTTGCTATGGATTTGAGATAGATTATACTCTTAAATAACAGAATCAATTTTTATCTAAAAAACTAAGTTCGCTAAAATCTGCATTTTTAAGCAATTATTTTATTTATCTACACATAAAATATTGAGTTTTAATTTCTAAACTTTAAAGAGTAGTGAAAAAAGCATACCTTGCTTTTTTGCACGTACCTTTGAAGTCACTCTCTCCTCTCTCCGAACTCTCCGTGAGTAGTTACTTAAACAACATACGGTTGTTTAAGTTTGAGTTGTTTTTTTAATTTTGTTTGCTTAGAAAATTATCAACTTTAAAGTATCTTTACTTCAAATAATTAAAAAATACATCGACGAAACCTGCTCATTATTAGATATAAATGGTTGAACATAACATCGTATAGTCAACCCCACAAACACTTTATGGTATGCCTAATTACTCTTTGATGGAGAACAACTAAGCTGTCCCGTGTCAAATGATTTGCTGTACTAATTAAGTGTGATGATATTGGTCGAGACAACTTGGTTAAGTTAATTTATGACCGCATTACCTGCAATTGGAATAGTTGACACTGTTACTAACGTCAACGATATCGAACAACAATACCTGTTGTTCAAATTATGAATGGATCTTATAATTTTATTATTGTGATTTTTTCTAGATTTGTGATTTTTAAAACATTTTTATGCGTTAAAACAACACTTATACAAAAACTAAGCAGGGATATCTTGCAAAAGTTTATAACCTATTGTTACGTATTATTTTAAGTCATTAAGTTCAGCGAATAAGTTATTTTAGAGCGAAACATCAACGTACTGAAGAATATTACTTTATATATAAAATTTAAAAATCAGTACGTCGATTCTAGAAATAAATACATCTCACTTGCATCTCGTCGATCATGCCACCTTCAGTTCGACTGTCAGTTTAATATGGCAAAATGTCATTCAAGAATACCGATTTCTGCTATATCCGATTTGCAACCGTTGTACATCGGTTCAAAACTGACGTATTTTTCAAGAATCGACATACAGTTTGCAATTGTCTGCTGTCAGTTACAAACTTGCATCTTTATGCAATATTCATTTAATTACAATTTTACCGAGAGAGTGGTAGTAGGTACCCATATTCTAAATACATGCAGGTAATCCTGTTCTACAGTTCAGTTTCGCCGAAATGCAGCCGAAAATTGAAATAATTACAGGGATGGAGACCATACTGTATCTACTCGTACTGTAAGCCTCTAAAGCGCCTATACCATTATTTTGTGATAGCAATTTGAAAATGAATTTTCGGAATTGATGATATTGAGTTTTCGCGTATATAATATGTTATCGCGTAGCATATGAACATGGTTATTACAGGGTGGGGATATTTCTAGCTGATTTTGAAAAATAATCAAATTAGAGTGTTTAAAAAACGTAATGTTGGTCATTCTTCGGCACGCGCTATAAAACAACTTCAGTCAAAAGTAGACATAGTTATACAGATATAAATATAGATATTTATTTGCTGATCTTACATGTTAGCTTTTTTAACAAAAAATGGCAAAAAAAAATAATCAAATAAGTTATAAATAAATAAAAACAAAAAACCCGACTGCTTAGAAGACGATGAAAAAAGAAAAACAAGGATCATTACATCTGTATAAATTTCTATTCCATTTATGTTTAATCTACTATACGCAGTGTCACAAGGTGGTCACCAGCGGCTCAGTAGCGCTATTCTGATGCGATGTTTTTATTTTTCGATATTATGAATACCGATTTCATCTCTATATCGCTCTGACTATACGAAAATATTATCGAGTTACAATACCAGGACCCGTATTGTTGAGTTTGGAAGTCGCTACAAAAAGCCTTAGTGTAGTGCAGTGGAAGCCTAAGGAAAAAGGAAGACATCGTGCTCGTCTGATTTACTAATAAATAAAACATACAAAATTGCAATTTATTAGTGAAGGACTGATTAACAGAACTATGTTATGAATTATTGTAATGAACAATGTCTATACACAAATATAAATGTCTTCACAGATTGCTATTTTTTTTTTTTTGTCCGAGTGTATTTTAAAAATCTTACAAATATTAACGGCGATGTCGCGTAATTAAATAAAATATCCGAAAAGCTCGTTCCGCTTCGACAAGAGTACTTTTATTCGACTTAATTTGCAAAGCCTCTATTCAATATTGTGAAAATTGCTCTATAAAAAGTCAAACAAAACGAACCCAATAATAATGCGCGTACAAAATAAAGCAACAGAAAATATCCAATATAAAATAAACCGATAAGAACTAGCTACCTGAAATTCTCGGAAAGAAAATGATAATTAGCGAAGGCTCAATTGGAAACACGTTTTAACAAAGGAAATGCCAATCTGCTTGTTCATTTTTGGAGTGTTCTCTTGAGTTTCTTAAAAAATACACAAAATTTACGTTGGGTTTTTCAAGTATCCACTGAAAATTAAAAGAGACAAAAAATTCTGTGTATACTCTCTAGTTCACGAATGTTTGTCATTTAGATTTTTTTTTACAAATAATTGATTGTAGAAAAACTTTTTGGTAAACTTTGTTACTGTTGACCAGTCCGCCAAACCGACAGTCAAAACTTGAAAGGAAAAGTCTAAAGAATATGTCGAAAGAGTGACCCTCTTGAATGACATAGTGAATAAAATTATAGGGTAATCCTTTGTATTTAGAGTAATTATAACTAAACCACAAATAGATAACTGAAAGAATATAGACGATGTGTAACGTCTCGTGTTAATTAATGCAACCCCAAGACACCGCGACTCAAGCTGACAGTAATAATTAATTCGTTTGCACAAATTAATTATCAGAGTTGTCTAGGTTAAGCGATAAGCAAAGTACAACGTCTGCACCGAGCCACGCCAGAGCCAAGACTGCCCACCAGTTGTAGACTCGCTCCTTTTGTACAACTTAGAATGACTCAAGTAGTGGGGTGAGTGGGTGTATCGAACGATGCGCAGCCGCAAGAGGGCGTAGCTGGTGCACGTGCAGTTTATAGACTTCTTTCTAGTCGCGTACGATGACACAGGCGCCGTCAAATATAATATCGCTTAATATTAACGAAAACTTCAGAAAACCCTAAAATCACAACGGTCCTCAAATCATTAAATAACTCTTACACAATAATTTAAATTCTGCCAAACATCTGCAGTACAAAAGCGATGCGCAAGAGCAAAAGAATGAGAGTGACAAAAGGCAGTACCAGACGACATGTAGACCCTCATACTCGTATTTGTTATATGGAAAAGCCGTCTTTTATCACGAAAGGTATTTCATGGAAATACAAACCAACCAGTACTATTTAAGAGCATCCAGCCTGGAGTTATCGTCTGCAGTCGGCTACGAACTCGCACTCTAAAACTTTTACCTACTCGTAATGTAACCATACCTAAAATCACAATTGCCCTCGAACCATTAAACAACTCTTACACAGTAATTTAAATTGTACCAAACATCGTTAATACAACGACGAGGAACAAGTTATAATTGTTATGTACACGAATAGCGTCTTACATCGGCGTCGAATAGGGGTTCGGACGGCTCAAGTTACAAAGATAAGTAAAAGTAAAAACCTAAATGTAATTTCGCGTCGATCCCCGTCTTGGGACTATGCTTCGCCTTTACTTTCTTGTACTGAAAACCCGAAAACTTTGTTATAAATGACTACATAATGGCGTGTCGCAATTTCGTGGTAGGAAATTGGGAGTTTGTTGAGTCAATTAATTAAGCTTCTAAAGCTTCTTGGTGAAAGATATTGATATCCGTAAGAACGCAAATTTTTTTAAAGTGAAATCAAATATTACCTTCTACCAGGCTGACTTCTCCTGCGTTTTATTGGTATTTTCGTATAACTTCTTCTGTTCTTCCTATAACCCATTTAGCTCTCTTTTGTTATTTTTAATTTATTCTACCTAGGGGCTACCCCAATAAGGAGGGCTGTTATTCCGATGCAGTTTAGCGGGCTCAGGGTATAAGGTAGTAATGAGTAGGAACGACAGCTTAACGTGCTTTCCTAGGCACAGCACCACCTTCCGAGCTGATGACTTGAACCTCGTGATCCACAGCCACGTAGACTAACATTTCAAACGTGATAATTTTAATTACTGAACTAGTATTCTAAATGCGTTTGTAATTTATTTAGTTACGGCGTAACAGCAAAACAGTATTAAAAGTAGGTAGATTAAGTATAGAAGAAGAAAAAGAAGAAGAAGAAGAATATTTATTTAGAAAAACACCACTAATAGAAATATAATACAACAACATACAATAAGATGCAGGATGTGACTATGATGTGATCCCAAACAGGACCTCACTGAGCATTTTGCAGTGCCCTTCAGGACACCGCGCTGGTCTTCCGTAAAGCCCGTAAGATGAGGTGACGTCTGGACATATTAATATATAAATAGATAATAAAATATAAATGAGTTACATTATGTTAAAGTTATACAAATATAAAAAATAATAAATAGAGGTTATATATATTAGAAGAAGTAAACATGAACAATACATAAATGAGAAAAGAATAGACAAATATGAAGTATCTACCTACTTTTAATTATGTTTAAATACCTACTACCTTTTTTAAAAACAGAGGCAGATAGTAGATGAAGATGGAGATAAGCTTATATTTTTATGACAGAATTTAATAAAGAGTTCCTGTGGGACTTTTAAAAACCCGCGCGGAAATGTCGTAAAGTACTTATAACAAACTCTAAATCAGTCAGAATATTATTTGCTTTATTATGTCAACTCGAGTTAAAGTTAGGCGCCGGAAAGTAAACCAGCTATTAAATATAGATAGCGACTTACATTATTTACAATCGGGTCAAGAGAGGGTTCAAACAGCTCGAGTTACAAAGGCAAGTAGGTAGAAAGCCGAAACGTAATTTTTCCGCCTCGACATTCGTCTGGGGACTTCGCTGTCCTTTTTTCTTTCCCGATAACTTTGTTATAATTTATTGCTTAAGCGACAAACTACAAAGTGTAAGGTTGTGTTCAGATGGTCAAGACTTAGTCGCGTGTCAACGTGCTTCATACCGTGTTTTGATAAATGGCAATGATGGAAAGGTAACGTTGGCACTCATCGTTCTCCGTGGCGCAGTGGTATGCGCGGTGGATTTATAAGACGGAGGTCCTAGGTCCTTCGATTCCCGGCAGGGCAGATTGAGATTTTTCTTAATTTGTGTTGGTCTGGCTGGTGGGAGGCTTTCGCCGTGGCTAGTTACCACCCTACCGACAAAGACGTACCGCCAAGCGATTTAGCGTTCCGGTACGATGTCGTGTATAAACCGAAAGGGGTGTGGATTTCATCCTACTCCTAACTACACTTTAGCCCGCTTCCATCTTAGATTGCATCATCACTTAACATCAGGTGTGATAGCAGTCAAGGGCTAACTTGTAGTCGATAAAAAAAAATACAGGGTCTATCTACTTTTGGAAAACGATTTAGTTTTTGCGTGCGAAAGTGAAGGAGTAGGATGTTTTTTGCCAACTTGTGTCTCTCCCTGCATTTTGAAGTACACGTTTGTGCTTTCAACTAACTAGTACTACGTTTATTTAAAACCGAACCTTCTTCATAAGATGGAAGAACTATAACCAGCCGTGTAGTCAGTTTAGAAATTTATCGTGCCACCACTGATGAGGCGTGGTTCATCATCATCAGTCATAGATACCACCGTCTTCAATATAGTCTCACAAATGTTCACCTCGAGTAAATTACAGCCTGATGTCAATAGAAACGAAAATTTCGGTCAGGTTTATGACTTATTGTCCCCGGGGATCGTACCGTAATACATTTTGACGGAAATGTTCAATTATATTATCCAATTTTTAAAAAGGATTTTTAATAAAATTTTATGTAAAAAGAAGAAAATCTTCGTCCAGACACTCGTGACGTTTTCATCGCTGAGCCATGTTCGTTGATCAATTTCAGATGCAATGAACCGTGACTTTCTTTCGTCTGGAACATTTTTATTCCACATTTGTGACTAGTTTAACGTTGGGATTCGTGCGAATTTTTCGTTTCAATCCAAAATTTGAATTCTGAAAAGAAATTAACGTGACGTCATCAACAACCATTTTGGCGCCGGCATTTTGCGGCTTATCTCCCAAATCGCTAACGTATGCCGGGCGTAAATAAATGAATTTCGGGCTTTAATTTTGGAAAGCAAATAAGAAAATAAAAATAAAAATGCTTCTGTCAAGTGTTCCATGCGTAATATTTAATGGGAGGGCGCGTTATAAGCCAAAAATAAAACAAAGATAAAAAATACATAGGTGGGCTCATTTCTAAGCAGAAAACTCTACCAGCCAATATTATTACAGAATATTAAGTGAGTTTGTATTTCGAAAGAATATTTGGTTTTGGTGGAAAGGATAAAGCAAAAGCTGTATTACCTCAGAAAAACTAATTTTGACAAGAAAAAAGAAACTTTTTTTTTTAAAACTGCAGGTGACAACTCGGAGTATACACTACGTTTGTTATAATTTTAATGATTCACAAAATGTCAAAAATAGACCAAGTCAGGAAATATTTGCTATATATTATAGTTATAAACGGCTCACTAGAAGGCCACGCCTCCCTTCTCATAGGAGAGGGGAAATGGTAGATGATAGTTATACTAATGGATTGCGAAACATCTAAATTTTATGTTATTATTATATAACAACTGTATATAGACGAAGTCGTTTATAACACAAGCATAAGTTATTTAATATTTGTGCAAAACAGACAGGCTAACAGACATATATGTGTAATATGAATATGTGCCGTGTCAGCCTTGTCTAGACCCTACTCAAAGACAGGCGATAATGGACGTCACTTGATATCTTATATCTTAGCTCGAGTTTACTTTTAACGTGATTCAACTTTTGCGAGAACAATCTTCTAATATTTATCCAAATACACGTTTTTGTCCATGATATCTAAGATAGATAGATAGTTTATCATCATCATCACATCAGCCGATGGAATCCACTGCTGGATCCCAAATTCCATCAGCTCTTCGAGGTTAAGGCTTAGTTATGTTAAGGTTAAGTTTCTTTAATTAACGTGGCATCTAATAGTGGAAAAAAAATCTATTAAAATCATTACTTCTTGAGATTCTCGCTTTGGACCTAGTGTTATCTTAGTTTTCTTCGGCTTTAGGACTTAGTGTAGGTATTGGCTAGTTTTACTTTCCCTCAATATTATTATAATTATATTTATTATCTACCAAAGGCTATTTTATAATTCTTACTAAAGTAAAACATTTTCATTTTATTTCTGTTTTAATTTTAAAGGTATTGTCTGGTTGGCCATTTTTAAAAAAATATTTACGTTTCTAGAATTTAAAATGTGTTTATTATTGGTGTAGTTATTTTGAACAAAATAATATATTAGTAGAGGCTTGTTTCATAACTAAGTAAAAAAGTATTTCAAGACGTGAAATTACCTCATAACAGCAAAACGGTGGCGAGGTCAGTTCAGGAAGTTATTTATTAATTTAATAACTGCTGCCATTGTGCTCTAACGGGATTGTACTTTTTTTCTTCAACTTTATAAAGTTTGAAATTACAAGTTTACGTGAAATTTTATAGATTTTTTTAATTAACTGTTAAGATAAAATATTAAAGTCTTTAATTTTACAATAACGCAAAGTTCCTAGCTATCGTTAATTTTTGTGCGGGATTTTCTTCTGATTTTGTATTCCTTATTAAATCCTATCATTTTAACAAAAATAACTTTTTATAATTAAAAAAAAATCATTAATTTACGGGTTAATGTGACCTGGTCAGCAGACCTGGGGTAAACGATTGAATATAGAATTGAAGCTCTTCTAGCCTCTGAATTTGACTCCGGCTGAACAAAGGATATTTTCTTCTTACCGTACGAGGTACGAGTACCTATACTAGTATCTTGGTTTATAGAGATTAAAATACGTTGCGTTATAGTTAGATTTGCTGACTTAGATTAGTTTTGACGGTTATTAAAATCTATAAAATAATTTTAAATTTTAATTTAGCTCTATTTTAATTAAAAAAAGTTTGTGTCTATGTTTTATTTCAATTTTCAGTAAAAATCAACACTTTTTAAAATTATATTTTGTGTGAATTCGTGTTTGAGTAATAAATGATTGAGTAAAAATTGCCAATCTTATAACACGTACTTATGTAGGTATCATTTTATAATATAATAGGTAATGTAATAGTCTAGTTCACGAGAATTTAAAATGTTGAGGTCCATTTCACAAGTTTGGTTTGGTGGAGACAATGATGGATTCAAAATGTCCAACACCCCTAAAACAAATCTATTGAAGACAGTGATTTATTTATGTACATCTCGTTTTTGTCCTTGCGAAAGGAAAGAGACGTATAACAAATAGGTAGTTTATTCCTAGGTGCTTTATTCGAAATAAATTTGATGTAAATAGCTACTACTTTTCATTATTAGCTGACTGCTTTATGACCCGACAGAGAATAAATGGCGCGGAACTATGGCCGGTTATGTTTTTGTAGTCCATTTAAGAAAGGGGTTTCAGAAGGGAAAATTAGTGTCAGTTGACCTGTTTCCAAATTTCCATATTTACCTTGGTACGGAGGTGATACAAGTTATTTCTTGTTACAACTCTATGGCAGAGCACATTAGATAATATGTTCACTATTTTTAACACTTTAGTTAAAGGTTAAGTTCAAGGTGGGTGGGGTTACAGATTGAACATGTCTGTATATGAGTTTAGCTGTGACATCGTAGCTACTCAACGAATCGATTACGAAGCGGTTTCAATTTTGATCAATTAATGCGTAAAATTCGATAAACCAATCCTAAATTTAAAACTTATACCCGCATTTTTATATTTGAATGAAAAGTATTTATTATACGAATGTCGTTTTCCTAGCAACATAAATAGTCACGCGAAAGTAACTCCCCACATTTTGTCAGGGGTTAAAAATGTCAAAGGTCACAACAAGGTGATAAAGCATTTTTTGCATAAAATAGCACTTCGCTCAGTGTAAGCATAACATTTCGACGCAGCGTCGCCAATTTAAAACTTGTACTCATAAATTTCGCATTTCCTGTCTGAAGTTTTAGTAAACTTTGCATTTTGGCGTGCTGAATTTTATATCAACTTACAACAGTGTACAGTTGTTTGTTGAGAGATACCAACATCGTCAACGAGAAACTTTAAGATTAAAAACAATAATTATGTGGTATATCATAGTTGTTTTTAATTTGAAATTTACTATAGTAAAATTAAAAAAAAACAGGATTAGCTCAGGCAATTTAAGACGACACTATGTCAGGTATTGAGGACGACTTTCTCTATTTATCAAAAGAATCAAAGAGTTTGTGTCGATTTATTGCAAAATTACTATGGTCGCCTTCCATCTACAGCATCAGATCAGCTCTGTCATCATACAAGTGCATGCAAAATTTCAGCTCAATAGGAAACCGGGATGTTGGTTTTATCTTGCAAGATTTTATTACATAAATCTCGGGATGAGTAGAACTATGTAAATTTTGCTAAGCTTGTTAAAAATTTTCACTTTCTATTAAATAATTATTACTGAAGATAAAAATTTACTACTACAATCCTAATCTATACTAATATTATGAAGCTGAAGAGTTTGTTTGTTTGTTTCTTTGTTTGTTTGAACGCGCTATTCTCAGGAACTACTGGTTCGAATTGAAAAATTATTTTTGTGTTGAATAGACCATTTATCGAGAAAGGCTTTAGGCTATATAACATTACGCTGCAACTATTTCGACCGAAGAAATAATGGAAAATGTGAATGTGAAAATTATTCATCCTTGAGGGCTTCCGTTGCGCGCGCTGCGAGAACGGTTTAAGATACCAAAAATATATATATATATATATATATATATACAATTATTTATATTGAAAAAATATTATTTTAAAAAAATGTTCACGACAGTATATGTCTATCTTTTAGGATTAACTCACTAGAACCGTTTTTATGGTAATCAAATGTACTATAATATCGTACAATGTTTAACAAATTAGAATAGTTTTAAATAGATCTTAGTACACGGGATGGGACGAAGGATATTGGTTGGCGGGAAACTATAAAAAAATTAAATTGAGAGGGGGAGCGGGAAATGAGCACACTTTATATGAAAGTCTGTCTTTAAAATAAGAAGGGGACCTAAGAGGTTTTCACGTGGAAGAAGTCGCGGGTGACTGCTATAATATATAATAACTATAATAATATTATAAATGAAAAGTTTGTAAGTATGGATGGATGTTTATTTCTCTTTCACACAAAAATCACTGAATTTTGATGAAAATTCAACTTTTTTATGGCAATGGGAACTACGCAAGTGAAACCACGTGCGACCTTTAGTCTTTTATTAAACTACCAGCTCTATGTAGGTATATGCATATCAAACGAAAATCAAACTTGTTAGAACAAAATGGCGATGGCAGGAAGTTCGATCATTAATCAAATCCCCAAGACTTACTTGCCAGTTTTCTTGTTTCCATTAAGGATAAGACAAAAGCCAACATTTTTCAAGAAATATACCTTCTTATGAAAATCAAATACCTTTTGTTTTATTGTATATTCATAAAGGTAAAAAGATAATTTTATTGTTTAAAGAAATTTTTTTACGAATTATGAAACACAATATGCCTTCAAGGAAGAACAAGAGTTAATATTGATTTCGTTAGTTGTACTAAAAATTACTTACCAAAAGTTATTTATAAAGGTGAATCGCGAGTATAGCTTAAATTTAAAATATTTTGCATTGATTTTCTTATCCATTGTCATTGCCTCCATTATCCATGAAATTGAAATGATCAATTCGTGATCATATAAGAGCACTAGATATTGTTTAAAATTCTTAGTATAACAGCAGTAATATATTTAAAGTTATATCAATCTATTGTATTGCTCTATAAGGAATCGCTTACTTAGCCTGATCGGATTAAACCTGGTCACGATTCTCGTAAGCTGTCTGCAGTTGTGACGAGTTGTTGTTGAGCTTAGGAATTGGCGCTATCTTCGAAACTACTCTTGTACTCTGATTGAGGGTCAGATTTTAAGCGGTTTCCTAGCGACCCGAAGTGAGTAAGAAATGAAGATATTTGCGCTCGCTTCAATATGATATAGATATTACAATATACTGTTAGTTTTATCTATTTTAGAATAAGCTTCTATTATAATCACTTTTTGTTGTTATTTTATAAAGTATTTTATAATTGTTGATTTGATTCTCTTTTTTAACCGACGAAAAAAAACGAAGGAGGTTCTCAATTCGACACGTATACTTTTTTTTATGTATGACAACGCGTAACTTCTTACAGTGTTGTCCGATTTTGATAATTCTTTTTTTATTAGAAAGGGCACACTTCCAAGGTGGTCCCATTGTCATAGTTAGGATTATGGATATCCTCAGAAAATTGAAGGAAAGAAAATTGATTTCGGTTTTAGTGTAAGTACAGCATGACAGACATTAAATTTGTTAGTAGGTCTGTTATGGGGCATAAATCATTAAAAAGTAAAAAATAAAAATTTTTAACAAAACATTAAATGTTTAAACATAACTGTGTTATTAGTTGCTTTAATTCATACTTATTTAGGTCGTGCCGCCAAGGATACTACTTTAAGGACATTAGAACCCATAAACTGCTTTCTAGGTAAAATAAATGTTCCTTTAACTTGCTGGCACCGTTTGTTGTAAAGCAACTAAAGGAGACAGTTATTTTTTGTTTTTTAGTGTATTCTTAGTCGGTTATATTTTTTGTTAAAAAATTTTATTTCTGTTTTTCTAATTCTTTGTAGATGCTGCAACCCTTGTAATTTGCTGGGTGATTTTAACCACTTAAGACGCATTTAATTGAATCAGATCGATTTTTGCGAGAGCAATCTTTTGAGGCGTGATTCCCAGCACATTTTATGCAGTTGGGCTTTCGGTGACAATATTATGCTTTTGTGTGTCCGTAGTTTTGGCAGTTCTTTTTTATCGACTACAAGTTAGCGCACTGTGGAATGTGACGTGTTGGTCTGGGAGGTTCAAACGTTATCCGTCACTTCAAATGACTTTTAATGTCGTATATTTGTTTATTGTTTTGGAGACAATTCCACTATGAACATGTGCAGTGGTTTCTTTCTCAAAGAAACCACTGCACATGTTTTATTTTTTTTTGAAACAGTGCAGTGTTTCAAAAAAAAATAAAGGTTTTTAGTATCTGAATTTATTTTGCAATATTCACACGACGACGTCAGAAGGAGAAGACAAACAATACTTTGCTTCTTCTCTCTTAAGTTCATTCCTTTTATGGTCTTTATTTTTATTATAATAATTATATAAATATAAACATTGGTAAATATATAGTAAACATTAATCATTGGTAGGTATATTGAAAAATGTAATATAATATCGTAACGAGTTGCGAGTACAAGTCTTTTCATTAGCAATATACAAGGATCCTTTAATAAAACTAAACTAAAATGCTTACCAGTTTAATAGTAAAAGGTTTATACAAAGCTAATCTTTTTATAGAGGGATGTGATCAAGGGATTGCTGTGATATGACCAATGGGATTGTTGCATCTTAGTGAGCTAGATTAGCTCGAATGCTATTAGGTCAAACATTAAGGTTTTAAAGTATTGGAAAATAGAGAAGTAGAAGAAAATAGAGAGTAGAAGATTAAAGAAAACGATGCAATGACTATTTTGTAGATATTTGTTACTCAACCACGGCTTTACGGGTAAACGGATCTGAATAAATAATGGCAAAAAGATCGACGATATAATTGATCTCTCAGTTGCCTCTGTGATACTACGAGTAGATATCACATAGGTAACTAACAGAAATGGGATCTAGTTACGTAAGTGAGATTTCGGGTCATCGCAATAAAACAGAGTATATAATGTCTCAGTACCTTCTCTTCTTCCCTCAAACATTTTTAAAGTCTCGAAGAAAAAAGAATATCGTTCTAAAGTTATAGTGCAACTCTGACTAAGTAGTAGGTATACATGTGTCAAAGTTAGTTCATATTTAATCCAGCTTTGAACACCGGCACATAGAAATATCGGCTGACAAAATGAACGTGTATTTGTTACCGCTGAATAGAAAAATAAACATGCTTCATATTGCACGAATTATTTGGTTGTTCGGTTTACTGGGAGTTTGTATGGCCCGAAGTAAAGAGAAAAAATAAGTTACGGTATTTTTAACAATTTTATTCTTACATAAATTGTATGACATTAGGATTAGAATATTTCAACGACCCTCTACTATGCCAGACCTCTCTTTTTACAAAAGAGGATATATTATAGAGTATTGTGTCGCCATGCTGCTCCAATGTAGGTTCACGACTTCAAGTCATTATGTTTGTCTCTCTACGATAATAACCAGTTATATCCGAAGGCGCAAAAGTGTTACACCACTAAGTTCCGAACTCCAGGCTGAAAATGTTTACTTAGAATTTTTCAATAAAACATCTCTATATTTAATAATCCGATCTAGGCCTTGTACCCGGTACTGTGTGAGTCGAAGCCACGTTGGCTATCCACTAGACTAACAAGGCAAGTAAGGCAGATAACAAAACCAGGATTTCATGACCCAAAGTACGTTGGCTAACAACTAGATCACCTAGGCTTAACTACAGTGGCAGATAACCCCAAAATTGAGGGCCTGTTATTCTACAGAAGTTTAGCAAACAGCTTCTATCTGAAGGGCAAGATAAACTCCAGAGAGCGTCCCACTGGAATTATTATTATTCGTCAAAATATTTACAGTGCTATAAAAAGGGAACGCTGTTTGTCTTATCCCTTTTATCGCAACTTTTTTGTATTGTATAATCCTAGTATATAAAAATACTAGCGAATGCCAACAATTTCGTTTGCATGAAAATCCTAAAAAATTACATTCTTTATTAAACCAACCGAATTTGGAATTACTCTATCTTTTGTTCAAAATCGCTCTAATAATTGTTACTTAATTTAAAAATTGAAGCCTACATTGAAAAGCGCCTGAAATATAGAAGAAAATTATAAGAAGAATAGTTTAAGACTTAATTCATATCGGCGCAGTGTTAAATCTTTTAGAAAGTTTATTTCAATTTTCCCATCATTAAGATAGAAGGCTACAATTTAAAAACAAAAATAAAAGAATTGAATTTATAGCACGTCGCTTGATTCCTTATGTCTGTAACTTGTAGTTAAAAGCATGATGCATCGCGACGCTATGACTCTGTGCCAATGTGAGTTGAGAACAAATACTTCCAAAACTGAAGATTTGTTTGGCATTTATTAAAATATTTGATTCGTGATTCTACTTAAGCAATACCTTAAAAAGGTTTCATCATAACAAAAGAACATACTTTGTATGTAATATGGGTAGGTATGTTCATTCTGCCAAACTGGCAATTCATTCGTGCATAATCTCCGACCACGCTAATAGTTCTCTAATGGTAGGCGCCGTGTACGTACTTCTACATTGTTAATCGATTGTAAGCCACAATTTAGTTATGGTTTGTCGTACAATGAACTGTCTAGTAGTCTGGTTTATCTTTACATATTGTCAGAGTAGGCTTCTGTGAGTAGCTGTAGGTACTGAAGAATAATATGTTGTGAAAACTAGGTCTAGGCTCATAATAGTGTTCATAGGAGTATTTAAGTCATCTTATTGTTTATTTTAAAATGTTTCAAAAATATTTTCCAAAAGTATTTTTTACAGGCTTTTATTTAATTTGCCTTAAATTAAACCCTAACTAGTAATTGTGAACCCTATGAATTGAATTTTGAATGTAAAATTTTGTATGCATTTTGCATGACAATACAATATTATAAAGCTAGAATTTATATGAATGTGGCTATAGGAACTTTGCAATAAAACAATACAACCTCATCAGGTTTGGTCTTGATTGATTTGTATTGACTAGATTTTTGATCGTGTTTGACAAGCGGGGTCTAGTTCTGGAGCTGGAAGTTTTCCACAAGAACTTCGCAATTAAATGTCGAGCCAAAACTCAATTGATCCATCTCGATCAGTAGATAACTTTGGCGTACATGATATTGCAAAATTTTTTTGTAAAAAGTTTCTTTGTCAATTCATACTTTTTAAGAAGTATAGTTATCGATAAAACTCAATTTTTTTTTTAATTTTATCGGCATAAAATAATTTCAACCTGTTTTAATTATTTTCTATATTACTAAAATAGATAAACAGATAAACTCACGTGATTATTTTAGCGGCGCAAATCAACCGGTAGGTTTACGCCGCATTGCCTACAATAAACATTTGAATTTAGTCGTTTTCAGATTTCAATATTAACAGAAACATTTTATTAAAGCTCTTTTGAAACATTAATAAAAGAAACGTTTTAAACCTTTAACCCTTGTAGGTAAAATTAAAATTAAAGTTAAGATTTATTTTTTTATTTATTTAAACAAAAATATACATTTTAATACAACATTTCAAAAATTGTTAAAACGGTGCAACAAAAACTCCTAAAAAAAATTCCTAATTATACTTTTAGGTAGGTAAGTACGAGTACGATATGCGTAGATGTGTAATTAAGAAGAACAAAATATGTGAGGGTAGTTACAAAATAATACCGATTACAGGTGCCTCGCTGCACTGATGTGACGCATTAGATCAGTTTAAATAAAACATAAACAGGATGTTCCAAATAACATTTCATACTTGTAGGAAATATTTCTTGAGTTTTTCTTTTATATTCTTTGGGTTGATTTCTTGCTTTAACTTGTAGGGCAACGTGTTTAGCAATGTAGGAACAATAAACTCCAGGGTTTGCCTGCCGTACAAGTTGTTACATCGGGGAGTTATAAGTTTGGCGTTTAAAGTGTGCTAGTTACGCGGCTAGTTTAAAAATACTTAGTCCTTAACAAAAGCTAGCCAAGTATTTCGGAACGTATAGTCTATGTCTAATAAGACGAATTTTAGGTTATTCTTATTTAGAAATTAGATAAGTACTTAAATATTAAAATAAAAGGGGATATTTACAAGAAAAACAAGCCATCTGATTATTCAACCAAAGGCAAGGTGCTCAACACACTGGCGCTATTTCCCCTCTAAATAGCCAGCACCACCAGCACGTGGATACATGGAATGTTTATTTTATAATTAAAATAGTACACCTCTCTGTATTAAGAATAGGTATAGGTAATCCACAGACGACATTACCGGAACGCTAAATTGCTTGGCGATACGTCTTTGTTATTTGCAGATAAATCCATAGTGCTCGTATAAATCCACCACGCGTAACGTACCTCAAACACCCCTTATGTAAATCGTAGCGCCCGGGGGCCCAACGTGGCAAGGCATGGAAGTTTATCAAACTTAATACGCTCGCAATCGATTTCCATATCAGACAAGAATGGCTGCTTATCAATTTTATAGCTTTGTCGAAGCGGTGGAAATAAGCTACGGTGACAGACATTGTTGTCTAGGACAGAAATAAAGCAATTTTCGATAACATTGTGGAATATCGAAGGCATGAGAGGTAAGATGTTGAGAGAAAAATCTATTTTCGATGTGATTTTAGACTTATCGCGTGTTGAGTACTTTTTGAGCTAGTGAGTACGCTTTGATTTGTTAAACTAAGCACTGGGTTTTAATGCGGTTTTCATCAACAGATAGAGTGCGAAAGGATTACAAAAATATTTGATTAAGAAAGGGTTGACGGTTTTCACAGATATGAAGTTGTGGGAATCAGATAATAGGTATATATAATTACGGTAAGAGTGAATAATTAATGATTATTAATAATTATCTATTATTATTAATAATTACCGAAAGTCGAGGTAAAAGTGATAAATTAATCACATTTGTCGCTTATTATTAATAATTTGACCCTAGTAGTGGTAAATGTAATAAATGACCAAGGGCGGGGCGGTGTGTGCAACGTGCGAGAGGCGCGGGGGGATGCCACGCGAGTGAACCGCCTAAGGTTGCAAGGAAAACTTTGTCAATATTAATGAGGTTCCTAATTAAACTTGCAGTCTGCGAGAATGTGCCCGCAAGGTCCCCCTGACGCCCCCTATGTATTTTTTACAAAAAGCACAATAAGGACTTCCAGGCTCACAAGTTTTCTGAGTTTTTTAACGCCCCAACCCGCCTCCTATTAACGGCTCCTATTTCTGGGTGGTTTACAAAAAAAAAATAAGGGCTTCCGGGCTCAAGTTTTCTGAGTGGTCATAAAATAAATATAAACCTAACTAATAGTAAATAACCAACAAATTTAAAAAATTAAAATATAATAAAATTGTATTCTAGTTCAGAATATGTGAATTTGTTGTCCTTTCGTTTTAAAGCAAGTACAAGTAACATTGTTTGTTTGATCTCAAATTAAAATAATTGTAAGACTGTGTTTAATATTTTAAATAAGTACCTACTGGTCAAAAAACATTGGGTTTTTATTTATTTTATCACTTTCACCAATATGTGTCATGAATTATTAATAATTACCAATAAAGGTAATAAATTTCGATCGTTTATTAACATTTACCAAAACATGTGGTTATTATTAATAATTTTGTAAAATTATTAATAACTTTCAATTAATCACATTTACCGTAACATATATATATATCTGCAGGGTTAGGGGGTCGGATTCCAGAACGAAAAGTAGAGAGTTCAATCCTCACCTATGGGATGGTATGTAGTACCCTAACACAGGAAAAAAATGATCACTTTTAAAGAAATATCCAAATATATTTTCAAAAATACTTATAAATTAATTAATACGGTTTGAAAATGTCTATTTAAATAGTGGTCGCCCGCTGGTCCGCCCGCGTAGTTACTATTTCCGTAGGGAATATCAAAATAAAAATTTTAAATAAAAAAACTGTGAGTAAATAAGATATTTGTTCCTTTTGCCGTGGAGACCCTTGGGAGCATGGAGCATTGTTCTTCATCCGTAATATTTCACCGCGCCTAATTGCCTCAACTGGTGACAGAAGGGCTGGCTCGTTTTTTGCAACGGATTAACCTGGTTATCCAACACGGAAATGCAGCCAGTATTCTAGCCACTTCACGAGGGCAGGATTTGTATAGTTATAAGGATAAGTTAGCTTAAGTTCCTTATTAGTAATTATTAATTAAGTAATTTATTTTCAAATAAAAATAAATGAGATAAATCTATACTAATATTATAAAGAGGTAAAGTTTGTAAGTTTGTAAATAAAGATCTTTCGGGGCTAATCTTCGGAACTACTGATCCGATTTAAAAACAAAGAGGTACCACTATATTTTATTTTTGTATTGTATTTATTAACTGAGTTATCACAGTTTTTGTCGCGCATGTTAATTAGTTATATAGTTTCGGAGATATTACAAAATTTCTAACAAACATGACAATGCCGCTATATCGTCCAAATTAAGTTGACCTCCTCCGTGTTATGTTATACGTACTGAATGAAATGGGTCAACATTTTGGTACTGATATTTTTAGAGAATTCCATCTTTGATCTTTTCTTTTCTCAATTTATTTGGCATCACCATATTTCTTAACATAGGTGTGATCGCTGTAAAGGGCCAAACATGTCGGATTGTAAATTATTTCGTTTATTAAGAAAGATAGATCAAAACTGAAGTATATAAGCTATCACATCAGCTTGCCATGAATATAATTGTTAATGTTAATAAATAATAATGTTTTTTATTAGTCGGAGGATATTGCTTCACGGGAAATTATAAAATATTTAATTGAGAAGGGTCGAAAAGAGTCAGACTGTCAAAAATGAAGAAAAAAATTTAGTACCGTATATACTTCTAAATGCATATAAACAAAAGCTGTTAATTTGACATTACAAACAGACACTTTTATTTTATTTAGGTATTTGCATAAATAACATTTAACGTTAGATGTTTTGAAATCTCTTTTTGTATTCCAAATTCACATACTACATAAACAGTCGATTAGGATTATAAAAAACACGTATATGTAGATAAGCCATTGGCATTGAAGGTAACACTTTGAGTAGGGTCCGTTGCGGAAGACTATTTTGGTATCCCAGGGGTCTACACAAAATCGGTAGCAAAGTGTAACGGACGATGGAAACCGACTGCGGAGTGATTTATTTTAATTGAAGCCCCTTTTTGAATCAAATATATTATTCAACCACCACTCAATTATGCTGTTGCACGTTCACTATGATAACTGAAATTTATCTTAAAGCTCTACTTAGGAGTTTTAAGGAAGATTTTAGTAAGGAAATTGTACGAATATCTCTGGAGTTATAAAGAAAATTTCATGAAATTTAGTTTAGTTAATTAAATACGATCTGTGATTTGCGCTTTTTCTTGCTTGGTTTTTAAAATAGCTTACCCTTTTGAAGTGGAACTAAACATTTATATAAAGGCATAAAAAAAATAAAACCGACTTTAAAAAAGCTTTAAAATGTGAATGTGAAACGTAATGGCATCATTTAGTTACTTAAAAGTACTTAATCATATCTATAAAGTTAGTGCCATCCAAGTTCAAGGAAAGTTTATACAACGAGGTAGCAAAGCACTGTGGGTTTTGGGTAACGTCCTTAAAGTAGAAGGCTTAGGAGGCAAGGAGAACCTCCTCTGTTTCGTCGTCAGTTAAAAATATACACTCGATTGATTTGAAATTTAGCGTAATTATTCATTGTCAGCTCACTTAGCTTGATTTCCATATTCTATGGTAAAATGGATAAAACACAGCATTTGGTGGTAGGCTTTTGGCAAAGTGACAAAGACGAACCGCCAAGCGATTTAGTTCCAATACGTTAGTGTAGAAACCGAAAGGGGTGTGGATTTCATCCAACTCCTAACAAGTTAGCCCGCTTTCATCTCAGATTGCATCATTATTTAACATCAAGTGTGATAGCAGTCAAGGGCTAACTTGTAGTGGTTAAAAAAAAAGAAAAATTCTTTAAAACCTGCAAAAATGGCCGCTCCATCATCGATTCCCGTCCCCATAGAAGGCAAAATATTGTTCAAGGTTGTTGGCTTTAGTAGCCGTGAACAAACAAACTGAAAAAGCCTTTCGCGTTATCAAATTACTAAAGGACAAACGAAACCCAATAAAATTTTATTTACACAAAGAAAATATAAGAAAAATATACTTTTTAAAAAATGCCCACTGAAGTATTTTCAGAATTGCTAGCTTTACTACAAAACATTTAACAGTTCTCAAACTATTGTTCTGCCCATGGTTTTTAGACGACAAATAAAACGACGTTCTTTGATTGATTAGTTTTGTTAGTAGTCACACACATTTTTCTTTCGGTTACTGTTAATATAATTAAGTTTTTATATACTTTGGCTGTAGAACGAAAAAATTCGACAATTAAATTTAACACAGACTGATTGATGTTTCACGATCGCTTACCAATTTAATAACTAAAATTTCACTAAAATATTTTCGGGAAAATAATAAATATAATCAGACTCAACATACGTTTTTATATTTCTGTTTACAGCTAAATATTTTTTTACGATAAAGCCTAAAAATAACGTGATTTTTAACGGAGTGCATTTATTTCGACTAGCTTCACAACAATAATCCACGTTAGTTTTAGCTGTTTTTCTATATCAAAATACATCTTCTTCTTCTTCATTTCCTGGGCAGTAGGTAGGGCACTTGGCCAGTGAGTTGGCCGTTGTGCGTGGGTCTCTTGGTGTAGGCTCCCGCTGACACAATTGCCTCATGGAGTGTCGCTTTGGAGCCAATGTATGTTTCACGTTGTTCCGATACCCCTCTGCAACTGAGCATAACGTGTATCGGTGTCTCGTCGTGTTACAGACAAGCCTGCATAATGGACTGTCGGTCATACCTAGAAGTGAGAAGTGTTGGTATCAAAATACATATTTTAAATAATACTTAAATGATGCATTAAAAATACAATAGATTGTATAAAAACAAGGTTGTTTGGCTTTAGCATCTGTGACCCAGCAAACTGAAAAATCATTTTGGGTTACAAATTAAAAAGGCAATCGAAACTCAATAAAACTTTAGTTACACAACGAAAATATAAGAAAAATATACTTTTTAAAAAATGCCCACTGAAGTATTTTCAGAATTGCTAGCTTTACTACAAAACATTTAACAGTTCTAAAACTTTTGTTCTGCCCAAAGTCATTCGACGACAAATAAAACGACGTTCTTTGATTGACTGGTTTTGTTAGTGGTCACACGCATTTTTCTTTTATTTACTGTTAATGTAATTAAGTTTTTATATTCTTTTGCTGTAGAAAGAAAAAATTCGATAATGAAATTAAACACAGACTGATTGATGTTTCACGATCGCTTACCAATTTAATAACTAAAATTTCTTAATTCTAAAATATTTTCGGGAAAACAATAAATATAATCAGACTCAACATATATTTTTCTATTTCTGTTTACAGCTAAATAATTTTTTACGCTAAAGCCTAAGTGCATTTATTTCGACTAGCTTCACAACAATAAACCACGTTAGTTTTAGCTGTTTTTCTATATCAAAATACATCTTCTTCTTCTTAATTTCCTGGGTATTTTCCGCTCTTGGCCAGTGACTTGGCCGTTGTGCGTGGGTCCCTTGGTGTAGGCTCCCGCTGACTCACTCCAGCCAGCCGAGCTAAAAGCTCCATAAGCTAGGAGGCGTAAGTCTCCAATTGCTCATGGAGTGTCGCTTGGAGCCAATGTATGTTTCACGTTGTTCCGATACCCCTCTGCAACTGAGCATAACGTGTATCGGTGTCTCGTTGTGTTCCAGACAAGCCCTGCATAATGGGCTGTCGGTTATACCTAGAAGTGAGAGGTGTTGGTATCAAAATACATATTTTAAATAATACCTCTCTCTTTATCATGTTCTTAAAATATTTGCAAATTTTCCTTTGTCAGATATAATTCATAGGTTTGGTCAAACAAAAAGTTCTTTGATTAACAATCTTTGGTAAGAGTTTTTAAAATAATATTTTTCAGAGCATATTACACATTCAGGATATTTCATATTCTAGACAGAGACGTCATATTATGATAAAAAGTAGGTGTAGTAAGACGATAAAGCGTAGATTGCTTCTGGTGGAACGTGATGCGGTTTATTCATGTAGTCAGATGATCGTTCGCTAGAAATTTAATTTTTCTGTTTACATCTCTGCTCGTAGAACTATTATATTAATATTCATATTACCTATACTTATAGGTAAAACTAAAAATACCTATTACACATTTTATAATTGTAGAACGGAATTATAAACTTATTACCTGAAATTGAGCTCCGAGATATATTACAGACTGAAATAGCATATAGCGTACCTACTTTTTATCAAATAACGAAACGTCGTGTTTTACGGGAAGGAGAGTCAGCAAAATAGAAACATGTTGCTTGTTTTAGTTACACATGCAAAACTGGACCCGCCAAACCGCATTGGACCAGTGTAGTAGATAGGTCTACTCTCAAAATCTTCTTTTACTATAAAAAAAGAGGTCTGGCCCTGCAGTAAGACGTATGTGACTGTTATAGCATGACAATGAAGATGATGCAAAAGTCTTTGTTATCATCATGTCGTCATCAGACTGTGTCTGTCCTCTGCTGGACATATGCTTTTCAGCGAGCGCGCCACCACACACAATCCTTTCCTTCTGCATAAAATGCTTTCTTGGGTTCTGACCAACGAGCTGGTGGGCATCCTACAAACCATTTGTATTGTCACTTTAATCTACATCCAAATCTATACCTCCTTTCAAAAATATAATCTGTATTGTAGAACTAAATAGCAACACATTATTTAATCAAACATGTCACAGAGTCCCGTAATTTTGTATGGTATACTCGTGTGCCTCTTCTGACCCGGGTCCCGACCCGCTAAGACCCGCTTTCTGAACGTGTACAAATGGACCAACAAAAAATTCGTTTTGATGACAAAAAGTAGTGATACATTCCCGTATAAAAGTGGCATGTTCCAAAATTGGGCGGATACTTCCCTCCGTTTACCGGCAGATTTAGTTTTTGTATCCGTTCCTTTATGGGATCACCGGAAGATCCTTGTACGCGCTAAAATGCTCGCATTGTGAGTCTGACGGGATGTTGTGTCGCTTTTTATTTCCGTTTTTTTTTTATTTTTAGCTGGGGTTTTGCCACTTTGCGTGGACATGTATGCCATGAAAAACGGAATACGAAATTTCTCTTTTTTACAACGAACTACGGGTTTGAATTGTGCAAGTGAAAATGATTGCGACGCTTCAATACAATTATTCATTCTGTAGTAGTATGGCTCTTGTTTTTTAAGGTATTACTTGATGAGGTAAATCATGAAGTAAGTCTTGAGGTATTTTATTGAATTGAAAAATGAAGTAAATAGATAGCATAAGCTTGTTCCAAGAAGTAAACTAACTAAGAATAATAAGTAGAATTGATCAACATGTAATGCCCATAAATAAATGGGCATGTTTAAAGATTCAAATTCCAAACAAAATTCAACAATAATTCGAAATTTTATCACCACCACAGGCGACCACACCGCTTTCAAATCGATCAGCACATAGTTACGTTGTTATTTTACGCTCACTTTAATATATTATTATTTTACCAATATAAATATTTTTAGGTTTTCTATTGGATATATAAGTTATAATATACTTAAATGCCCTTGCTAAATCGCTAAAAATCGGCTTCTGTTAATGTTCATAATAATAATAATGTCTTTTCCCAATTATTAAGCTTTCCATTTCAATTAGGCACATAATATTAATTTGATAATTAATCCATCATAGCACTGTTGAGGTGATCACGTATATTATAATAACGTAACCTAATTCTGATGGTGAAATAATATCAATTAAATTATCCCGGCACGGCTTGTATCAGATACCTATGATAAAGTAAATTATATTGCGTTTTGAGCTTTCGAGCTAGAATTTCAAATTCAAAATTCGTTTATTAAACGACTTCAAAAAAAAAGGAGTTTCTCAATTCGACCGTATATATATAATTTTTTATGTGTGTTAGCGCATAACTTTGTCGTTTATGAACCGATTTTGATAATTCTTTAACCGATTTGATAATAACCCGAGCTTTCTAATTTAAAGACTTTACCTAAACTTGGATGGCACCGACTTCATAGATGTGATTAAGTAAATTAAAGTAAGTAAATGACGTAGTTATTTTTTACTTTTTAGTGCGTTTTGAAGGCGTTTTCATTTTTTGTTAAATTTTTTTTTAACGAGGCTTTTTTACACGCACTTTTGAAACTACAAGTTTGACGGTTTGTAAAGATTCTAACCAAAAAGAAGAAGATAAGAAAGTATCCTTAGCTTACATAATGTATACAAAAAAAATAATAAAGAAACAAAAACTATTAGGAACAATAATTTTTAAAATTATAAATATAGATAGACAGATATCATGTCATATTTTCAACCTAGCATCGTAGCAAGTAGCTACGACCGTAGATTCGGTAAAAATGAGCTCGTACAGTTGTAGTCGAGCAGTGCAGTGTCTGGGGATTTCAAATTGTTGATTTCTTATTTCTATATGTCATAAACTCTCGCGACATATTTGCTGATGCAATTTTTCAATTGCAAAATGTTTTTAAAATAAATATAGTAAAGTAGAGTTGCTACATCGATAAATACATATGATACCTGAAGATCACTATCTAAATATTTATTGTTAATATAACCACTAACTGATTGCCACTTCAGTTTTGCGTCTCATTGAGCTATTTTTATGATTTTTTTTAAATGCTATATTTATTTTGATGCAATCACAAATATATTCTCTGAAAGTTACTATAATTATGATTCTGACTTTTATTAGGTCTACTGTAGTAAATCGTGTAAGAGAACCCAAAACTTGGGGCATTTGTTAGCATGTCGGTCCTGACTTGTTATATTATCAGCCTTAAGCTTTCTAACCCGCGTTAGAGCAGTGTGGTGGGTGTGAGTTCCATATTCTGTCTCCTAAAAGGAGAGGTTTGGCGCCCTTAAAAATAGATGATGAAGAACTCATAACTTCATTACTTAGCTACGCTACATTGTTTTATTATACAACATATTTCACCCTCATAAAGTAAGTTTGTTACGAAACAGAGATCCTCCCGAGGCACACGAGTATACACAATAGACAAGCAACTATCGTGTTTCGTTCTTCATTGCTATATAAATACGCACAATATTTACATAAGGAAATATACATTTTGGGATACAGGCGGCGGTGCTTTCTTTTTTATCATAGGATTTACTATTTTATGCGCCCTTTTTAAGTGTTGAATACCAACAGGCGTTATTATGAATAGCGAATAATTGATTATTATCTGATGAAACTATAATAATATTAAATTCAAAATTTAAAAACCCCCCGACTAAAATCAAATTTACCATTAATTTTGTGGTGGCCATCTTGGATTTAAAATTTTTCATAATGTAGTATTCTACTATTCAAGCTCTTTCACGATGTAAAAAGATATTTACATTAAAACAAGATACACATTTTGCAACAAAGTTATCGATTATATTTAAAAAAAGAATAAATTAAAAATAGAAATTACAAGAAAAACCGCATATAAGAAGTCTGTCAATGGCATCTGTTAAAATAGAGGAATTATAATAGTTCAAGTTGCTATCTAGCTATAAAGATTAAACTCATTCTTCAGCAAAAATATAAATGGGTTTATCCGTTTCATTCCGGCATTCCAGGGTTTCATATGACACATCCCATTTCCAGTATCAGGTCCTCCTCAATTAGAAACATGAAAAGAACCAGTCAAGACAAATTCAACGAGCCTAATCTCAATGGATTTACTGAAAAGGTAGACCAGGGTTACGTCTCCTACTTTCGAGCCTTATCATCAGACCAGCTCAGTGGTTCCAGAATACATTAGTGTTTCAAATGTCAAATCACACACGCAGCAAGCAAACTGAGCGTGTAACATTTCTATCACACTTAACAAACGACCTGATGACCAGACCTGAATCGATTTCCACCAAACATAGCTAAGAACACTCTTGCCTGATATACCTTTCAAACAAAAAAAACCGCATTAAAATCGGTTCATCCGTTCACAGACATTTACACAGACACGTCAAACTTATAACACCCCGTCGTGTTTGCGTCGGGGGTTAAAACAACGTCACGCAAAACATAAAAAAATAGTGACAGCAGTTACCCAGGTTCTTGATCTTAGTAACTGAACATTGTAGATAACATTCTGTTGGAACGGACTGACGTTGTTGCTTGATTTCATTGAATTTATCAAGGATATAAGCAAAATAAATATTCGCTAGGCACCCTAATCATTCGTTATAAATTTATAACGTTAGCTGAGAAAATTTTTGTAACTCGTGACCTAATAATACCCGATTTCCGAAAGGTTTCTTAAAACGCGCCTTTCCTTTTAGAACTGTATAAATTCATTTATGTAATGTTAGTCACGTCGAAATCCACTAAAGGTTTTCTCGCAAATTCAACCCCTATTAATGAAATGGATTGTTAAAAGTTTTACGAGTAAAATGCCTACATATAAAGTTCCCTGCATAAAGGCCAAAGATTTTCACATCTAATAACTTATTCTTTTTGCGATTGGTAGGTAGGTACATTTTGTGTACAATATTTTGTGATGTTTTTTTTATTATAATTGAAAAACTCTAAAACGGAAGGTCTCGTGTCTATAATTTCTAATTGAAGTATCTGAAAATTCAAGCGGTGGTCTTGGATTCAATTTCTAGTTGGGCCGATTGAGATTTTCTTGATTGGTGACAGTTTTGGAGGATTCGGCCGCGGTTATGTACCATCCTGCCAAAAAAAACATACCGCCAAGCTATTTGGCATTCCGGTACGATGTTATGTAGAAAATAACAGAAAATGAATATATATCTTTTTCCTAACAAGTTAGTCTGTTTTCGTCTCGGATGACATCGTCACTTATCATCAGGTGTGAATTGGAATCATTTATATAAATAAATAGAAAAAAAGTTATGTAACAGAAAACCAGATAGGTTCTATTTGTATAGACGCTACTTGTAATACCGAAGTCAGGCAGACATAGACGTATAAGTTATATGTACGTCACGTTCGAGACTTAAAAAGAAAAAGAAAGCAGTATTCTTGGTGTGTGGTTATAGTTCGTAGTTATTTGAGACTATGTTCTCAATGTATTTGGGAATGAAAACGGACGTACCCGGCGTCGCTCTGCTGCTATTATTCAGTAAACAAAGCAAGAAGCACTGTCGTAGTTTGGAGATGTATTGTACTTTATTCCCAAAATCCCCAGCGTGATTGCTTTTAGTTTTGAATGTTCATACATATTCAATTATTGTAAGAGCGATGTCTCCTACTAGCGACATTTCATATTATATTGAGATAGGGTACATGTAAATTAGCTCTGGGGTATGCAGAAAAGATATTTTTGATAGTTTAATGCTGTTAACTTAACTGCATGTATATATTTTAAAGTAAGTATTGAAAATTGCTAATATTATAGGTATTATATTGAATACATAGTGAAAATTCTCAATGAACGCAGAGTCATACGTTAGCAAATATTGTCAAGCGACTTAGCTTGCATGATGCCGATTAAAACCCCGTATTCTTTCCTTTGATATAGTTCTCTAGCCGACCCGCTGCTACTGCACGACTGAACCGTTATTTTATATCAGACTAGCTAACGTCCGCAACTCCGTCCGCGAGATATTACGTTTTGTGATAGTGCGACAATACTGACATAATTGAAATTAATAAAAAAAAAATTCGTTCTCATTTTTATTGACATGTGAATATAAGGTGACAGAATATTTATTGACATAAAGGCATCGTTAGAATCGTAAATTGTTTTGAATGACAGAGCTAGTGACAGAGTTTTTAGTGATAAGGACATTGCAAGCTGTAAGGCGGAATTTGGAAGAACCTATAATATTTGTATAAGATCTCTATGTACCTTTATTTTATTACTCAATTCGCAATAAATAAATTTGAATTTGAATTTGAAATTTGTCAAAAAGTAGCCAGTGTCCTTTCTCAGATTCAGTAGTTGAGTAACAAATAGACAAAGTTACTTTCATATTAATAATGTAGATGAGATAACAATCACTTTTGTCATTGAACATAAACTTCCGTTATTCACATCTAGAATTTAATAGAATTAGGCGTTATTTGTGGAAGTTCATTATCAATAGTGAATAATTTATTTTTTTGCTATTTTTCGACCGGCTCTACATAATCAATTGCATAGAATAAAAAAAAATTAAATAAATTAGTTACAGTTTATATAATATATACACCTATATTTATAATAATTGATAACATTGTGTATGTAATAAAAATTACATCAATAAATACCTCATAGAGATAACGAAGTGTTGGAATTAAGCTATCAATTTTTATTTAATTTCGAGCACCCCAGCATAAAAGACATTATCACGTTGTCGAAATTGATATTCCAGTACAACGGAGACTGGGTATGAGGTAAAATAAATGGCAAGGGTCAGCTAGCAATCAATTACCCATCAAAATTGGCTAATTCATCACTTTCATTGTGAGCGCTGAAGGTTAACAAGGATTGATTGACAACGACAAGCGACAACTACCATTGGCCGGGCCAGATTCGGTCTATCTGGTTCGGACTACATAAATCTACCTACTTAAATGAAGAGCTTTATTATGCCACAAACATAGAAATGTTAGGCGTAGATAAGAATCAAAAATTCTTTACGTAAAATGAATGCACTGACGCATCGCAGTAAAGGGCAAATATATTCAACTTCACGCTGCACGTGATATAAAACAGACAGAAAGGCGTATACCAGCGCTATCTGATAACGGTTTATATTTTTCTTTATGTAACGCAAAAAATAAAATGAAAATAAGAGCTTAAAAAGAAACAATGTGAAAAGCACGTGATTTGTAGACCCCACGGAGGCGGAAGGAGCTAAGGTGTACCTATTACGTTATTTGTAATGTTTGCTATTACATTACTGCTTGCCGGTATATACCTTCTGAATTATTAGGTTCTGCGGTTAAACAGAAGGCAAGATCGCGTGAACTCTTTTCATTTGCGTGAACCCTAAAAGAATTTTATCGTAGAGTATTTCAAAACGTTTTGGTCTGGTCAAAGAGATCACAATGTTAGTTGAGCCGAGGCAAATCTGTTATATTTGAATAACAATATGCCTCCAAGATATGCCAGTTCAATATCGGAGCAATATCGGGACGCGTAGGAATATTGATATTGTTTTATAAACCTACTCCTAGTTTATAAAGGTCCTTTGTAATTGATTCGCTGTGAGGTTGATCGTGCTCCGCTACGCATGTTTGAGCATCAAAGCATTTACAGTGTTCATTGAAAATTATATCAAGCTCGTTTGATATTCTTATAACTATACTTTAAAAAATAGCCCTGATTGTTTAGTTGGTATCACGTGTTGTTGTCACAGTAAGATTAAATAATTCTGTTTGTTTAAATAATTTAAGTCCTAAAGCTATCGCTGCGGTTGTGTGCCAAATTCTTCTCGCGGCCCAGTGCCCTACGGGTTGGAAAATGAGTTTCAGTCAGTAGAAGTCCGACATAACCTGCTCTCTCCCATCAAGGTGTGTGAAAAATTTAACCAAGCAAAAAAGGCCTAATGATAATATGGAGACAACACTGCATTTGGTCTGTGTGTACGTGACTATGAAGTCGGTGCCAGCCAAGTCTAAGGAACATTTATTTAACGTAGTAAAGCAGTTTGTTGGTTCTAGGTAATATCCTTAAAGTAGAAACCTTGGCTGGCACCGACTCCTACATATGCTTAAGTAAATTAGAGCAACTAAATGATACAGTTATTTTTGACGTGACAACGTCTTGTAATTCGATAGAGCCGGATAGATACCTCGCTTTGAGGCGTTCCATGTAAGGCTTGAAGTGCGAGTCAAGAGAGAGCGCGGAACGAGCGACAAAGCACAATCGGCCTTTGCGTTCGGCAGCGTTCGACATCCGTCTATTAAATATATCGTCATAGTCGTAGAATAGTGACGGATCTGACATTTACTAAACTTTACAGGACAGCCATTTTAAATAATCATGTTAGTTTTTTTGACATAACTTTTTAAATTCTAAATCTGTAATTATGAAATTTTGCATTAATAGGAATAATAACTTATAATGATAAAGTTTTCCTGAAAAATCACATGCTTCATTTTACTTTGGAGTCAAAACAGTCACTTATTATTAACCGACATAGTTCTTCGGAAAATTACTGTTCAAATAATGACGGATGTTACTTTCTGATCATGTTCTATCGACTTACTGAATAAAATTTTGGCGGATATGTTATGTCATATTCTAGTTTGACCATGAGCAGGTAGACAGGTGGGCTTTAAATAAAGAAATAAATTGATATCTTATATAAAATACACATAGTACCTTGTTTTAATCAATATAAAAAACATTAAACTTAAATAAAGTAATTAGCACTAAATAATAATTAACATAATATTAAACAATTCTATCGCACAATTATTCTGATTCAGTCAAATTCATTGTTGTTATTAGAAACATTACGACCACGAGTTAAATTTCCGAAAAAAATATGGTATTTGGTACTGTCACAAAGACTAATAAGATCCTTATATTTTTCATTTCTGATTGGAATTGGACCCACATAAGCTTTGTGTAAGGTTGGAATATTCACATTATATACTATGTGATTTCGGTTCTGGTCAGCGCAATTGTCTGACCAAAATCAAAAGTCTTTCACACCCTTCTAGTCTCTCTTTTTTCTTTCAGTTCTTCTTTCCCAACTAGCCACTTCGCTGGCCCCACGTTTGGCAACTCCTTCATCCCACATATAGCAATAACCTTGTTTGCCAACCATATCGTATATGGTGAAAATATAACATGACAGCTTTCTCTTGTAATACAATACATTTGCCCGTGAGGACATGACAAAACCTTATAAAAATCGATGGTTGCACACACAATGCTTCCATTACAATTAATAGCGTCATTTTTATTATTTTGTTTTAAGGTCCTAAATACTTTTATGATATATAAGGTTAAAAAGGTTAGCATATTTTTCTTTAAGGTCTACAGACACATTTTATGTTTGTTTAAAACTATGGCACTAATCATAAGTATCCTTTTTGGGTAGAAGGAAAATCAAATTAAAATGAGTGTTGTATGTCTCTGTACTGTCTAAGACTAGAAGCCGTATTTGAATAAGTTTTCAGTTCAAGCCATGCTCAAGTCACCATCTAAACAGTCTTTAAGACGCTGCTCTATTATAATAAGACTCTACAGGTACAAATAAATTAATGTGAGTACAAACCGACTTTACCATATTTTTATCGTCAGCAATCCGATTGTGATTTCTATTTTCCCTTCATGTCTTTTTCAATCAAAGTTCCTCTGTCATATTTACTCCAAGCTGTCCGAACCAACCTTTCAATATGTAATTGAATAAGTACTTAAAAACAAACCTAAATTTCTGATGAGCCCTTTGGCAAAAATACTTGTGAGTGAATTGACTTTAAATCTCTTTGAAACCCCCTTTTCTTCTTCTGTTTTGTAGTATAATTCGCAACATGCAACTATTGTTTTTTGGAAGAGTATTCTTTTTCTGCGTTCTTTAAACGTTTTCTCTTAACTCCTTTCCAATCAACATAAATTCGGACATGATTTCACCTCTACATCGAATAAGAGGCGCTGAAGACGAATGGCACGAAGACACAGCTGTGTTGATTGATGTTTTCACCAATTTTCATTCATCATGTGTTTGCTGGCGATGGCATAGGTGTTTGACCGTTGTTGTTAACAGACGGGGTTAAGCAGTTGAAGGAAAGATGTCAGATCTGATAACAAAGTAGATGTATTTAGAGGAGTTGAAGCTGGGCTGCTATTTAAGATAGACACGAGACAATGAATACCTTTGGACGGGAGTAAATATGATGAGTGAGGATGCATATTCGTACACGGCCACAGGATCTTCTCTAAGAACACAAGTAGGTGATGGTTAGTGCGGGTACTTATTATTTTTATATGTTGATATTATGATTTCGCTTGTTCCGGTTACGTCATCCTTATAAATGTCTTTCATCTTTTCTATAATGTTGCATGCTCGTGGGGGTAATGGCGTCTGGTATTCTGAAAATATATCAGTATATGTAAAAAATATATGATATAAATTATTAATATAGCAGGCCATTTTTTACTGTACCAACCGCAAGACGATTCACAATCTAACAGTTCGAAAGAGTAGAAATGATAAAATTAACTTCTTTTTATTTAAACAGGTAAATTATTACTCAGATCAGATTATTATTATATAAAAAAATATATTAAATATATACAAATAATCATTGTTTTTCAAAAGAACAAAGACAGAAGTGAATTTAGTTCAAAGTATAAAGTAGGATTGTCAGATACGACCGTTAGATTCCAAACCGTGTTCACAGAATATCGTCGGTTGTAATCACGCGTTACTATCATGTCCATAGAACAATGTAATAACGTTACTTGCAACTTAAAAATTTAAATTGGTAAAAATAACATAAACTCATCAGAATATTGTAATATTATCTGATAGCAAATATCATTTTTACGTAAATTAAAATTTAAATAGATTTATAATTGTCCATAGAAAACAGACGGATAGTCAAAACCCACGCTATAATTACTTAAGTTATATAATTTTATACAATACAAGAAAAATAATACCTATAATATTAATACATAATTTATTAACTTACCTGGAGTCCTTGGTATGCTGTCCTCCTCATCACTGCACTCTCAAGAGTAAAATTCGTTATTTGTGCATTTTTGCGTCTATCTTCCATAAGTTTTAACATAACTTTTGATCATCCTGTTTTTATTTTGGCACACTTTTTAACATAGGCTGTACAAAACTAGATAAAAAAACAGGTCACAAAGATAAACTACTGGAAATTGTTAAGGGAAAATGTAATTCGGAGCAACGCGTGGCCGAGTTCGACGAATAGTGGCGATTAAGCGGATCCGTCGGGAGCGGGAGAGGGCGGCGGTAGTTTCCCGCTCGTCATACAAAGACGAGTATACACAAGCGTCATTTTACTATGAGCGCCTATCAAATCCGTCAGTTTACCGACTGATTAATTTGAAATCCAAAATACTTATAACTTTTTTTTTAATGCAGTAATATTATGTCGAGAATTTAGTATCTAAATATGGTAAAAAGTGAATTTCGTATTTTTTTCAAAACCGACATTATTCTACGATCATGACGATATTAATTTTAAATTAAAAATTAATATATTTATTATAAATTTAAAATATAAATTTATAAAATCAAAATCAATTATTTAGTCAATTTAAATTAATATTTATAAAAATATACTTAAATTAAAAATTTTAATAACCAATTAAATGCTACCATTCCATCAGTATTTTCTTAAGACATTGTCACGTTCAACTATCGTCAGTAAACCGACTTTACAGACAACCAATTTTTTACTTTTTAGTGCGTTTTGAGACGGTTCTATTTTTTTATTTTTTAATTTTTAGTGATTTATCGCCACATAACGTACTCGTACTATACTGTCATAGTATATTATACGGTACTTGTAGCCAAAAAGCTATCAATACTTACACAAAAATCGAAATCGCTTCACGTGTGCCTATAAAATTTGAAGAGTTCCTTCAATTTTTCCAGGATATCATCATCAGATCCTAACATGATGACAATGGGACCACCTTGGAAGTGTGCCCTTTCTAATAAAAAAAAAAGAATTATGTAACGCGAGTTATATTACGCTGTAGTCGGTCGCGTCGCTCGCCTAAATTCCTGGAAACGTAAGCTCCGCCCAACGCCGAATATTTTTGGGTGTACGGACTGAACGACTGTTGAACGTCCGCGGCAGTGCGCTTGCGACTTCCAATGCGATCGCCCGTGCTTCTCTGAGGGCCTTCCGCCTATGTACGCGTTACCGTATGTTACGTAATTAAGGTTTTCTACAATACATCTTCGTTCACCACAAACTTTGTATTATCTCTTTTATAAGTGAGTGTAGGTACGTATTAGCGTACCTCCTTAACAATTATATAAAAAAATATACGTGTCGAATTGAGAACCTCCTCCGTTTTCATTCGTCAGTTAAAAATTTTAAAAAATAAAATTATTAAAGCTAACTTTGGATTAGCTTAGACGTACAATTGATCACTTCAGCCTACATTTTCATCGAAATCAGTCCATTTGTTTAAGCAACTATATTACATACAAAAACACACAGGCAGACACGTTACACATATAACAACTATTTTTAAAAACAATAATTTTGTAACAGTAACAGTCCAAAGAGTCATGATCAATCTTGTTAGACTGACTGTTTTATTCTTCAATATATTTCTAATTTGAATACGACAATCGGAGGTATACCACGTATATACTCGTAGTACCTCCAAAACTACTGAGAGAATTTAAAACAAATTAATTGAATAATGAAATCAGTAATGAAATGTTTACATTTTTTTTATAATTATCGGAAAAAATAGTTAAAGTATGCTATTAAATATAATAAAATCTGGTGCGCAGTATAATGGATAATGCTCCCATTCCCGGTATCTCGTAGCCCCTTCCATAACAGTTAACGTTAAATGAGGAGAAACGACTGGCAAGATAAGATTGCCATAGTTGTCTCTGAGGCCAGCATAATAATTATATTCCTAGCTGTACACGCTCCTTTGTGAAATCCTATTAGTGCATGCTCTAAACTTTATTATGAAAGAATAAATTCATTAAAGTTGTTAATAATAAATATAAAGTGTAGGAAAAATTACATCTGTACTAGTTTTTTATAAAAATACAAATTCATTTATTTCAACTAAGAATTCTCCATCCGTACGATAGGATAATTTGGAGGGAATATCATAATTTTGAACCCGAGCGCAAAAAAGAGGGTCGTTATAAGTTTGAAGTGGGTGTATGTAAATTATAGCGACATGCTGTGTGTATATCTGTGGCATCGTAGTTTGAAACGAATGGTCTGAAAATGATGCTATTTTTTGTTCGAAAGCTAAGGGGTTAGTGAGATATTTCTTAGTTACATATCGTGAAAATTCGATAAACAATAAATATATAGATCTAAAGATATAGGTATATCTTTTATAATAAAAATATTTTTGATATTCGTAATTCTAGCTAAATTAGTGCCTGTGACTATAGGAGGATTTTCAGAATATATAATAATAGCTTGTATGTAAAGTTGCCTGCCTCGTTGGTCGATGATATGATTCCATTGCTTTGATTATGAGGCTCTGGATTAAAACTTATGTCGGGTGGTAAAATAATTCTGAGATATTTCCAACGAAATTTTCAGTAAATTCCTCTTGTGCCTGGAGAACATGTTAAGCCGTCAGTCGAACTATGAAGAATTTGTTATCACCCTAAGCCCGCAAACTCGCATTGGAGCAGCGTGGTGGGTCTACGCTCATTATTCCCTCTTCTACAAGGAGAAAGGCCTGATTTTTTTACTAGGCTAGTAATGAAAATGATGATTAAGGTGGCAAGATGTGACCCCGACATGTTAACCGGGCAATATTAATAAAAGCTTGTAATGATATTGTTTTAGCGAGTGTCTTTGAACTTCACAGTTTATTTTATTTTATATTACAGAAACGTTGCCCCGACTGAGCGGAGTGGATCTAATTAAAATCTGAAAATAATTACTTTATGCAACTTTTGCTGTTACGTTTCTGCTTCAAGTCACTTTTGCGTTTATTACTTTTGTAGAGTAACTAACTTCGGGTAATGTTTTGGGAAATAGGTTACGTTTTGCAAATATGGGTAAGGGTTATGGTATATTACAATCATCATCAGCTTTTATTAACGTTCCGTTGCAGAGAAAAGTTTATTTTTGTTATTTCAGATTTTAAGGAGGTTTTGGGAACTTAATCATCAGCGAACTTTAAAGGCTCACTTCTGAGCAAAGCCTAGCCTTATAGGCCACATAATCATAGTTCTACAACGCTGATCTAATATTAATGACCAATCACCAAATGACATGGGTGTAATACTACGAACTTCCTCACTCACACTAAGAATTCTTACCCAGAAAGTCTAGGAAGAAATAAAAGTCTACTTACTATGTCATAAGCTAATCCAAGAAACGAAAATCTCAGGAACTTGTGATCCGGATCACAAGCTAACATCTGGACCGACGAGGCAAATTCAAATTCAAATACATTTATTTAGCAAACTTTACATGACGTGGGCCCAGTCAGGGCTTTGCTAATATTATATAAACTTAAGAAACTAATATTAATAGAATGAACCAGTTACAGTAAAATTACAAATTAATTCGAATAATATAAAAGTCTAAATATAAAATAATAATAATAATAATTTGTCAATTGTTTTACGTCAAATACTCTTATATCATAATAGCATTTGTCTAGAAGCCATTTTTTTAATTTGATTTTAAAGTTAACTAAATTTAATTTAAGGAGATGATGAGATACAGTCTCAGTTAGTTTAAATTTTTAAATTATAATTAGGAATGGTCATTCACTTAGCGTTGTCACCCATGTATAGACCAAATATAGATATAAGAACGCACGGTCCACACAATGGATGGGTCGGATGAAAATAAAGCCCACATTATCCTGTGTCCAGATATCTATCGCATAGCAAACACGAACGTTCGGCGCCGGCCTGTCAAGGTCGTGAGCCTGTCCCCTCCCACAACGAACAAAGGACTCTGGCGTCACAAATCCTTCTCGTTAGCGTATGTTCCGTGGAAAACGAATGAGTCCCTTTAGGTGTTGGTGGTTGCCGTTTGTTGTAATTACGTTTATTTGGCTTTCGCGTTTTTAAAATGTTGTAGGTATTCCGTGGGCAAGAAAATAAATTCCTTATGAAAAAACTTTTAATCACAATAGGAAGCAATCTTGCAATATTTTTGATTCGATTTATAAAAATATTTTTAAAGTTCATAACTAGGATAAGTAAGCTTAAATATTGTATTCACTGTGTATTCACTTAAATATTGTGTACATAACTTTTACAATATTTTTTGATTAATATCCTATAGAAAGTTTTAGATGACATTGACGCTTGCATGCGTCTGCTTTTACCCGACTGCGTCAGAAGGAGGGTTATGTTTTTCGAGCGTATGTATATATGTATGTATGTATGTATGTCCATTTCTTCGGCACGCGCTACAGCCTAAGCGGCTGAACGGATTTTGACATGTGAGGTGTCGTTGAATTTGTCAAAATTGTGGTAGTGACATAGGCTATATAAATTTTCAAAATGGCGGCTGTAAATGGGGGAAAAAGGGGGGATGTGTGTATTTTTTTCTCTTATCTTAGCAATATGGGTACCAATTGAAAGGTCGTAAAAAGACCATTCCAAAAATATAAATGTCATACCATGTTCATATTACTTTTTTAACAAAAAATGGCAAAAAGTGCACCGTCTCATTTCTATACCATAAACTAAAACTAAAAAGTCTCAAATAAAATTATTATTATAAAAACAAAAAACCCGACTGCTTAGAAGTTATGAACAGCACCATAAAGTATTTAGAATTTTATACTCTGTATAAAATTCTAAATACTTTATGGTGCTGTTATCTATTATATTATGTATAGTGAACCTTGTTCTTCTCTTTTCAGTTCATAACTTCTAAGCAGTCGGGTTTTTTGTATTTATAATAATAATTTTATTCGCGAATAATATCAAAATAAATAAATTATCATTAACTATTTATAATGAACGTCCGTAAACGTAACGACTACTTCTATTTAATATCTATAAAAACACTATATGTTAACTACTACCCTCATGTTTGGATATTCTGTGGGAAAAGAACAAAGAAAAGATACATATTTTTCTGAACATTCAAATCATTAAGAATTTTTGTACAAAAATATTTTCATTTAATCATAAGGATAAGTAAGTGTGTGGATAGGAATATCGTTTTTATAGCTCAATGTAAACTATCCCGAAATATATTAATAATTTCTGTTCAAAGCGTTTTCACGAGGGGAAAGTATAAGAAAATATTATTTTAGTCCCTATACTTGCAGTTAACTACAGCATTGCTTCCAGGAAGGCTGTTACCGGCGTTCAGCAGATCAAATAATATTTACATATTCACGATACGCCCTTCAGAGAGGCAGTGTGTTTTATATAGAAATATTTTTGTGGAGGTCAAGCGGCTGTATAATTTTATACGCAGGGAATATTTGTTTTGGTGAAATAAAAGATTTTTGGTTTTGGGGCCTCTTTGATATAAAGCATTGTTCGAATAAAATGGTATAGATTAGGTGTACTTATTATGTACTTTGTATAAAACCACTGTATATTTGTAGTCTTTTTGAAGAGATTTAAATATTATTTTACATAAACTATATAATCAAGTACACCTTCTTAACGCTCTTTGCAACCGACTACGCACAAAGAGGGGTGTGTGTATGGCTTGACTAGTAGAATACTATAAAAGTTTCAAATCCACGATGGCCGCCATGAATAATGGCGAGTTTTATTTTATTTGTTTTTTAATTTTAAAATTTAATCTTCTCAACTCTATCATAACGTATAGGTTCTACTAGTAAGTGATGTATGTGTTAAATGTACGGATCACAGCACCTTGGACAATACAAAAAATAAGGGTTATATTAAAAAAAATAACACCTTTTGTATGTTGTCAAATACAATATTTTTCGGTTAAGAAACTATTGTATAAACTTTACATCCGTTTGGCACTTTCAACAGTAAACCAGAACATATTCAATATTCAAACTTTAACAACAACTGTCTTATGTAACGAAAATAATATTTTTATAATACTAACGAAACTATTCTCTTGTACCATTAATATACATACTACTATCCTAGTAGTACGTATATTAGTATGTAGTAGTAGAACCTAAACATATAAAACGAAACAAAACTACAAAACAAAAGGGCTTCTCGGATGATAATCCCTCTGACCTTATTGCACTGAGATGTTGATATTGTAATCTGTTTTTACATCTTTGTCCTAATTTTCGCAGCCTATCGTTTTTCTATCGACTTGATTTCTCATCTCACGATTGGGAATAACTTCTCTCTTGGCCCTATTTGCTTTGTGTAGTTGGCTTGTGTATTGAAATATTGAAAAAAATATTTGTGGCCGATATTTTGTGAGTACAATATGTACGTTATTTGTTTTGTAACTAAAATAAAGAGAAGCTCCGCGCGTCAGAAGTTTATATTGTTAATACAGATAATATCGTATGAAAATTGTAATTGCAATTCTATTAAAATGCGATATTAGTCGGTAAACATAATTAAGTAGAAAATAATTGAGCAGGTAAGCGCCTTAATAAAATAAAATTAATTTAGATGATACTACAAAATTTTTTGTGAAGGCTATAATTTACTTTAAAAGTTAATATTAGATATAAATTATTATTTAAGAATTATTTTTAAAAATATCAGGCTTTTAAAGTAAGCGGCTCTGAATAAAGATATTTTGACGTAAAATTTTAAATAAACTACTTTTTTTCATGAATTACACAGGTTTTGTTTTTTATTGATAGGTCTTCTTGACATAGGCACACAAACACAATGAATATTAATATTCGAAGTATCAAATTGATAGCTTCTAATATAAAAATATTTATGCTCGCGTTTTGCAGCATAAGTTTAAGAGCGGTTTTATTCGTATCATCCAGTTTATCGTCACTTTGTGACATTCAACATGGAATGTAAAAGCGATATAAATCAGGACAGGCTTTCGGCGGATAAAATCAATAGCCAAGTAGAGTGGATGCGATAGAAAAAGCTGGTTATCAATGCAAAGAGCGGCTTCAATATTTAAGCCTTATCTTGAACTTGTTGAGACAGATCCTTTAATGATTCGTTTGGGGCACTGGAGTTTGATTGCCAATTTGGAATCGGAACGGTTTTATCTGTAGATCGGGGTTGCTGCGTCTTTTGTTCCACGGTAATACGACCTTTTTGGAGATTGATATGAGGGTAAAGGTTGTGTTAAGATTTACATTTTGATTTCCTAAATAAAATGATTTCTATATTAATATGTAGAGCACTATTAGTCTACTTGCTTATTAAGATGAATGTAGTTTTGATCAATAAAGTTTTCGTTCTATATTAATACTTTTTCTTGAATAATGTACTCCAGGATAGAGTATATGACTCCAGTATTTATTAAGGATTGCTTGCGCTTATTATCCTTAACAAATATTTATCAAAAACTAGGTAATTCTTGAAGTTTAAACAATTATTGCAAAGCCCTGTTTTGGAATAAATAATATCATCAACAAATGCTATTTATGTTTTAATATTATTTTAGGTAATTTAACTAATAAACCAAGATTATGTGAAGAATAGCTTATTTAAAATGATATAAAAAGTATGTAGGTCGTGAAAGCGTCAAGAGACTGGATCGAGGGAGTAAACGTTCTCATTAGAGTCACTACGTCACGTCCCAGACTAAGCACTGTACTAAGCATCTACAGAATACTGAAGAAGTCACTTATACATCTATATCTTTACTAATATTATGAAGAGGAAAGATTTGATTGTTTGTTTGTTTGTTTGAAGGCTTCGAATGGGCTACCAAACTACTGAACATGAGAAATGATATAGGCTACTTTTTAAAGCGAAAAAAGAGCTGCAAGAGGTTGAAATAAAAGATAAAAGTTTGTATGAGAATTACGTCATTTTTAAAACTTGGAACTTATATTTTAGGTTTTTAGTTCGATATAAAGAAATAAACTTTTTAACAAATTTATCCTAAATAAGGTTAAAAGTAGGGTATAATGAATAATTCAGGCTATATGACAACGGACCATTGCATGGCTATAAATGCCTAGATAGAATAAGTAAAAGGAGGGGATTTAAGGCAGTTCCATGCGGGTAAAGTCGCGAGCGATTGCTAGTGGCTAATAAATAAATCTTTTTGGATTTCGCGTGTTATTTGTTACGTGTCGTACGCGCGCGATCAATTATTCTTTTTATAAGCTTCTAAGTTTCATTGACATAGATATAATTCATATCTAAAGGAAAAAGAAAAATTTTCAGACGTCTATTCTTTTGTGAAATATAGTATTTTTTTATATCATTTTAAAGCAATATCATTAAAATTACTCTTGTATAACAAAAAAGTAATAAAAAGTATATTTTTTTAAACTACAATGTTTATCGAAATGATCAAGCCACATAGTACATACTTTGACTAAGGTGTAGATTTTGTTGTAGAGTTGAGCTTAACTTAGACAAGAAGCATATCGAAGCGTCTGTCAAAGTTGATTTATCAAATATGGTAAATATGAAATCGGAGCGACACACGGCGACGCGGGTCGACGCTTGATTGCATTTTTGTATAATGACAAATTCATTATATTGGAAAAATAACGACGCGTCGCTTCGATGCCAGACTGAGTGAAACAGGGCGAAGTATGTTATTGTCTCTTGGTAAAATTTCACATGAAAATATTTTTAGTGCGATTCACTAAATCAAATATACTCATATTTTATCTTCGATACATACCAATTCTGGAAAATTCATAAAACGATACGCGCTCATGCGTAAAATACCGAGAGCAGCATTTCAAGTAATCGCTATCTATACATTCGCAGTAAAAATTTTTACCAACCAAATCAAAACGATTTGGCAATGTAATTTTATGACGTTGTAAATACGCCGATCGTTTCGACCGATTGAAAGTCTCCCTTCATATAAACCTTGTTTTTGGGTCGTTAACTTTATTTAAGCAACTCGAGCAGATTTCCAGTGGATTGTTTTGATACCTACGGATTTATTGACCTTTTGACCATTTGTATAAGGCCCGCGCCAGACAGTTGCAAACATTTGAACATTTGAATGTATTGTGTAATTGTTGATGATTATAAACATGATAAATGTATTAATGTATGTGACGATATATATCTTCATTAACAATAATAGTACAAATAATGTTTCAATCAATAATTTAAATAAATTAAAAGCAAAAAAACTTTTTTAAAAGAAGTTTTTATTTAAACGCTCTAAAAAGAAGAAAATAAATTTCGCTTAAAAATTTTAACCATCAAGTTATAACCTCACTATATTCAATTTATATGATTATAAAAGCTTGTCGCAAGCTTTAATTAGCTATCAGTATTTAAATTGAATTTGAAAATATAATAAACTTAGCAGATCAATTAACACAATTAAATTGATACTAGTTTATTTACAAATCTGGGGACTATATAGTTACGGCAGCGCATGCGGATAAACCCGATTTAATATATTTTTCGGTCCGATTTGCGCGACAAAAACTTCGATAATTCGGCGAATATATATAATAAAAACATAAAATAGAGCTTATAACACTTCCCATTGATGCAACTTTCTACTGGCGAAAGATTTTTTTAACCAGATCAGTAGCTTCGAAGATCAGACCGAACAGATCTATTTACAAACATTCAAACTTACAAAAATACAAAGTTACAAACTAACAAATTTTACCTCTTTATAATTTTAGTACCAATTGTCGAAATGCATTAAAAATATCTATTCTGCCATCTTGTACAATCCGCCATATTGAATTTAGAATTATGTCACACATCATATCATGCATTGTCATCTAAAGTAAACGTGTACACAAAATTAAAAATTGAGCTCAAAGATTCCACCGGAACTTACATACTTACAATGCAAGTTAAATAAAAGCTTTTTATAAAAACGCAAGGATCTGCAACGATAGGTATAGTTAGGTATTCCAAGGGCACGTACATATCGCCTTGATTCCTCGTTTATATTACGCATCGTTAAAGAGCTAGACGTCTTTCGACCTCGTTTTTTGCACCACCTACTCATATAATAACAGGCAAGAATGAATAAGTTATTAATCTCTTAGAATTTGCACTCCCGCCTATAAGTACAGAATCTCAATTTACATTAAATTTCCTTCATCGTGGTTTTTGATGAGATATAGTATGCATTGTTAATGTTTAAATAAATTTATTTTAACTTTGAACTCGTACGTTGTTTTTGCAATAAATTAACCACAACACTTTGCAAAGTAAGCAAGGAATACCTGCTACTAAGTGCTGCCCCATGTTTATCAAGCTAAGGCGTAAGTGTTAAACCTTATGTGCTTGTTATTACATCGGCGACTATGTCCTGCACAACGATCGATATATAGCAATACTATTTGGCGAGATAAATAATGGCATCGGTAGCTAAATACAGAAAACCCTTTACTACTACTACTAGAAAGAGATATATACATAAGAGGACAAGTAAAATAAGTCTTGTAAAAAACTCACATTCCAATTTGTAATACCTACGTATAGTTCGGATGAACTATAGCGCTATTCTGTATAATCTAAAACTCAACAGTGTAAGTTTCGATTCGTATTTATCTCTTTCTATTCGTAGTATTATTTAAAGGTAGATATAGTCGAACTCAAAACCCAGTTGAATTATAAAACCATCGTTACTGAATAGTGCTGCAGGTAATAATTTATTATAGCAGCTAGCAGAAGCTGCAGGTTTCAATGGATTAAGTTTCGATACAAAACAAAATGTGGCTACTTTGTTCTGGTAACTTCAGTGGTTTGCAACTATTAATTCAATTAAGAGATGAGCTGCTCAAGAACTTGTCGCTTGGTACTCTCGAAGATAACTTTTGTAGTTGCTTAACAAACAACTACAAAGTTGCCTTAGTCATACATTTTTCACCCCTACTAAATAAGGGCATTATAAGTTTGCTGTGTTTGTCTATCTGTGTATTTTATGTGTGTCTGGCTATCTATGGTGTAAGTTTCAAGCGTATGGATCAGTTATCATTTCTTTTAAAGCTGACATGTTCAAAATTATACCATACCATACCATAGCTTTACGTTTTTGTTTTAATCATCTTATAACGATATTTCCTTTCTTCATCCTGTTCTTAGCTGATACTGTGCCATCAAATATTCAGCAAGACCTTTAATTCCTTGGAATCGTACTGTAAATGTAGCATCCTTGAGCTCACAAGAGTAGTCTAGTGAAGAAGGTATTGGATTAGATAGGAGCTTAATATTTTTCAATTGTATTATTTGTATGTTGCAATAAAATTATTTTGTTAAAGGCTGCTGTAGTATTTTATTCTCTTGGAATTGTACATAGTTAAAAAAATAGGTACGCATATTGTTTGCATCGTTGTTATATCGGTCTTTTGTAACAGAAAAAAATAAAAAGATTTTCATGGAAATGTACAAAATTTTTGAAATAGGTATGAGTATCGACTGCAGCGGAATTATATTTATTGGGTTTTATAGCAAAGAATAAAAAATTAAACATTTTCATGGAATTGTACAGAAATTTTAAAAACACGTGCATATTGAGTGTATCGCAATTATATTGGTCCTTCATAAGAGAGAGAAACAAAAATATTTTCATGGAGTTGTACGGAATTTTTTAAATATGTAACAGCCCGGCTATTTCTGAAAGCGGTGAAAATTATGCGCCCTATTGTTGGAAAATATCGTTCAATTTGGGTAAGAGAATTCAACACGGTTCATTTAACAAACTGCTTTATGTGATTTGCTATTTCGAAGTTGTGAATAATGTTTTAATTTACACTGAAACATAATAATATATTTAACACTCGACACGTATTAAAACCAAATATTAGTAATACTTTAACATTAAAATGATGTTCGGTGAATTGATTTGAAAGTTAATATAGCGCAGCTAAAATAATTATTATATTTTGATGATAAGATTAGCTATATAGTTTTTATTTTAGCTATTGGTTAGTTGATCAATGGAAGGGATTAAGTCTCCTCTATTCTGTAGCCGAAGGGGTCTTAGGTTTTGCAGTGCGGGTTGGTCTGTACTATTATTATCATTTACAATTTTGCATATTAGTTCAACTTGTCTTTATTGATAATATCTATTACTCTGCATAAATCATCATCGTCATCACTTGGTGCCATCTTCAGAACAAAGTTTGGCGGTCAATATGCGAATAGCTGTCTTATTATCCACAATTTGCTTTAATTGTGGATAATCGAGTCCAGTCCAATCTCTTATGTCGTCTAGCCATTTCCTCCTTTGACGACCAGGTGATCCCTTGCCCAGTATCTTTCCTTCTAAGATTACTCTTGGAAAAGCAAACTGAGTACCCCAGCAGGTCTGCAGGTGTCCAAAGAAGATGAATTTCCTCCGCTTGATAATAGACATGAGTTCTCTTTTTTCCTTCATCAATTCCAGCACCCTAATATTAGGTGTAAAGCTATTCCATGAGATCTTGAGCATTTTTCTATAGATCCACATTTCGAATTCTGCAATTCTGCTTCTTTTTTAAAAACCCATGTCTCGCATCCATATAAGAGAGTGGACCATACGTAACATTTCATAAGACGGCTTCTCAATTGTAGATTCAACTTTGAGTTGCATAGAGTTTTAGACATTTTATGAAATGTAGTCTTAGCTTGGTCTATTCTATTTTTAATTTCTTGAAGGTGATCAAGGTCCGACGTAAAGTTTCTACCTAGATATTTTACGTTGTTGACAAAATCTATAGGCTGGATATTTAAAGTTAGGCGGAAAGGACTTGCCTGGTTTTTGGAAATTACCATGGCCTTTGTTTTCTTGATGTTAATAGATAAGCCCTTAGCTTGTCCCGCTATCACGACTTCAGTGAGGAGTTGCTGTAACCCATTGGCAGAACTCGCTATCAGAACAGTATCATCAGCATATCTGATATTATTTATACATACTCCGTTTATAATGATTCCTTCTTGTATAGAGTTTAGTAGATCTGTCAAGATTTCTTCAGAAATACTCACAGAAATCAAACCGATAATTCTTTGAAGCTTATCTTTAAATTTAGATTCTTTAACAAAGAGATTCAGTCCGTTTTCATTGTTTAAAATTCAAATTGATACAGCAACGCGACTCAATAATGACTCAATAAGATATGAACTCAAATTCCATTTCGGTACAATACAGCGGGAAGTCGGTTAAGTTGGTAGCTTGCTTCGGTAGAGAATATCTAGAACGTCCGCAGGCCTATCAGTACCTAGATATTTGGCATTGTCAGATAATGGTCTGAGCCACATAAAGTTATTACTGGACTAATAAGGCAGTTTAAATAAGAATTCCCTAGAAAAGGCTCGATGTATTTCATAGTTTATTACATTCAGTGGTGTTACAATATATTTTAAGTTGGTAAGGAATCTTGCGCTAGTCAATACCGACTCAATAAGGAATGAATTTAAACTCAATTTCAGCACAATACAGCGGGAAGACGGTTAAGTTGGTAGCACGCTTCAGCGGAGAATGTCTAGATCGCCGGAGGCCTACCGCCTAACAGAACCGCTTTGTCATTGGAGGTTACGAAACCTTATTATACCCGTACCTAAAGGCCACGAATTTATAACTACTTTAGAGCTAGATGTTTTGAGTTCTATCTTATTTGTAATATTAATTTTTCTTGTTTTGGACGTGAAAATTTATTTAGGCGCGTTGAGCACATTTTGGGTGATCAAGAATCATGGAACTTGCGTCAGTATCACCAAACACTTTCAATGAGCTATGTGTATACTGAGTATATTATATGTGCACTTGTTGGGTGAACAAAACACGTATAAAATTTTTTAACAAAAAATAGAACCGACTCAAAGCGCACTAAAAAGTAAAAAATAACTGTGTCATTTAGTTGCTTTAATTTACTTAAGCATATCTATGAAGTCGGTGCCAGCAATTTTAAGGAACATTTATTTTACGTAGTAAAGAAGTTTGTGGGTTCTAGGTTACGTCCTTGAAAGTAGAAACCTTGGCTGGCACCGACTCCTAGATATGCTTAAGTAAATTAAAGCAACTAAATGACACAGTTATTTTTTACTTTTTAGTGCGCTTTGAGTCGGTTCTATTTTTTGTTAAAAAATTTTATTTCTTACTTTTTAGTGATTAAACGCCACGTAACGTACTCGTGCTATACTGTCATAGTATATTATACGGCACTAGTAGCCAAAAAGCTACTGATACCGAGACACAAACCGAAATCGCTGTAAGCGTGCCTCCAAAATTTGAAGAGTTCCTTCAATTTCCCCAGGATATCGTCATCAGATCCTAACATGCGGACAATGGGACCATCTTGGATGTATGCCCTTTCTAATAAAAAAAGAATTATCAAAATCGGACAACACTGTAAAAAGTTATGCGTGGTCATACATATAAAAAAAAAAAATATACGTGTCGAATTGAGAACCTCCTCCGTTTTTTTTCGTCGGTTAAAAAGTAGCGTCATTGTCGCCGCACGCGTTTTCATTTTTATCGGCAGTTCCCAAGGACGCATATGTCATTTTTTAAATGACTCATTTGTCTAATGATCGGCTTATGTGCGGAAGAGGTCTTATGTTTAAGTCCTCGGTAACATTAAGCTTGTCTTTCATCCAAAAAATTGTTTGAATAGGCTGATAAAGATGATGGTGATTGACATGACATTTCTTTTCCCTATTAATCAGTCGTAACAATTGTTTTAGAAACAGGTGTTAAATTTACAGTTTCCTTGTTTGCACTTTGTAAATAATTTGATATTTTTATACTCAATGGTGATAGTTTTAGTAGTATAACAGCCATCAGAATATGAGTATATTGTACAAGGAGTTGAAGAGGGGTGTAAAATTTGTATGGCATTTTTACGATACATTATCTCTGAACCCATGTTGTGCAAACTATACAAAGAATAAGCACGTAATATTCCCCTTTATAGCCTCTGTAAGATATTCAAAACGATATTTACTCTGAGTACATTGTTACATACAAATATTTATATATTAATCCCTGACGTAAAAAGAGGGATGTTATTAGATTAACACGTCTGTGTGTTTGTCTATTGAAACGTAGTTTGTTAATTGAGTGGGTCGATTAGTAGTCTCATCTAAACAGCTAGAACCAAAAAGTTAATTTGAGGACACTATTGGTTTTTTTATATGATGATTGAATTAATTTCTTGAATTGAATAAATTTCTGATTTAAATGTTGATGTTTTACATTCTCGCTGTCGGAAGGTGTACATTTATTAATTTTCCACAATTTTAGCTATAAAGATTTTTTCATAAGAAATATAGCTTGGTCAATCCACGATGGCTCGTAGTGTTTTGTTTTTCAAACGCTTACAGTGCAAGTGTGCAATAAAAACTGCAAGAATGTGAGTTCTATTACTACGTAACGAGTAGCAATGTTTGCACACTCACACAAAGTGTCAAGTTAGTTATGTCAACAAGAATGTCACGTTTGACTAGCAGTATGCTCTACTTCATTTTAAGTCATTTTTTAAAAATGAATATGTCGTGTTGGTCCTGCACAGCAAAATTATATTGTGATATAGGTTAATATATATTATATCGGAGTATAACAATTCTCCTTGACATCATCTTTAGTGGTTCTTAATCTCTTGGGCGTTTTCTAGGGTTACAAAGACTTTGTCTTCACGAACAGATATATTGCAAGTTCACAATGTTTTGATACATGAAATAGATTTTTATAATTCCTGACGTATTATAAAGATTCAGAACAGTAGTTTATGTACACCCATCTTACTTTACTCCCTAATTTAATTTACTTCTTAAGAACACTTTTACACTGGTCCAACTCGACCAAATATCCTCACCGCACTCCAGACACAAACTAACTACCCAACTCCTTTATTCCCCTCAAGATGGTGTAAATACTCTACTAGGACTTTGGAGCCCGACTCTTTTATTGGTTGGAGTATTAAAACAAATCAATCATTCATTCATTTATCAAATCAAATTGAATTTAACCTTGTGTTAAAGTTTTAAGTAAGCACCTATCTCATATCTCTCATTAAATGATTAACAATTAGTTCTATTTCGATTACTTTCATAAAAAAACTCGTGACATACCAAAAATAATTACATCCACAGACAGTAACATTTCCATAAACAATGACGTCTATTACAATATTACAACAATCTATTCTAAGTCTCTAGTCTAATTCCTTCGACATATATATTAACCCATTTAAAAATATCTTAAAAACACACATACCCACAATCATCTCAGATAGGTACCTAGTAAATCTATTTTTCTTTTGTTTAAACAGTTTAATGATTGAGCTCAACTCCACGCTGTCTTGTCTACCATACCCCTAGCGTTTTTGTAAAGCGTGAACCCATGATATCTATTATTATTTTGATTCATTACAAGTTAGTTTATGTAAACTAAGATGGAAGCGGGCTAACTTGTTAGGAGTAGCATGAAATCTACATTCCTTTAGTTTCTACGCGATACCGTACCGGAACGCTAAATCGCTTGACGGTACGTCTTTTTAGTAGGATAGTACCAATGTATATATAGTACAAATACCAAAGCTATTATGCTAAGCTAATTTGGAAAATCTATATTGGCAGTAACAAACCAATCAAGTGACCTTTGTAGAAAAATTAAAGTCGAGTCGGTCAACCTGAAGGAATGGGCAACGGAACGATTCTTCTGGCTAAGTCACATTTAAATGTGTAGTTTATCATCATACGATACGTTTTTTTGACATTATAAATATAATATTGGTAAAAAAATTAAGTAGAGCATCATTCCGTTCGGTCATGACACGCAGCAATACAACCTACAATAGCCCGTGTACACCGAGCCGTGGTCGACTCGAGACTGATGTTAGAACTGTACTCCCCGCACCCTTCGGTTTCCCCTCGCGAGAAATAGTGGGGCGCGTCTTAATGAATTGAACTATCAGTAAGCTTGCTCACTTTAAAGCCTGTGACAGCTATACTAAAGCCAAGCTCGATTGAGAATGCTTGTCAACAAACAAATTAAAAATGAAGGTAGAAATCACCAGTCATTTTACACCTAGTTTTTTAGTTACCTTTTTAATGACAAATTCATGACAATAAATTAGATTAGTGGGCTTAAAAGTAATAAATATATTCAATATCTTTTAAATAAGATTTTATAAAAAAAAGAAAATATAATTTTAAATTGATTAGGCATAAAATGTCTTCATTTTAAATTTCTTTGTTGACAAGCATTATCAATCGAGTTTGGCTTTAGTATAAAAATAGGCATGATAAATATTGTTCTAATTTTTATCAACAGCCAAGTTTAATAAAAGCTTGTAAAAGTATTGAAATTGTAAATGAAGTAATAATTTCGCATCACATTTACAGCTCAGTTCAGTAAGCAAGTGAGATAGGTCTCTGATGGCAGATGGCCCGACCCCTATACATATTCAAAGCTTCGCAAGTGGTTAACCTAGCTGGCTTAAACTGGAATGGTCTTGTTTCGTAAATTAGCAATATGGGAACGCACTTAGAGCTTACAATTAAGCAAATACAGCTGAACGACAAAACTTTTAGTGCACAAAGATAAAATTAAAGTTAAATCTGACTAAGTATGGCTTTTTAAAATTGAATGAAGTACTTGTTTAATTTTTACTTCCGATGTAAATAAAAAAGTGTGTTAAAAGTTCGAGTAATATATTTTAACATTTATTTAGTTACCATTCAAAGAAAAAATAAAAGCAACGTAAATATACACAACTGTGCAAGGTGTCTGTCTGAAAGCTCCGCCCCACTCACAAGCAGACGGCCAAGAGCAAAACCTTGCACGCCCGTAAAAAAGGTAACAAAGCAGGCTAAGATTGCCTGGAAAACGTCGGGCGCAAAAAAAGCCACATCGAAAATAGCCCAAGCGGAACCAACTCAAACGCCAGAGGGATCGGAGCCTGTCATGCAGTCGACTTTACAGCTAGAACCGCCATGTGGAGAAGAACCTTCTGATGCCTTAATTATAACAGAACAGGAAGTCGCAACACCAACCAGCGACAGCGAATGTTTTATAACCGCGCCTGGAACTCCTACGGTTTACGAGGACAAAGGCAATGCACAAGGCAGATTACGCAGAGGTAGCGAGAGTGACCTATCCCCACCAACCTCCACACCAGACCCAAAGAAGGCGCGGTCGGAATCAGCGTTACTCCGCATCACAGCACAAATTAAAGCCGCGAAACAAGCATCGGTAGAAGCGTCTATAGCCATGGACGACTTGGATAGACGCAACGAAAGCATCGTGTCTGATAAATCCGAAGGCGGGGGTGGTGCCCTTCATGATCTCCCAAGACTAGCAGGGGCTCTCCTCCAGAGAACCAAAGATCGCCTGGAAGAGTCTAAGAATCTAAACAAGGATACCCGTGAGGCTGTTTGCAGCGGCTTGCAGGGATTATATGAAATGATATTAAGATTAGCAGACTCCAGGAACCGCCACATAACGGAAAAAGAAAGAGCCAAGTCATACTATGAACATCTTTTAGGGAAAGTAGAGGCTAGGCATGCCAAAGCATTGGAAGAGCTCCAAAAACAACAATTGGCTAGGGAAGCTGATATTGCTTCCGACGTTACAAAGACTTATAAGGAAGCGGAGGCATCGAGATACCTTATTTATGAGATCGAGTCTCGCCTTAAGGATCATGCTGCCTGGGAAAAGAACATAGAATGTGAGCCCAAGAGACTCTCTAGAAACCAGAGTGATAATGACAGCTCTCGCTCTCATGCTACTCTAACCCCAGAACAACAAACTCCTGAAACCGTCACACCTACTGCAGCAGTCAGAGCTATCCAGAGAGAGCTTGCCCAACTTAGACAGGAATTAGGCACTTCTCGAAAGGGGAATACTACTGAGGGACAGCATCCCGTCAGCATGAGTCCTACCTATGCCCAAGTGGTGCGTGGACCTCAGCACGCAGTTATTCTGGAATCAGTGGACCCTCGGAAGACCAGCGGCGAAATCCTGAAAGAAGTGCAAACCAAGATTGACGTCATCAACCTTGGTATTCGAGTAAATAAAGTCGCAAAGCTCAGCAAACAACGCGTCATTATAAACTGTGACTCTGAGCAAGATAGTCAGGCTTTTAAACAAGCTGTAGAAAAAATAGATAGCCAGTTAACGATCACAGCCCCGCAAGTTAAAAAACCGCTCCTAAAACTGTTGGGAGTTATAGCCGATCTGAGCGACAAAAAAATAGAAGAAGCAATATTCAGCCAGAATGGCCGTCTTCTAGCGGGGATAGAAAAAGATTCCTGCAGCTTAAAGGTAGTAAGGAGAGCTAAAGGACGTAATAATTTATTACATAACGTTATCGTCGAGGTAAATAGTGCACTGTGGCAGACGCTAAAGGACCAAAAATTGCGAATAGGGTACCAGGTAGTCTATACAGTTGACCAATCCCCTATAATACAATGCTACAAATGTCTGTCATTTGGTCACAAGGCTCAGGACTGTAAAGGCACGGAAAATTGTGGACATTGCGCGAAAAATCACGATTCTAGGGAATGCCCTAATAAAAATGCACCACCCTGTTGCGTGAATTGCATGGCAAACAATAAGTATGGCACCTGTCATCCTGCGTATAGTCCAGATTGCCCTGAATGGCGCAAATGGGATCGTTTGGCAAGAGCAGCTGTGGCATATTGCTGAAGGCGACTCGACAAGCCAAGATAGCGTCTCTAATTATAGTTCATCTAATGGCAATAAATCTCCATCACACTGCGTAAAATTCGCTCAAATCAACCTGGGACGCGGATACGCAGCTCAAAAAGAATGCCTACGCGAGGCAGCAGCGCGAGGAGTGCAAGTTATACTGGTCCAGGAACCCTATATTGGTTCTGATGTCAAAGTAGTAACTAGCACTAAGGTTATCCAGGGCAATCCTGTCAACGTTACCGATAAACCCGTTAAATCAGCCATTTTGTGACGATCATAATCGTACATACTAACATATATAATAACACTAAAAAAAAATTATTAAAATATATATAAATATATATATACATGTAAAATATATAAAAGTGTTTTATTAAAGAATAGTAAAACGATAAACAACAGTGTTTTATATAAAACACGTAATTAGAAGTATTTTCTAATTGAACACAAAATCGTGAAGCGCTTCTCATTCTATACATATTGTATGTCAAATACGCCCCGAGGGCTGCCGGAGACGAATAGTGAAGTGACTTTCGAACGAATGCTAGATCAAAGGATCTAGCCAGTGTTTGAGCGATGCGCGATGCGCGGGGCGCCGCTCCGTCTGTTTCTGCTGTATCTGCTGTATCTATGTGCTCCGCGTATGTGTCAGTTCTATGAGAATGCGGTGTACCGACAGTGGCGCGGTTTCATTGTCGTCCTCTGTATTTTCATCGAGCGATGAATATAATACATAGAGGTCGGTTATAAATAATGTGCGAAGGCATATATGGAAAGAGATTTATAAGCAATAATCCATCAAGTAAGGTTATGCACCCTTACTAAGAAATATAGAATTTAATAAAATAAATTATTGAATTATGTGAAAGCAAGACACATAATAATATAAATATATTAACATCTTCATATAAATATGCCTTGACAGCTTGGGCATTTACACAATAAAATACGACTGTTGTATTTATATCTATGTTAAAGCTTTTTGAACGCATAACACCTCGTAACGAGGTATACTCATCTGATTGGTTGAGGAGTGAGATACTAGCCACTTACATTTGGTTCAGCTCTGAATCTGCATCTGACGAGATGTTTGAAACGGATGCCTGAGCTCTATGTTGACTTACTGAGTGCCTTATTCTCATTTAACTTCTCACAATTAGAATCCAATATAAAGAGGAACACACCTCTATAAAATGTGCTGTTTTCGAACGCCTTACACCTCGGTATCGAGGTATGAAATTAAAGAGGAACACACCTCTATAACTTGTGCCGTATACATTTCTCTCACAAAGAAATGATATGGGGGGGGCTCCGGTTTCTCTAATAAGAGATTCGATTATTAGATTCTTTCCACAGAATCGTGCCGGTTCTTTGAACGGTTCGTAGAGCTGTGCGATGTGGTCGGCGCAGAATGTTCTGGCAACTAGCGAAGTTCATAGAGACATTAACGGAGGCTGCATTCACGAAGTGTGGCTATCATATTATAATTATTAAGTTAGACGTTTTGCGGTAACCCTCACTCGGCCCGGGCATCATAGAACTAGCATTTCTGGTAGCGGGGCACCGTCATATTGCGGGTTGGAGCATATGACCATCTTTCAATAGAAAGATGCCATTGAACAGAATTGACCATCTTTCAATAGAAAGATGCCATTGAACAGAATTGACCATCTTTCAATAGAAAGATGCCATTGAACAGAATTGACCATCTTTCAATAGAAAGATGCCATTGAACAGAATTGACCATCTTTCAATAGAAAGATGCCATTGAACAGAATTGACCATCTTTCAATAGAAAGATGCCATTGAACAGAATTGACCATCTTTCAATAGAAAGATGCCATTGAACAGAATTGACCATCTTTCAATAGAAAGATGCCATTGAACAGAATTGACCATCTTTCAATAGAAAGATGCCATTGAACAGAATTGACCATCTTTCAATAGAAAGATGCCATCGATCTAAAGTTTGTCTGAGGACTTACTCGGATTGCTCCGCGTACGTATCTGTGTCACCACAATGTGGAGCAATAGTATGTACATCTTTCAATAGAAAGATGCCATTGATCAAAGGTTTGTCTGAGGACTTACTCGGATCGCTCTGTGTGTATCTGTGATACCACTCTATTATTGATTGGAATTTTAAGTTCTTAAGAGAATTTGATTCTAATCACATATTTTGGAAATATACGATACATGAAGATGCCACATAAATGGGAAACACTTCGTGTATTGAAAAATATGAGGAATTAAGTTATAAAACATGAAAGGGGCCACATATATGAGAATCAGTTCATGTATTACAGGGGAAAGTGTGAATTCAGGGATAGTCGAGATTTGTTTATGGTTGCATGAATTTTATCTTCCGAAACTCTAAAAGTACTTGTGTTACTTATGGACATAACATTGATAATAGGGTCCTAATCGAAAGACGATCACGTGCCAATTCAATACTTTTAAATTAAAAGTATAATAACCTTTAGAAAGATCTAAAACATGATGTAAATTGTGTTTATATTTATATGTGACGAATGTTAACCTTTGTATGGGACTTCGAAACAGTTACAATTGGTGCCGTGACCAGGATCATATTTTGATCTCGTTTATTATGGCTATTGAATAGGCTTAATGCCTACAATTGTTGTCCGTGAAATGGAAAGAGTCTGAGGAAGTATGAAGTTCATTGTGACCAATATAATCTTGCTAAAAATAGATATCAGGAAAAGGCCTTATGGTCTGGGGGTTGTTATGTTTATTAAATAGGTGATGTTTTACGATATGAAAAAATAGTCAATTGACTATAAATTAATATTTTATTAATAGGAACCCTTGAGGTCTGGGGGTTGTTACGATTAAGTATTTTGTCTGTTATTGAATAAGAAGGTCGAGTGAAACAATTTTAATAATTATGAGATGCGTTGATTATTACGATAAAGTTTATTGATATAAATTTACATACCTTTCTGATGGCTATAATATAATATTGCGATAGTAATGAAAATTAGGAAAATTAAGGATTTTGAATATAAGATAGTGTTAATTGAAATATATTTTACCCTTTTGATGGCTAAAACACATTAACAAATAGTCAAGATAGTCAGACGTCCTTGCAGTTAGGGGGTTGTTATGTTTATCTTGTATTTTAAATAAACTAACAAAGATGTTGATTGAGTCAAGCTGTGCAAATCTTGATGAGGCACGATTTGCTTTGTAATAATATATTAAGCTGGCTTAAACACTACTGATGGCATTATTATTATTGCGATAGTAAAACTACTAAAAATGAGTAGAACAGTTGATTGGACATTGTAATCACGCACTTGGTCGAGCGACTGTTGGTGTGATATTACTAGATTTAGTTGTGTAAACGCCACTAAAATTTATAACAGTTCAACGAAGTTGACAAAATTGACTAACTATTGAGACCCGAGGGTCGTAAGACTCTAAGCAATGTGACTTTTCTAGTTGCACTTTATTTTTTAAGGTGCTGCGAAATTAATTGCATGCGGGAACTCTTAAGGATTCACTGTGGTGCAATGGGTTTGAAACGCGACAAACGGTGTGAGCAGTCATAACACGTTTATCACTGTGTCGAAGTTTCAAATTTATTTTAGTTCGATGTCGGGGCTCGAAATCGTCTATGGACGACTTATGTATCAGGATACAGATACTCAATAAATCAAATGCACTTGTGGTTGCGAGTAGATGAGTTTCATAGATACCTGAAAACTCGTCTGAGGACGTGTTTTATTATTATTATTATTATTATTTTGTTGGTTTTGGCGATTAGGTCTGGTAGACCTGATAGAATGTTGTTTCATTAGGTGGTTGTGGAAACTTATTATAAATAATGAATATAAGAAGGCATATTTTTCTTTTCATTGAAATATATTACAACTTAAGGTAAATTCTATTCCACAGGATTTCATAGAATTTAGGGGGTTGAATGTGACGATCATAATCGTACATACTAACATATATAATAACACTAAAAAAAAATTATTAAAATATATATAAATATATATATACATGTAAAATATATAAAAGTGTTTTATTAAAGAATAGTAAAACGATAAACAACAGTGTTTTATATAAAACACGTAATTAGAAGTATTTTCTAATTGAACACAAAATCGTGAAGCGCTTCTCATTCTATACATATTGTATGTCAAATACGCCGCGAGGGCTGCCGGAGACGAATAGTGAAGTGACTTTCGAACGAATGCTAGATCAAAGGATCTAGCCAGTGTTTGAGCGATGCGCGATGCGCGGGGCGCCGCTCCGTCTGTTTCTGCTGTATCTGCTGTATCTATGTGCTCCGCGTATGTGTCAGTTCTATGAGAATGCGGTGTACCGACAGTGGCGCGGTTTCATTGTCGTCCTCTGTATTTTCATCGAGCGATGAATATAATACATAGAGGTCGGTTATAAATAATGTGCGAAGGCATATATGGAAAGAGATTTATAAGCAATAATCCATCAAGTAAGGTTATGCACCCTTACTAAGAAATATAGAATTTAATAAAATAAATTATTGAATTATGTGAAAGCAAGACACATAATAATATAAATATATTAACATCTTCATATAAATATGCCTTGACAGCTTGGGCATTTACACAATAAAATACGACTGTTGTATTTATATCTATGTTAAAGCTTTTTGAACGCATAACACCTCGTAACGAGGTATACTCATCTGATTGGTTGAGGAGTGAGATACTAGCCACTTACATTTGGTTCAGCTCTGAATCTGCATCTGACGAGATGTTTGAAACGGATGCCTGAGCTCTATGTTGACTTACTGAGTGCCTTATTCTCATTTAACTTCTCACAATTAGAATCCAATATAAAGAGGAACACACCTCTATAAAATGTGCTGTTTTCGAACGCCTTACACCTCGGTATCGAGGTATGAAATTAAAGAGGAACACACCTCTATAACTTGTGCCGTATACATTTCTCTCACAAAGAAATGATATGGGGGGGGCTCCGGTTTCTCTAATAAGAGATTCGATTATTAGATTCTTTCCACAGAATCGTGCCGGTTCTTTGAACGGTTCGTAGAGCTGTGCGATGTGGTCGGCGCAGAATGTTCTGGCAACTAGCGAAGTTCATAGAGACATTAACGGAGGCTGCATTCACGAAGTGTGGCTATCATATTATAATTATTAAGTTAGACGTTTTGCGGTAACCCTCACTCGGCCCGGGCATCATAGAACTAGCATTTCTGGTAGCGGGGCACCGTCATATTGCGGGTTGGAGCATATGACCATCTTTCAATAGAAAGATGCCATTGAACAGAATTGACCATCTTTCAATAGAAAGATGCCATTGAACAGAATTGACCATCTTTCAATAGAAAGATGCCATTGAACAGAATTGACCATCTTTCAATAGAAAGATGCCATTGAACAGAATTGACCATCTTTCAATAGAAAGATGCCATTGAACAGAATTGACCATCTTTCAATAGAAAGATGCCATTGAACAGAATTGATCATCTTTCAATAGAAAGATGCCATTGAACAGAATTGACCATCTTTCAATAGAAAGATGCCATTGAACAGAATTGACCATCTTTCAATAGAAAGATGCCATTGAACAGAATTGACCATCTTTCAATAGAAAGATGCCATCGATCTAAAGTTTGTCTGAGGACTTACTCGGATTGCTCCGCGTACGTATCTGTGTCACCACAATGTGGAGCAATAGTATGTACATCTTTCAATAGAAAGATGCCATTGATCAAAGGTTTGTCTGAGGACTTACTCGGATCGCTCTGTGTGTATCTGTGATACCACTCTATTATTGATTGGAATTTTAAGTTCTTAAGAGAATTTGATTCTAATCACATATTTTGGAAATATACGATACATGAAGATGCCACATAAATGGGAAACACTTCGTGTATTGAAAAATATGAGGAATTAAGTTATAAAACATGAAAGGGGCCACATATATGAGAATCAGTTCATGTATTACAGGGGAAAGTGTGAATTCAGGGATAGTCGAGATTTGTTTATGGTTGCATGAATTTTATCTTCCGAAACTCTAAAAGTACTTGTGTTACTTATGGACATAACATTGATAATAGGGTCCTAATCGAAAGACGATCACGTGCCAATTCAATACTTTTAAATTAAAAGTATAATAACCTTTAGAAAGATCTAAAACATGATGTAAATTGTGTTTATATTTATATGTGACGAATGTTAACCTTTGTATGGGACTTCGAAACAGTTACAATTTTCATCATTGATCGCCAAATTCAGGTAGTCGAAAACCCCGAACTTATTTGTCAAAATATAGTTGCAGCGAAACTAAAAATTAATAATATGACTATAGGTGTAATTAGTATTTACTTAGAAAAGAACGAGGACATCGACGTGGATCTCGAAAAGCTTACTAAAGTCACGGAACAACTGAACGTTGAACACCTCATTATGGGAGGAGACATAAATGCTAAGAGTCCCTGGTGGGGCTGTGAGAAGGAGGACGATAGGGGATCGAGAATCATGGAATCATTGGCGCGCCTGGATCTTCAGATACTTAATGAAGGTAAAACGCCAACCTTCCACACGATAAGGGGGGATAGAGCTTACACAAGTATAATAGATGTAACTCTCTGCTCTAGTAAGATCTTACGCCAAATCGAGGGGTGGAAAGTAGATCCCGATTTTGTTACTTTTTCAGACCACAGAGCAATCCTGTTTCAGATTAGTCATAACAACACTCATGGCACCATATCGAGGAATTCAACGCGGAAGTACAATACTTCAAAGGCTAATTGGCACGTTTTCTCAGAGAAGCTCGTCAGCAGTCTAGTAGACAACGGCGTCACTCAAGAGTCTCTAGAAAGTGTCACAAATGTGGAAGCCCTGGAGTGTATGGCCCAAGCTTACGTCAAAAGCATCACAGAGGCAAGCGATGTTGCCTTACCAAAAATCTCACCTCGAATTCGCCTAGACAAATCGGAATGGTGGACCAATGATTTGTCATCAATGAAAAAGGAGATGATTCGCAAACGAAACAGAATACGAAAGGCTAATGCCAGAAGGAAGCCATATGTGATTGAAGATTATCTCTCAGCACTTGCGGCATATAAAGCCAAGATACTACAAACCATAGTTGATAGCTGGAAAACCTTCTGTGAAAGACAGGATAGAGAATCATTTTGGGAGAGCATTTACAGAATCATCAGAAAACAGAAAAAGAATGAAGGCGAAAAGCTACTAAGGTCACCATTAGATAACAGCATTCTAACCCCAATAGAATCTGCGGCTCTTATAGCAAGAACGTTTTACCCACTAGACTGCCCTGAAAATGACACAGAGGAACAAGGGAAAATTAGACATTCGACGACGGAAGCGATCAGAGACTTAGAATCAGGGGAAATTGAGATGTTCACGATTACTGAACTTGAATCAGTAATGACAAAAATGAACCCCAAAAAGGCACCCGGAGAAGATGGTCTAATGTCAGATATTTGCATAAAGGCATTTCGGACGGCTCCAAATATACTACTGATGCTTTACAATAAGTGTCTGCAAATGTCCTACTTCCCAACATTATGGAAAACTGCAACTATAAAGGTAATTCCGAAACCCCAAAAGGAAGATTACGCCAACCCTAAAGCGTATCGGCCTATAGGATTGCTCCCAATATTAGGCAAGGTGCTTGAAAAAATATTTGTCAATAGAATACTGTGGCAATTGGGAAACCAAAACGCCTTGAACCCCAGACAATATGGATTTATGCCTCAGCGGAGCACAGAACATGCGCTTTACGATGCCACTCAATTAATAAAAGATGGCGTCTCCAAGAAAAAAATAGCAGTGGCAGTATCTTTGGACATTGAAGGGGCATTTGACAATGCATGGTGGCCCGCGATCCTACATCAACTACTAAGAAAAAAGGTAGCACCAAAGCTTATCAAGCTAGTAGCAAGCTACTTGTCCTCACGTTCAGTTAAGGTCAGATACTCCGGAGAAGAGGTACATCGGGACACCAATAAAGGATGTATCCAAGGATCGACTTGCGGACCACTCCTTTGGAATTTACTGGTAGACACGCTGCTTGACGAGGCTAACGAATGGGATGTCCACATACAAGCATTTGCTGACGACATTTTACTAATAGGAGTAGCAAAACATGGGGAAAAATTAGAGATGGACATTAATAGAGCCCTGGAATCCATCGCTTATTGGGGGCAAAAGGTTAAGTTATCTTTCGCATCACATAAAACCCAAGTTACCATCTTTACGAGGAAGCGGAAATACTATACTCCGAAGTTAGTCATGAGTGGAACGGAGTTAGTACCAGGAAATAATCTTAAAATACTAGGACTGACACTAGATAAAAACTTAAACTACGTGGATCATATAAAGCACGTAACAGGGAAAGCTATTAACCTGTATAAAGCGGTAGCCAAAACAGCCAGAGCGCATTGGGGGCTCAACCCAATGATAGTAAAAACCATTTACATATCAGTGGTCGAGCCAACAATCTTATATGCGGCAAATGTCTGGGCAGAAAAAGGTCAAACAAAACAGATCAGAACCAAACTAGACAGAATAACTAGGATGTTCGCTATTATGGTATGTAAAGCCCATAGAACAGTTTCGTTGCCATCATGTACCGTAATGGCGAGCATTCTTCCTCTGGACCTCCGGGCCCTCGAAAAAAAGGATTTGTTTGAGATAAGACTCGGGAAACCTTTACCCCAACTAAAAGGGAAAAAGATAGAGAACCCGGTGAGCCCGTTTGATCTGCCACACCCTGCTCTAAGGAAAAGAATTACATTCGGCTGCATCCAACGAAAAGAAGATCTCCTAGCTATGAACAACGACACTATTTGCATTTATACGGATGGTAGCAAGCTCGAGAGCAAAGTAGGAGCAGCAGTTTCTATCTGGATAGATGAAGTAGAAACCGAGTATAATTTGTTACCTTTAGCAAGTTACTGCTCGGTATACCAGGCCGAACAATCTGCGATTTTAGAAGCCGTTCAAGCCATGATCGTAAAGGCTAAGTATAGGAGAGGTGCAATTTTTACCGATTCTAGATCAGCGCTAGAATGCCTTCAGAACCCTAATACTTTACATCCTATCGTAGCGGCAATTCACGACGCTATAGGAAACTTGGAACTGCTAGGGGGAAACATAAAGTTCTACTGGGTACGGGCACACGTGGGTATCCCAGGTAACGAAAGGGCAGACGAGCTTGCCAAACAAGCGGCAATAAATAGCGAGAAAGCTCCTGTTTATGACAGATTTCCAACGTCCTTCGCTAAACGCCTCATCAGGGACTCTACTGTGTCGAAATGGCAAATGAGATACAGTACATTCACAACGGGGGCAGTCACAAAGCGTTTCTTCCCAAACATAAGGCAAGCCTATAACACGTTGAAGAACATAGACTTAAGTAATCTAATATCACAGATATTCACCGGGCATGGCGGGTTTAAAGCCTACTTATACAAATTAAAATTGACATCAGATCCATACTGTATTTGTGATGGAACAAGCGAGGAAACGATTGAACATGTTCTATTGGAATGTCCACGGTTCGCAATGGATAGATTCAACTGTGAGTGCAAAATGGGTTTGACGCTATGTTTGGATAGTCTGAGTATGGCAATCAATGTAAATGAGTGCCGACCCCACTTCCTGAAATATGCTCAGATCACAGCAAAGAAAGCAGCAAAGGCAAATGGATCTACGGTAAAATAGTGTAAATAAAATAAAAAAAAAAAAAAAAAAAAAATAATAATAATAAATAAAAAAAAATAAAAGAAAAAAAAAAGAAATAAATTATAAATAACGAAAAGAAAAGGAATATATATATATATATATATATATATATATATATATATATATATATATATATATATATATATATATATATATATATATATATATTGTATTATAGCGCGATTATATGTATGTAAAATAAATACATACCAACCTAGTTACTTACCTAATTCTAACTTGACACTTAAACATTAACTTAATAAGCTAAGCACAAAGGTATATATATATTTTTTTAATGACTACAAGTTGGCCCTTGACTACTATCACACCTGATGTTAAGTGATGATGCAATCTGAGATGGAAGCGGGCTTACTTGTTAGGAGTAGGATGAAAATCCACATCCTTATCGGTTTCTACACGACATCGTGCCGGAACGCTAAATCGCTTAGCGATACGTCTTTGTCGGTGGGGTGGTAACTAGCCTCGGCGAAAGCCTCCCACCAGCCAGACCAAGACAAATTAAGAAAAATCTCAATCTGCCCCGCCGGGAATCGAACCCAGGACCTCCGCCTTATATATCCACCGCGCATACCACTGCGCCACGGAGGTCGTCAAAAACCGATTACGATTATTATTGCAATGAGATATGGCGGGTAAGAGGAATCCCTCAGTATCCTGTTATTTCCATAATCAGGGCTGTTTCGTTTTATTACAAGGGTTCATTGTCTATGTCAAGTCTTATCTATTTTCAAATTCAGAATCTGATCCTGTTCGTTTTAATATTATATTTAAACCAAATGGTATTCTCTTGGAAAATACCTATTCTATTATATTTTGACCTGTTGTTTATTCATATTGTATTTATTAAACCATTTTAAATCGCGGCCATGATCATTATAGATAATATCTCATTAATTGCTGTCTTCTGTATCTCATTAACATTATTAAAATTCAAAATTTCTTTGACCGAATTGATTTTTTTGTTTGCAATACGGTTGGTTTATGATTTCGATAAGATGTTACGTAAAACCTAAGAAAATTCTATTCTTTAAACTGCTGTAATATCGAAATGGTATACTACAAAATACGTAAAGTCACCTCCATGCCGATAGAGTAGAAAGGTTGCTTAGGTCCCACCGAACTTAAGTGGCGATATCCGAGCCCTACGCCGCCTATCAACACGGTGTCGTTATTCTGGTAATGCAGACATGGCGTCCTGGCTACGAAAGCGCTACGAGTGCACTGTGTAACGAAGACCATCCTATATATTGCACAAAGTTTCATGGATAAGTGGCGATCCCGTCACAAGTCCGCCATACGGCGCAACTTTTGCTCGTTCGTGATGACTATTCTGTGATAAAAGTCCAAGTTTGCGATCTCTCCGTGAAGATGGTCCATAAGTCTATTAAGAAAATATTTTTATTAGGGTCGAATTAAAACCTTCGGAATTTAACGCCAACCCCTTAACCGTGGAACTATAGGCGCTTAATTACAAAGAATGGTAACTGCGTAAGAGAGTTCGGAGAAGATAAATTTGTTTATCTTGTATACTGAGTGGGGTACAGGGCACTCTATCATTTTAATATCCGGTAACCAGGTCAAACAACCGTCAAAGAGGCTACACAAATTATTAGAGCATAAATTTAAATATTCATGAGAGAACCTATGTTATTAAGGTCGATCGCGCGCCACTCGACTACTTTAAGCCTCAATTAGTAGTGCACTTGTTAAAACTTTCAGGTAAAACTTTTATGTGAACCATTAGCTGGGTACATTTTTATAGAAAAAAATATAAAAAGGTGTTTTGCATTATTCAGATCAATTCTAACTCGTTTATTTCAAGTAGGCTTGAAGAACTTTTAAAGAGTATTTTGTCGGGTTGTTTGATTCTACCACCGGTTTAGGAGCAGATTCTACTGAAAAGAGCCAGCAAACAACTCAGAATATTGTTCTTATAATGTTAATCATCATAACTTATGTGTTTTGTATAAAATTGCCACCCTTGGATGTTGAATCCAGTTTAAAAATAAAGGCTTTTTATGTGATTTAGACACTGTTATTTGATATAACATACATTGTTATACATCAATTATTATACATCCGTGTCACAACAAAAATTATAACAACAATATAATCAATTTGAATTCAATATAACAACTTCATTAATACGTCATATGGATATACGGATGGAGCATACAACTCGTGCAGTGCTCATAATTACCTCACTTTTTGTAACTGCGCCTCGTTGAGTTCACACTCTGCTTTTCATTTAGTATTCAGCCTGTTAACTGCAGTGAACTGTCGTGATACTGAGCGTGCTCTTTCAAAGCTACTCGTAACTTAATATCTTAATGAGGTTCGGTGTGAGGCCTGCAATACTGTTAGTGTTATGAATACCAGTAGCCGTCCTACTTTCTTTATTGCGGTAGTGTAAGGTGGTTTTATAAGCACCTTGCTTATAATCAGTCAATTAAAATAAAATTATTTTTATATTGAAAAATAACACAGTAAATAAATAATGAAAGGTGAAAAATATAACTTGCATTTCCGCATTTCGCAGCCAAATAACACAGTAGACAGTTGAATAATGACAGATTAAATTAATTTATTTTAAGTAGGAATAACTGGGATTAAACGGATAAGAAACACGGTCTGGGTGAATAACTTGCGCAAGAGGTTTATTAAAGCACACGGTCATTATTCAGAGTCGTGTCCAAGGCACGGCCACTGACCTTTCATAGAGATGGCATTTTAAGAAAAACATTTCAAATAGGCGTTTAAATACGTACTTTCAAAAACCACAATTTTTACTTTTGACGGTGGTGTGAGGAGTTCTTACTAGAGGCCTTAGGTTGGCAGTGAACATTCATTGACTGATAATGATGATGATAGGAAATTATGATGGAGACAAGTCTGTGAAGCCTGACCGGCCTTTGACCACGACTTTTTTCGCACGTTCTTGTCATACATGATCCACTTTTCATCACCAGTTATCAGCTTCTTCAAAAATGGTTCGGTTTTATTACGTCGTAATAAATAATCAGAAACGAATTCATTAGGTTTGTTTCAGTGAGCTCGTAAGGTACCCAAATATCGAGCTTTTATGTGTACCTACTTTTATTCAAATACACCAGGTCTGTTTTGTGGTCAATTCCCAGTTTTTCAGCTACACCGTGAGTACGGATATGCCGATCTTGCTCGAATTTTTCAAAAATTGCATCCATTTTATCCGTAGTAGGGCGACCAGAGCTATGTGCATCTTTGACATCCAAATTTCCTTGAAAACGCTTAAACCAAATCCGTGCTACTCTCACGGACACTGCACTAGATCCATAAACATCGCAAATTTCTTTCGCAGCTTGCGTAGGATTTTTACCTTTTTTATAGTAAAATTTTATTATCGAGTTTCGATCGAGAATTATCGAGTTTCTTCATTAGATTCACTCATCATGACAGAACGAAATACAAATAAATGATATTTGAAAAACAAATATATGTTCTTTAAAATTTAAACTTTCAATAAAACCAAAACCAGCTATATACAAATAGTATAGCCAAAGAGATTTTATTACAAGTTCATACATAATGCGAAAAGACTTTTTCCCAACCTAAAATTACTGCCATACTGACTATAACTAACTTCAACCACGGTATCTTACCCATAATCAAGATCTCACCTTAATTTAACTAAAATCTTAGAAATAAAACAAAAAGAAGACTTAATAAAGTAGTCAAATAAAAGAAGTAAATTGTCCGTAAAATAGATTAATTAAGAGCAAGAATTAATAATATTCTAATAACTTAAATTTAACAGTCAAAATAATATTTTGCGTTAATGTTGAAATTGTATAATAAAAAATAATAATTTTCCGCTGGCAACAATATAATACAGCAGAGTGAAAAGCGAAAGAAATGAACCGAATATGAAAATGTAGCAAGATTTTAAAAATCCACGACCATTGCAGTTAATGAAAAATTTCGTACTGATGTTGTGAACTTCACCTGCCTGTTTCGGCGTGTTCACATAAGCTTAGCGATAGCGGAAGCAACAGCGGGAGCGACAGCGTGGGCGACATCATTCGCGACAGTGACAGCCGGAGAGCTATTCTGTAACAGCTATGTTGTTATATATCTACAGTGTGCTTCATTGATACAATAGATAGAGGGGATAGCGGCTCAGAATCCGAAACTCACACTGTCGAGTTATAAAATTATCGTTACACAATTTCACTCCAAGTGTAAATAAAATAAGTAAGAAAAAAAGGATTTTATAAAAGTATTGCGTGTCTGTCGCATCGTAGATTCTAAACAAAAGCACCGATTAGGTTGTTTTATTTAAAGCTGACATCATCGAAAAAGTTCTTAGTTATCATTTAAAGATTCAATGATGGTTGGTTGGTTGATCTTTAATGCAAGGATTCGGAGATCTCTGAATAGTTTTTAAAGTTTTAAATAAGTCTTTAAAAAAACAAAGATAGTAGTAATGATAAAACAGCCTCGGTTTTTGCATTAACGCTGCTACAATTTATGTAAGTGAAGACTCGAGGTTACCTCATTAGGTTCCTTTGATATTGTTCCTCCGTAGCTGCGATCGTGTGTCGACATTAACGTTTTGTAAGTAAAATACCTACTCTGATTTAAAGGATACTTGCTTGCTGTGGCTCCGCAGTTTTACACGCTATTTCGTTGCCGTGCGGTCAGTATAAAAGTAGACTTTTTGCTACTATAGACTAAAATAAAAGGCAAATTGTATATTCTTGTAATGGATGTTATGGTTATGAAAATCCTGATTACATAAGTAGATCAACAGGTTAACAAATGTAAAACACAAGTTATTATTTTTAATGTAATAGCTTTTTACTAAATACATAGTATTTTCGGTATATTCATTCTTGCATAAGAAATCTACTTTTGAAAATATGTTTGTCTGTTGATTTTACTGGGACTTTCACTCTTAAATATCTAACACTTTTAGATAGCTAATCTTAGAAATTTTGTTTGTTTTAAGTTTCATTTGATGACGCTTTTTGCAGGCGCCCGCTAGTTCAAAATGTAGGCTTTACAGGAGGGTATAGATGGACTCCAACTTAATAATAATCATTATTAAATCGAGTAACTATATTACGATCGAATCCAGCCAGTTATGAAATTTTATTAAAACAGTTTTTTTAATTACTCCGAACATAAATTGATAAAATTTTTCAACGCTCTGTTATCGAGTTCGTAGACAGAACAAGCGTACTCCACTGTTCTTAATTATCGTGAAACAATATAAATCAAATAAAGGCTATGCTCTAGTGCAGACAAGCCTTACAACTCTTTAGCTTTAAACAAAAGTAAACTAAGTTTACATTACACATTTTGCAATTATAAAATATCAGTATAATAGCATGATTTGTTTAATGCTTTTGTTTTATCACTCCTAAAAGGGATTAATAATAATATATTATTAATAGGAAGAGTTCATATTAATATCCTCTGAGATTAATCACAGATGTTATTGAAATAATAAAAAGTAACATAAATATGTATGTTTTAAATATTATAAGGACATTCCTTTTAATTTTAGTTACATCATTTTATTGAATATTTTACAAAGATTAACTGGATCGGCATACAAAATTGGTTAATACAAAAATCAAAAATCGTAAATAAAAAATGTAGTGTACTAGCAGGAGTGTGTTAATACACACAAAATAAAAATTGAAATCAGTTGAGCTGTTTCCACAATAACTATGGCACAAGGTTTTAATTTTATACACAGTTGAAGATAAGCCTGTGAAACAGTTCTACAGTCGAAACAAGTGACCCGTGCAGTTTTACTAAGAATCCAAGGTCAAACTTTGGAGGTAACTGTAAAACCTGTAACATTAGTTCTTTTGAGAACTCCGACACGTTTTGAAGACTAAAACTTGCGGTTACATTTGAATTCAAAGCGGTAGCATGATCAGCATTCATAACAAGTGTAGATGAAACGTCTCCGTTTTATCACGGGATGTCGTATATTCGTATGTATATTGTATGTGCATAAATTAGTGCGTCTGTGTGAGTACTGTTGCTGCGATGCTAAACCGAAGCGCTAACACAATTATATGGTTTCTAAAATCATAAACTGGTAGTCAAATGCTTCATTAGGATATCTCGTTAGGTTACATGTTCAAATTTAAAATGTATCCCCTAGAATTAATCTAGAATAACGACTCTTATATCAGATATTCTTTGCATAATTATAGATCTTTGGGTTGGTTTATGAATGCCATAGACAGTGACAATTCCTCATTAATAGCCTATTAACGTCCACTGGTGGACATTTGTCTTTTTAGAGACTTCTAAATATAACGATTCTGAGCCGCCAGTGGCAAGCGGCTCCCTGCGACACGTTTACAGTCTTCAGTCTACCTAGTGGAAGACAATTTAAACTTATAATATTCTTCTTTTTACCCGACTGCGTCAGAAGGAGGGTTATGTTTTTCGAGCGTACGTATGTGTGTATGTATGTATGTATGTATATATGCATGTATGTCCATTTCTTCGGCACGCGCTACAGCCTAAACGGCCGAACGGATTTTGACATGTGAGGTGTCGTTGAATTTGTCAACATTGTGGTAGTGACATAGGCTATATAAATTTTCAAAATGGCGGCTGTAAATGGGGGAAAAAAGGGAGGATGTGTGTATTTTTTTCTCTTATCCTAGCAATATGCATACCAATTGAAAGGTCGTAAAAAGACCATTTCAAAAATATAAATATCATATCACGTTCATATACTTTTTTAACAAAAAATGGCAAAAAGTGAACTAAGTGTAACGTCTCATTTCTATACCATAAACTAAAACTAAAAAGTCTCAAATAAAATCATTATTTTAAAAACAAAAAACCCGACTGCTTAGAAGTTATGAACTGAAAAGAGAAAAACAAGGATCACTATATCTGTATAAAATTCTAAATACTTTATGGTGCTGCAGGCGAGGACAAACGTAGTTTTGGTAGATCTTTCTTTCCCCGCAGGTTAAAGTATTTTGTCCCTGTTTGTTAGACACGTTTAAAGTCTTCAGTCTACCTAGTGGAAGACAATTCAAACTTATTATATTCTTCTTTTTACATCAGGAGTTAGTTTTTAATTAAGAACCTAATAAAAAGTATCGTTTTACCATTTTTTTGTTTTATATCAAACCATCCTAACTTTTTTGTACACAATTCTATTTTATACTTAGAGAATGCCCACGACTGGGCATTCTTTCAATAAAACTTTATAACTGGATTTTGTTACTTTACATATTTTCAGCAATCTTAAACTGTTATTCATGTAATCTGTAGCATATCCATTAAAACCACTTTGTAAATGTATACGAGTACCTACATACGAAAATTTAAATCACTTTGAGCAATCACTCGGCCCCAGATCCATGAGTAATCCTATAAGGCCGCTTTAAATATGCAGATTCTGGAAATCTAACTGAAAACTATGCATTCTATTCTATCTGAACGGGAGAAAAAGCATTATTTACAGCTATATCTGTTCATAAGTATTTAGCAAATAATATGGATTGCAGATTGTAAGAAAAATGTTATTGAAAACTTTGGGAAAAATAAACTAAAAATAAGATTACAGATAACCTTATTTCTTCAGACTCAGTCCAAAAGGAGAGAAACAAGGGTTAAAGGCTATATTAAACAGTTTAATCTCACAATTTCGTCATCAATTTAAGGCGCTTACATAGTTGGTCTAGTACTTAACCTATATGGCTTCGATCACGAGGTCGGGGTTCGAATTCTGGGTCGTTGGTGGTGTTACGCCCCGTGTCTCGGAGAAAACATTAAGCCGTCGGTCCCGTTCACTATCATCAGCATCTGAAAGTGATCGGTAATAAATGAAACCCTATCAACCTCAGCCCGCCAACTCGCATTGGAACAGCTTGGTGGGCCCTGTAGTGGACTGCTAATAGGCTGATAATTATGATGATTGTTCCAAGATGAACAAGAATTGTTCCATAAATTCCCCGTGTAAACTCACCATCACAGTTTTAGAGATAAAATATTTGAAGTTGGATAATGCTCTTGGATCCAAGCAACTTCATTGTCACCATGATAGCGCACTTAAATCAAGCGCCCGGCTCTTAGCGTAAAAGCATTGCATTATTCTCTAGTTTTACTAAGGTGCAATTTAGCAATTTATTTTATGTCAAGTGAAATAACTAAAAGATTACTCTTTTGTTTAAGGATAACTCTATTTTAATTAAGGATAATACTATAGCGGGTGTTTTTACTTTTCATGTTGTCGTGTTTGCGAGTATTCTCATTTTTAATTATTGTCATTTCTGACACTAGTTTCGTTAATTACTTTGCTCGTTACAGAGAACAGCTACGTGTCACCTAGGCGTGTATTTCCAGTGCTAATTTAACACTTCAAACGTCTGCGTCATGCATTTGAGGAGAACTTTCTCGAAATGAGCAGAATCATTGTTTTAATGAAACAATACATGTGGTGTAATTTGGCTAGATTCTGCGTTTTAAAATTCTTTTCCGACCTAGCTGATATTTTGCAGTTTTCAGTTTACCGCAACGAAAAAATACGAGTTTCGGCAAACACTTAACTTTGTACCTATTCTTTGTGTAAAGATTATGTAATGCTTGATCTATCTTTTGTAGTATTGGATTATTACATCCATAATAGTATTAAAATAATCTTATAAAGAATATAATATCTTGAATATGTGCAGTCAGAAATATTTAACAACTTTCGGAATTACGTTATAAAATCATCGTGTTATGTTTATTCTCTACAAAGGATTTATACTCGCAAACACTACGAGGAAGATTCTTGGAAGATAAATAATTATTCTCGGAGCGTTATCAATTTTGTAGTGAAGCCAAAAATAAACGCCGCCTCGAAATGCTCCTATTTGAAATATCCTTTTTGTGTGAAACTGCCGGAAGTATGCTCTTATTAAAAAAGTTTATCTCGTCCGCTTTGCTAGCACCCACTATTTACACGGAATAACAGACAAAGAACTCTGGCAAATATGAAAACACGAGAAACTAAGTGTTAGGATATGTAAATAAATAAAAGTCTTAAGAGCTTAGACTGAATTAATGTGTACTGAAACAAAGTGGAAAACTATTGTAGGCATATGCAAGGAATAAAACAAATACTATAGAAGAAGATTTTCGGAAGAGAAAAAATTATTCTCAGAGCGTTAAAAATTTTGTAGTCAAGCCAAAAATAAACGCCGCCCCGAACAGCTACTATTTGAAATATTTATTTTGTGGGAAACTGGTGAAATCATGCCGGAAGTGGGCTCTTATTAAAAAAGTTTATTTCGCCAGCTACGCTAGCATTCACTATTTCCACAATAAGTAACGGAATAACAGACTAAGAGTTCTGCCAAATATAAAAAAGCGAGAAACTAACAATTGGGATGACAATGAATTTGTCTTTATTTTAGACTGAATAACAGTCAACAACGTGAAAAATGCCAGCCAAAGTCAGTTTTACTTTCTTTTACTGCTCTTACAATCAGTGGAATGATTGGCATTATTATTTTAACATAATATAATTCATTTACTACTATTTTCATTATTTGTAAAATCCTTGATAAACCTTGTCAATAAATATGACTAGTATTTTCTATTCCGTACAAATATAATAGAATCCTTTTGGTTGAAATGTGTGCAATAATATTCCAACGGTCTATTAACGATAATGCCTGTTGTTTCTCTTAACAAACAAAGACGTGTATTAATGTTACCTATCACTTTTGACCTAATAGTTTCTTTGTTATAATCCTACTTCCATTTAATATAACTTTAAAGATACTCTCTAGAGTGTACTAGGATCGTAGCTATTGTGTCTATTATACGTAGAAGTGTTATATTTTAGTGTCTTCTATTGTATTGTTTGCTTGTGGTCGAATTACGCAGGCCATTAGACGCTACTAATGGAAGGACATCTAAAATGGCAGACATAACAGTGACTATTGGTTTCTACGACACATGTTATTGTTATTATTTTATAATTATGTACAATAAGAAACATAGCTAACTTATTCTAATATCTATAAAAAATCATGCCCACGTAGAATGGTGGCAAGAATTGGGCTGCATTTCCGCGTTGGATAGCTAGTCTGATCCTTTGCTAACAAAACGAGCCAACCCTTCTATCACCAGTCGAGGCAATTAAGTGCGGTGAAATATATTATTACATCAAAACTTTTTGGTACTGCGTCTCCTAGGCCCAAGGGTATCCAAAGCAAAGTAAGAAATTTGTAACTCTCGGTTCGGGAGGAATATTTGAGCCACTTACCTTTTTCAGCGCAATTCGCCCAGATATTTGTTCAATAAAAAGTACAGTTTGAATAACGAGTAAGCAAAAAATTGTATACGAGTAATTGAATCACAAATGTAACACGTGATTCTCATTCACAATCTTGAGCCTACTGAGGCCGTAGGTGCAGAAAAAAATATCCGCTAGTGTTAAATAAATTTCTTTTATCTCCTCCATAGGTATCCTATTAGGTATCTGTCTTGTGAGTTAGGGGGCTGGTGAGATCTTGTCCAGCAGTGATTCTAAAACAAAATAGAAAATAACAACGATGATGATTGTTACATTAAAAAAAAACAAATTTTAATTTGTTTAGGTATATTATACAGTACTATCGTCTATTGCAAGCTTATTGCAAGCGCAACTGATTGGCATTCCGCCACAAGGCTGTAGGTGTTGAGCTTTGCATAGTGAAGCAGCATTACGTTGGATACGTTGCATTGCTTTGAACCTACGTTTATATCAGCAGCTTCCAATCTCGAACGCCACAATCGCGATACTGATGTGAATGCAGTACTGTCGCTCTCATAAATTAAATGGAATTCGTTAGTGCGAGAGGTGAATTCTAAGTCATTAGCGGCTTAGAATTCACCTATGTGCAAAATTACGTTAATGAAATACAAAAACATACATTTTGGCCGGTGGAAAGCGTCGTTGGTGGCAAGTCACTACCGACCAAGATGAACCGCCAAGTGATTTAGCGTTCCGGTACAATGTCGTGTAGAAACCGAAGGAGAGTGCTAACTTGAAATGAATAAAAAAAACAATCATAGACTCTTACAAGACTGACAATATTAAAGACGGTTTTCTTTAAGATTTCGCCACACAGAGACGCGAAGCGATGGCGACGTTTTGCTAATTATGATATCGTCTACTTTTAGTGGTCTATTTCACTTTGCATGTTAATCTGAAGGATCGTGCTTTGTTATCGTTCCATTTCTTTACAAACACAAAGAAGATAGTGCTGTCATTTATCAACAACAATCTTTCTTACGATTTTATTACATGTACTTGTACTATCTATTTGCCAAAAGTTTTCTTTTTGAAAGTAGCTGCAGATATTTGCAGCAAGTAAAACTTATCTCTCTTGAAGTTATACAACTTGTAGTTGTTAGTACGCTGTTCAAAATACAAAAATCGTTAAACCTGTCTAGACTCATCCCCCTAATCTTCTATTTCACACATCTCGATCTACAGAGAGGTGTTGACTTTATCTGGCGATCTTGGTATTATTAGGTCTTTAACTATGAAATTACTGTTTTGTCGTTCTGGACACTTTGATCTCAAATATCTTAGGAATTCCAATTTAAAGTTTTTACAGCTATTTACTCATGCTTTTGTGTTTTTGAGGGCTTTGGAAGAAGAAATATTAAAAATTCAGTATAAAGTGGTTGTATAAAATATACTCACAACAAATTGCATTAGATAAATTGATAGTATAGGCTGCGCAATAGTAAGTAATAATTAACATTAAAGCAGGTTAGCAATCACGATAGCTACCTCTCGCGCACCGCATTATAAATATGTCGAATTATTTTCGCCTTATAAAACTGTGATGCGCGGCCGCAGAGTTAGTCTAAAACTGAACTCTGCGTAGGCATGTTGTTATGTAGGTCACTAAATTACTCCCCCGTCAGCGAAGAGTAGAACAGGTGGTTTTGAAACTCTTCCTGATCTGGTGACGTAGCTGTACGTAGGAGTAGGTGCTTCCTTTTTTACGTGCTCTGTGTCAAAGATGTTTGTAGACAATCTGTTAAAATTTGAGCTCCAAATATTTTACAACTGCATCTTGTAGAATTTATCATTGCGCTCAATAACTCGGTATGGCCCGTTTTATGTAAGTACAGCGTCATCTCGTACATGTGTGCATTTCTTGAGATCGCTGTGAATGAACGTTGCTCGTTGCTGGTTGTTCTATCGCTCCACGAGTTTTTTTCATACCTTCACTGAGATGGCTCATGAAAAAAGTCTGGCGATTGGTAATTCAGAACTTTATGGTCCTTGCACTCTCCCAGAATCACACAGTTTGTGCAAATACCATTATCGCAGTCGTCACAATGATAGCCCACTAACTTGTTTTTATGGGTATCACAAGTATAGTATTCGGTTTGAGACGCTTCGATATTTTATAGCATACGCGGCTTTCAAAAATTGTAGTATGGGATTTATCGAAACCTGAGTTTTTTATAGCTTCGTTGAAGTGGTTTATAAAAATGAGGTCTGGTGATTGGGAATTCAAAACCTTTGCTGCCAGTCTCTGCCGTCCTTTGTTTTTCGTTTCATGCATGGAAACAACTTTATGGTCTTTACACTCTCCCAGAATCACACAGTCTGTGCAAATACCATTATCGCAGTCGCCACAATGACAACTCACTAATATGTCTATATGGGTATCACAAGTATAAAATACGCGTTGAGGCGTTTCGGTATTCTGTATTACATGGCTTTCAAAAATTGCAGTATGGGGTGTGTCGAAACAATTATTACATTTTTTCTGTTGCTTAATGGCACTCAATGCATTTACCTTGTATAACTTCAGCATTATTCATAATAGCTTTTATGTTAATGTAGTGGCCACTATCTGGTTCCTTTTTGTTCGAATCGTTTTCCTTCATAATTTGCAATGCAATCTCTCCAACCATAGTCACATTAACAGGAAACAATTTGCTGTATGATATTTTATTTTGCATAAGCAAAGTTTCAGAGCAATATTTGCACTCAATGGGTTCTACTAATCTCACTTTGCCCTTCACACATTTTTCGCACATGGAATGACAACATCCAAGGAATAGTTCCCAATGTTTGATTTAGAAATTCCCGATTTAAGTTGATAAAATTGACAGCAATTTGGGCACCGTTTCTTCATTCCGCCACAAGGCTGTAGGTGTTGAGCTTTGCATAGTGACGCAGCATTACGTGTGATACGTTGCATTGCTTTGAACCAACGTTTATATCAGTAGCTTCCAATCTTGAACGCCACAATCGCGATACTGATGTGAATTCAGTACTGTCGCTCTCATAAATTAAATGGAATTCGTTAGTGCAGAAAGGTAAATTCTAAATCATTAGCGGCTTAGAATTCACCTTTCTGCAAAATTCTGTAAATGAAATGAATTTCATGATGTCAGAGCAATATTTGCACTCAATGGGTTCTACTAATCTCACTTTGCCCTTCACACATTTTTCGCACATGGAATGACCACATCCAAGGAATAGTGGAATGTTTGATTTAGAATTTCCCGATTTAAGTTGATAAAATTGACAGCAATTTGGGCACCGTTTCTTAATTTTCGCGCCCATTGTAACTTGAGACTGAGAAATTTAATTATTCCCTTCAAAGTTGTTTCCGGTATTGTTAAGTCACATAATTGGAGGTGTAAGGTTTACTTAACCCGAGGTCCAGCTTTATAATTCGTTCACGTTACAATGTTATGTATACATGTACCAATAGCAGCAAACAATCCATAGATTTGCTTCATTTTCAGTTTGCTTGCGCTTCTTGCCGGGAGAATGCTCACGTTAGCGAATGTATCAATAAGAAAGCTGGCACCTATAGAACATGTGGGGATTATCGCCGTCTGAATGCAGTCACAGTTCCAGATCGTTACCCAATACCAAGGTTGCGCGTACAATATACTAGGCTTCTCCATCATCGACAAGGTCAATACAGTGTCAAGAAAATCCTAATTCTTTTGTTTTTTTCGTTGCGTCACTTAGTTTGCAAAATAGAAAACTTGAAATATCGTATTATTTCGGAATACAAGTTCCATCCTGACACCAGTGCTGCAGAAACGGCTCGAAGAATTAATGATGTGTATGGTACCGGTGACGCGAAAAAAAGCACAGTGCGTTATTGGTTCCAAAATTTTCTGGACATTTCGTTCTGAAGTACAAGCCCCGTGGACGGCTAGAAACCAAAGTGTAGTATACAAGCAAATAATACATACATACTTACATTCACACTAACACACATTAAAGACACTTGTCGTCTCGGATCTACACCCCACGCAAAAGTGCAGGGACTAGTGAGATAATCGAGCCGATATTCACACTACCTCATATACACATCGGTTACTACATTTTGGCGACGAGAGAAAAAACGTAAGTACTTTTGAATTTTTTTTTAAGAAAAAAGGGAGGAAACGGGTCACATTCATTCAGCAGTAAAGATATTAAATTATTAGATTCAATACCATGGTCAATAAAGTCCAAACATTATTACATACAATATATAAATTGATTTGTGTTGAAGATAGTAAAAAAAAAAAAAAGTGAACTTAACTTTCGTACCTTGATTATTACGACTGCTGAGGAATGTAACCTATTTGTTTATTGTCAGTGTAAATTTGTTGTACAATTGAATATCAGATTATTCTTTTACAATTTGCTTTCGGTATCGAGAAATATGTACAGAAAATGAACAGATTGTAACATTGTCCATTCAGTGGTTACATAGACAAACCATTAACTATTTTATTAAAAATTACGTTAATAATTATCTTATGCCACTTACAATAGGGTGCTTTAATAAAAAAAAAAAAAAAAAATACAAACTAACTAATCAGTTTGTACTCGCTTAACGGCTAACTCGTAAACAACCTATATTCTATAACTTTAACGAAGCATACGGAATACGAGTATCAGCAATGATTCAGATCTTATTGGTGTTGTTTCTACCTACAGTGCAGTTATATCTTAATTAGGTATTAAACCCTATCGCACAAGTTACCTTTGTTATTTCGTATAGTGATTTTATATCGACTAAAACGTATTGTGACTGTGACTTGATATTTAATTCTGAGTGTTCAGGCATTAAATTGCGATATGACGTGCATTAAATTGCGATATGATGTGCATTAAATTGCGAAGTTTGGTGGCATTAAATTGCGATATGACGTGCATTAAATTGCGAAGTTTGGTGGCATTAAATTGCGATATAATGTGCATTAAATTGCGATGTTTGGTGGCATTAAATTGCGATATGACGTGCATTAAATTGCGAAGTTTGGTGGCATTAAATTGCGATATGACGTGCATTAAATTGCGAAGTTTGGTGGCATTAAATTGCGGGAAAAAATTGATCTAGCTTTAAAAGCGATAATAATTTAATGACACTTTTGTGGACTTGTTACGTATATATACGAGAACTTATTGCATTAAATTGCGTAACAGCAGATGTTTAATTGTTTACAGGTAAACAAAATGGCTATGTTTACACTTGACAAATTCGAATGTGAAGGTGAAATAGGGTCTGTTGCAGTTAGGTGGGAACGTTGGAAACGCAGTTTATACATATATTTGGAAGCAGCTGGCATTGACACAGAAGTGAAGAAGAGGGCATGCTTACTTCATTTCGGGGGCGTGGAATTACAAGAGGTTTTCTATAATATACCCGTAGCGAATGTAACGCCAGACAATACTAACGACGGAAAGGTATTTGAAATTGCAATTAAAAAACTAGATGAATACTTCGCTCCTAAACAAAGCAAAGGATTCGAGCGGCACCTATTCCGACTTATTAAGCAAGAGCCACAGGAGAAATTTGAAAAATTTCTAATAAGATTAAGACATCAGGCAACAAAATGTCAATTTACAAACGTAGATGAACACATAATTGAACAAATAACAGAAAATTGTTCGTCGGATGACCTTAGAAAAAAAATCTTGAAGAATAGCGACAAAATGACATTGGATGATATTATTTTCGAGGCTAACGCATTAGAAGTTATAGGAAGACAATTAGGAAATTTTGGAAGCAAGAAATTTGAAAGTCAGGAAGTAAACAAGATTATTACAAGGTCAGAGAAGAACAAGGATATAAAAAAACGTGCAGCTTGTAGTCGATGTGGGAGCATGAACCATTTTGCGCGCGATTCAAAATGCCCTGCCAAGACTAAGGATTGCCATAAATGCGGAATTACAGGCCATTTTCAAAGACAGTGTCGAACAAGGGGCGTACAGAAGAGAAAATTGGATCGAGAGGAAGAAATTCCTAATAAGGACTCAAAAAGATTTAAACGTACTAACAACATTGAAGAAACTGCTAATGTAGCTTCCACTAGCAAACAAGTGGACTATATCTTCAATGTGAACACTGGTCCTACAGTATCGTGTGCAATAGGTGGGACAGAAGTAAAAATGTTGATAGACTCTGGCTGCAACCATAATTTAATCACGGACAGGACATGGCAATTTATGAAACTGAACAACTCTAAGGTTACTAACCAAAACAAGAACCCGCAGAAGAAGTTTGTTGCTTACGGCAGTGGGACTCCGTTGAAATTACTGGGAGCTTTTGATGCGGATATACAACTAGGAAAGAGATTGGACCATGCTACTTTTTATGTGATCTCTGGGGGTACCCGTAATTTGCTTGGCAAAATAACAGCAACCTCATTAGGAGTTCTACAAATTAATATACCAACAGATGTTAATAATGTAGAATGGAAAGCCTTTCCTAAATTTAAAGACGTGCTGGTGGAGATACCGATTGACAAATCAATAAAACCAGTTGCACAACCTTACCGCCGCATACCTATTCCTCTTGAAGTTAAAGTCGAGGACAAGATTAAAGAATTGCTGCAGACGGACATTATTGAAGAGGTCAAAGGTCCTTCGAATTGGGTTTCACCAATCGTACCTGTACTAAAGGACAACGGTGAAGTCCGATTATGTGTGGATATGCGTCGTGCAAATGTGGCTATCAAACGGGAAAACCACCCACTTCCAACTATGGACCAACTGTTGCCTAAGATGAGAGAAGCAAAATTATTTACCAAATTGGATATACAAGACGCTTTCCATCATATTGAGCTTCACCCTGATTCGAGACCTATAACTACATTCATAACTGGCAAAGGCTTGTTCCGTTTCAAAAGAATGATGTTTGGCATCACCTGTGCGCCAGAAATCTTCCAAAAGACCTTGGAGAGGATACTTTTAGGATGTGATGGGGTAATCAACTTTATTGATGACATTCTAGTATTCGGGAAGGACCAGACAGAACACGACCAAAGATTAGAGAAAGTTTTAAAGGTATTAGAGAATAACAATGTCATTTTAAGAAAAGAAAAATGCATTTACCGAGCTAAAGTAGTTAAATTCTTAGGACACGAACTTTCGGAAAATGGTGTTAAACCTCTGGACAAATACTTATCTGCTATCAAAAATTTTAGAGCTCCTGCGACCATATCTGAACTACAAAGCTTTCTGGGATTAGTAAATTTTGTCGGAAAATGGATTCCTCACTTAGCAACAACCACAGAGCCTCTTAAAGAGTTACTTAGGCAGAAAGCGGGAAGAAATTCCGACATCACAGGCTCCTGGAATGAAGCTCGACAAGCTGCTTTTAATAAATTAAAAGCTTCTCTTGTTGGCATATCATGTCTGGGTTACTATAATCCTAAAGATAAAACCACAGTAATTGCAGATGCGAGCCCTGTTGGACTGGGGGCAGTACTGATTCAAACTAGTGATGAAGGTCCCAGGATTATAGCCTATGGGAATAAGACACTCACGGAATGCGAACGTCGGTATTGTCAAACCGAAAAAGAAGCGCTGGCTCTTGTTTGGGCTATCGAACATTTTAATATGTTCCTTTACGGTAAAGATTTTGACTTGGTGACTGATCACAAACCCCTAGAGACAATAATTGGCCCCAAGTCCAAGCCTTGCGCCCGTATTGAAAGATGGGTACTGAGACTGCAGTCTTATAGATTCAACATCAAATACAGCCCTGGCAAGAATAATATAGCCGACCCACTATCGCGACTTTGCAAATCATCCGCAGATCCACCATTAGTGGGTGTAGACTATGTCCAAAATGTGATAGACCAAATAAAACCTGTAGCTATTTCATTACAAGAAATTATCGAATGCTCTCGTCAGGACGCGGAAATACAAGCAGTCAAAAAGGGTCTTTACGATAACCAATGGGACGATTCAACTAAGCCTTTCAAGTTGTTTCAGGATGAGTTATGCTTCTATGAAGATATTTTGCTAAGGGGAACTAAAATTGTAATTCCGAAGAAACTGAGAGATCAAATTTTACGTTTAACTCATGAGGGTCACCCAGGTGTATCAGCAATGAAAACAAGATTGAGAACTAAAGTCTGGTGGCCAAAATGTGACAAGGACGCGGAAAAGTTTTGTAAGGCATGCAAAGGTTGTGTTCTAGTTTCCGCTCCTAATCCTCCTAATCCTCTAAAGAGAAGAGAGTTACCATCAGAATCTTGGGTTGATATTGCAATTGACCTGATGGGACCGTTACCCAGTAATGATTATATTCTGGTAGTAGTAGACTACTACTCCAGATACAAAGAAGTAAAAGTATGTCGGACAATAACAAGCTTAGAAATAATCAGCCAACTGAAAGATATTTTCAGTAGACTAGGCAACCCAGTATCAATCACGGCAGACAACGGCCGTCAATTCACTAGCGAAGAGTTCAAACAATTTTGTTTAGAAAGAAACATAAGATTATACAATACCATACCCTATTGGCCCCAACAGAATGGGGAAGTAGAGCGGCAGAATAGGGATATTCTGAAACGCCTTAAAATCTGTCAAGTTGAGAAGAAGAATTGGAAGGAAGCTTTGCGGGAGTATATGGTTATGTACAACAGCACGCCCCACACAGTGACGGGCAAACTCCTTCAGAATTATTCTTTCGGCGACAGTTCAGAGATAAACTACCGATGCTACAGGACATGACATACAACTCGGAAGATTTAGAAATGAAAGATAGAGATAAAGAGCAAAAAGAAAAAGGGAAGGAGTACGCGGATAGGAAGAGACGAGCAGTGAATTGTGATTTGGATATAGGCGAAAAAGTCTATCTAAAGAATATGAGTAAATGTAACAAATTGAGTTTAAATTATGAGCCAACAAGTCATACTGTCGAGTCGAACAATAATGGAGATGTAGAAGTTCGTAATGATACGACGGGCCAAGTGGTAAGGCGAAATATTTTGCATTTAAAACGAGTGGAAGGACAGTGGAAGGTAGTTGAGACTGAGACAGGTGACACGGATAAAATGGATACTACCGAAACCGATTCTGACTAACGAAAAGTAATTTTTAATGGATTATAAATAAGATTTTTAATCAGCAAGATACATTTGATTGGTTAATGAAAAAAGATTTATTTATTTGGTTATTTTTATTTATGATATTTAATTGTAATGATTTGCATAAGTATAATTAAAATTGATGGAACTAAACGGGTGTTTAGTATTATTTTAAATAAAGAAAAATATATAATAAAGGAGGGATGTAGTATACAAGCAAATAATACATACATACTTACATTCACACTAACACACATTAAAGACACTTGTCGTCTCGGATCTACACCCCACGCAAAAGTGCAGGGAGGGGGTCAGTCGTGTTCCGACCTCCGCACAGTGAAGACGTGGACTAGTGAGATAATCGAGCCGATATTCACACTACCTCATATACACATCGGTTACTACACAAAGTTCAACGGCAATTGGTGGGAGGCCTCGGCCGTGATTAATTACTACCCTTTTTGATATTTGGATGAGAATTCCCTTCAAATAGAGGTAAAAAATCAGTGGAAAGTTAGGGTGGCGGTAAAGATCACTATCATTTATGGTAATGACCGCGGTTAACATGCAGTCCAAGGCACGGGGCGTAACACCATCAACTTCCTAAAAGAAGCAAAACTTATATTCCAACAAGGCAGTATTTAAAAATAAACATGATATCAAAAATTATAGAAGCCTAAAAGTATGGTTAACACTATCCAAAAAAAAAGGCAGTCTTTGCATTAAAAATCGGACTATTTCTGATTATTCAAATCTACAAATCAAGTTTTATCACAGTAATGTAGTTCGGGCCTATAAAACCCCCAAACGGTTCACGAAGGTTTTAGGTCCAATAACCAACATTTTTGATTTTAGAACTGTTTTCGTTGACACGGAGGATAAGGGTCGGAGTGATTTGAATTTCAATCACGATTATTCCACGCGAATATTATAAGATCTTTGCAGTCCGAGCAGTTTCTTTTATAGTCGTAGAAAACGAGATTTTTGTGCTATTTAATAACATATTTCTAGCATTCTTACATTTTCCTTTAACGATCTTTATATTTTCAATAATTAGTTTAAAAGTACTTGAGTTGTGAAATGTCATGTTCATCTGTTTGTGTACGATTAAGATTTTCTGAATTGAGCCAGGTTTGGCTTGTGGAGAATTATCCTGCCGACAAAGACGTACCACCGAGCGGTTTAGCGTTCCGGTACTACATTATGTAGAAACCGAAAGGGGTGTGGATTTCATCCTAATCCTAAAAAGTTCGCTCCATTCTAGATTGCATCATCACTTATCCCGGGGAGTGATTGCAGTCAAGAGCGAACTTGTAATAAATAAAAAAGAACCGACAGTCTATGTGTGGCGGCAGTAATAAGCATTAGTAGTAGAAGTAGAAGTAGTAACTTCACTAGTACCTATAACCTATAAAAGCCCTAGTGCCTAGTTAGGTACTAGGCACTAGGGCTATATTAATAATTAAAATACGAAAGTACTCTATCTGTGTATTACACAATTATTCCAAAACTACTGAACCGATTTAAATGGAATTTGGTACATAATAGTCTCGAGCCTGAGAAAGAAGACAAAATAGTTGAACGGAGTCGCGGGCACAGTATAGTATACATATTCAAATTATTTATACCTAGCCTGTTAGATATAGGCTAAAATGACTTCTTAGGTCATATAGTCTTAAGAGGTAAAGAACTTTTTATTAGTGGGCCTTTTTGCTTATTTTACCTACTAGAAAATTATTTTTTTTTATCGACTACAAGTTGGTCCTTGACTGCTATCACACCTGATGTGATGTTAAGTGATGATGCAGTCTTAGATGGAAGCGGGCTAACTTGTTAGGAGTGGAACGAAAATCCACACCCCTTTTGGTTTCTACACGACATCGTACCGGAACGCTAAATCGCTTGGCGATACGTCTTTGTCGGTAGGGTGGTAACTAGCCACGACGATAGCCTCCCACCAGCCAGACCAAGACAAATGAAGAAAAATCTCAATCTGCCCCGCCGGGAATCGAACCCTCCGTCATATAAATCCACCGCGCATACCACTGCGCCACGGAGGTCGTCAAAAAAAAAGTTTTAAAATGGAAAATATTATATTATGAGGATTTATTCTTTTATTTATATAAAAGCGGAATAGGTACTAAACAGTATCCTCAGTTCTCTAATGACTGTGTTACTGTACACTCAAATTCCAATTTACGTAATCCTTAATTCAATTTAGAATGACTGTACTATTGGTAATTTAATTTATATTGATTTGCTTTGATAATTTACTGTATAAATAAAAATTATATAGTATTTTAAAAAAGTTTAAAGTTGATTTATTTCAAAAATATTGAATATTTACAACAGTCATTTTCAAATGTAGTGTGAGATTTAATAACAACCATCAAACCATTATTTTTGAAAATTTTTGTTTTGGTAATCTAATTTATGAACTCGTCGGCGGTAATCACTTAATATTAGGTGATCCGCATATTTGTTCTACAATTTCTATAAAAAAATGGTGTATGGGATCGATGATGATAGAAATTCAATTACTCGTATGTCTTTTTTTTAAGCAAATAAGAAATTACGCTTAGGTGCTAACTAAGCTAAGCTTTTATTCACAGTACGCCAGTGTGCGGTGTCCGTTTAATTCTAATTCAAGTAATCCCTCTGTCACCATGTTTAACACCAGATTTACCGTACTATCCTTGTTAGCGGAATAATTTGTGAACTCTGTGCTTTCTTTTTTGAATGAGCAAAGTACGCCAAAGCCTATATCATTTGTTGAGTATGTTATTTTTAAAGTAAACTAAAATTAACAAAGCCTGAGATTAATGTTTATAAAACTTAAATTTCTTTTTTAACCGACGAAAAAAAACGGAGGAGGTTCTCAATTCGACACGTTAGTTTTATGTATGACCACGCATAACTTTTTACAGAGTTGTCCGATTTTGATAATTCTTTTTTTATTAGAAAGGGCAAACTTCCAAGGTGGTCCCGTTGTTATCATGTTAAGATCTGAATCTGATGATGATATCCTGGGGAGATTGAAGGAAGTCTTCAAATTTTGGAGGCACGCTTACAGCGATTTCGGTTTTTGTCTCGGTATCGGTAGCTTTTTGACTACTAGTGCCGTGGCACCGACTTCATAGATATGCTTAAGTAAATTAAAGCAACTAAATGACAACGTTATGTTTTACTTTTTAGTGCGTTTTGAGTCGGTTCTATTTTTATTCAAAAAATTTTTATTTAAGACAAGGTGATATGTAATTATGTCAGAGATATGGAATAAGAAAAGTTTTTGTTAAAAACCCTTTTTAAAAATTGGTTTATAATTTTAAAGGCATTATTCTTAATAAAAATCAATCAAAGAATAAAACGTACAATAAGTACAGTTTTGTGTTATTGGTTAGATTTGAAAAGATTCATAAAGAGAAGGCTTTTCGTATCATTTCGAAGTTACCTGCTCTCTTAGAAAATTCCGGAAGTTCTGGTAATTAAATTCAGCTTTCTTTCACTTCTTTACGATTAAATATTTTTATTAATCAAAACATCTACCTAGTCGTCGATAGGTACTACTCAAAACTTTTATTACTTTTTACGATAGTTAAAACCAGCCATCATAAGGTATTACTAAATAAAACAGAATTCTTAGTGATGTGTAGTTTTCATTAAGTATTTCGTGCTGCTTTTCAAGTAGGTAATGTTTTATTTTTCTTCTTCACTTTTATATCTGCTGCGAATGGAAACTTCTCTTCTGAAAATTTATTTCACTTTTATTTTCCAGTTCCAGTAATAATTTTACGAGTATGAATCTAAGTTTAATGAACAGTCCAAAAATAACTATATATAATAATTGGCAATTGGCCAATTAAATATTTTTACAAGCTTATTTTTCCGTCATATTCACTTTAAACCACTTTACCGAAAATATGGTAAATCTGATCAAATCTAATCATTTAGTAAAATTGCCTTTATTTCTAACAAAGTTGCAATAATATTTAACATAAAAAGGTGTGTGGTACAAAAATTTCTTTATATCTCTAAAAAGTATGCACAACATTTTCAGCGAGTATTGCAGAGTGAAGCAGAGAGACTTATATTCGATATTTCCGCTATGTGGGCCTTTGACCTGAAATCTAATATAAATGCATTAATTTGATTAAATATATGAGCTTTTCAGTTAAAGTAACATTATGTTATTGCAAAATATGTTATTGCAATATTTTACAGTAAAGACTCCTGTCTGTTGCAAACATATACTTTTTAAAAAATATCACCACATTTTTGCTTAAATTTATAAACGGAGGAGTCTCAGAAGATAAACTTCATTTAAAAGTTAATATAGGATTTACGCAGATAATAGCAAATAATTTATTAATTCATTGTAAATTCTTACATTATTACATTTGTTACTTAATCCAGTTTTCGTCGTGCTACAATGAAAGCACAAAACATTGCGACGGAATGTGAACTGAGGTGTGTTATTAATCACTGTGGGGATACCTAATGCGAGGCTGCTTTGTGTACGCAAACATCATTTGTTCGTGTGTGTACTTATCATTATCATGTAATTGTGTTATTTTGAATGAATCTACTTTCTACTGTTTTTAGGCATGACCGATAAGACTGAAATTTTGTGCCTGCAACAATGCATATAATCCGAAAAATAGGTAACTATTAACAATATATTCGTGCAGTTGTCGATTAATTCAGGCATTTACGAGTAAATCGTTTTCGATTACCAAAATCGTTTCTATATAGACATTTCTTACATAATTGGTGTAATGACAAAGCACGCACGCTTTTTATCATGCATGCGTGCTAGAATACTGACTTTTGACGACATTGAAATATTTTTTAACATAAATGAAATGCTGAAAATAATAAAACTGGGTTCAAAAATAAAACCAGGTAATTTAAATTTGTGATTTCGTCGAAGTTTTACTTCATTTACCTTTCCTTATATATAGTACGCAGACTGAAACGTACTAGCCCAAACAGCCTATTCCGCAATGTGGGTGAATCAAGTTGAGCCATAAGACGATTACCAAGCAACATGTGTATCTAATATTAGTTGTGGAACGCCTCAAGGGTTCCGCCATCAAACGAACCGACTCCCATTTCTCTCTCCACGGTAAATATCATAAATTGAATTTGATCGTTATCCGTTGTGAAAATATTGTGATATATCGAGCAAAAGTAAAATATTTTAGAGTTTCTAGACGTTTTGTTCTTTTCTTTTTATTCTATACACGTGTATATGTCACCGGAAAATAGCGAAAACCGCAAATTTATAAATTTCCTAGGAAATTTATAAACTTTCGCAGGATTCTTAACGAAAGCTAAATTGTATTATTTAATGCCCACATTTTTGTAATTTGATAAACTTACTGAACTCACGCGTAAAATAATAAGAAAGCAATAACTAAACGTCATGTGCGCTCTGATTGGTTGAATAAGTCATGTGATCCTTCTTCTTCCTCTCCACCGCCATTGTTCACTACGGAACATTAACAAACCGGTTGCTTGTGTGTTTTTGTTATGTTTTAATTTTGCAACTGTTTTAAACTGTGAAAATACTATAGATTACTAATTATTTTGCTATGGTTACTAAATGAAAAGCGACCTAGAAGCTTCGGAGTGAGGAATAGACAGAGGAAAAATAAAAAATATCATTAAAATGATAGAAGGTTTTAATAAAGCTAAAGATTAGGGTTGGCGGCCCACAGACAAAGAGTACTATCACGCCAAAAAGTATGATTATATGTCGAAAAAGTCTTGATAGTCAAAAGGAAACCCCAGCAAGATCCAGTGGTACAAATAGTTCCAAGCAGTCAATACTATCAACGAAAAGTCTATGAACACAAGTATTGCCACTATCAACATCAACCTATCAGATAGCAGTGTGTATTTTAAAGAAGCGTAAAATTAAAAGCACCTCTGTGATTGGTCGAACCGTTTAGAATATTACGAATGGATATCTGCTAATTTATAAATTTACCACGAGACGTCGCAAATTGATAAATTTGGGCGTAAAATTATACAATTTATATCTCGTTTAGAATCCTACAAAAGTTTATAAAGTTCCTAGGAAATTTATTTTCTTGCGGATCTTGTTATCTTCCGGTGACATATATAAAACAAAATCAGGTTACTTAGAACACTTCGAGATTGGTTGGAACAACTTTAGTAATCTTTCATTTGGTAGATTATCTTTATTCCGAAGAGTAGAATAATTAATTACAATATAAATTGTAGGAATAAAATATTCAGGCCAATTGACATTGAGCCACACTTCGCTTTTGTAGTACAAATGATTTATTTATTTCTGCCAAACTATGAATGTTTTGTGATTTTTAGTTTGTTTCTATTATAGCGTGTTATTAGTTTTTAACAAATTTCCAAAAAAGGAGAAGATTCTATTGTCGGTTGTATGTAGGTACCTATGTTGTTTTTTTATGTGACATTATCATTATCAGCCTATTATACAGCCTACTTCAGGGTCAAACCTCCCTTCTTGCAGGAAAGGGTATATAGAGCTTAGACCCACCACGCTGCCCCAATACAGATTGGCGGACTATTTTTTGCATGTTAATTTTTTATGTATGTTCACTAATATGTTCTGTAAATGTAAATCGATTTTTAATTTATTTTTGTTTGAAAAACAAACTACTAGATTACCAACTGCTAATACTACTACACTATACCTTTGTTTTAACCAATAAAAACGAATACAATAAAAAAAATGTGTGCGTGTACTAGCGTACACTCGTAAGAAGTGAAAATTTTTTATGACGTTATTTCTCAAATAAAATTTTTAACAAAAAATACAACCGACTCAAAACGCACTAAACAGTAAAAAATAACTGTGTCATTTAGTTGCTTTAATTTACTTAAGCATATCTATGAAGTCGGTGCCAGCCAAGTTTAAGGAACATTTATTTTACGTAGTAAAGCAGTTTGTGGGTTCTAGGTAACGTCCTTGAAAGTAGAAACCTTGGCTGGCACCGACTCCTAGATATGCTTAAGTAAATTAAAGCAACTAAATGACACAGTTATTTTTTACTTTTAGTGCGTTTTGAGTCGGTTGTATTTTTTGTTAAAAAATTTTATTTCTTACTTTTTAGTGATTTATCGCCACGTACCGTACTCGTACTATACTGTCATAGTATTTATATATTATGGCACTAGTAGCCAAAAAGCTACCGATACCGAGACAAAAACCGAAATCGCTGTAAGCGTGCCTCCAAAATTTGAAGAGTTCCTTCAATTTCCCCAGGATATCATCAGCAGATCCTAATATGAGGACAATGGGACTACCTTGGATGTATGCCCTTTCTAATAAAAAAAGAATTATCAAAATCGGACAACACTGTAAAAAGTTATATGTGTGGTCATACATAAAAAAAAAAAAAACAAATATACGTTCGTCGGTTAAAAAATAATTTACTATATGCAACTTTACAGAAATTGGTTAAATAAAGTTAAATTAGATAAAGTTTAATAAAAGGCTTTTATTATCATAAACATAAATACAAATTCTACAATTATTTCATTTTAGCTTATTACTATTACAAAGATTATTATTGAATTTCATTAATTGTAATAGAATTATTACTATCATTGATGTCGTAATTACTTACTTTATATAGAAATTCACTGGAATTAGAATTAAAATAAACCCTTTGAATTTGCTGATCACTTCAATATAACATATATATATATATATATATATATATATATATATATTTATCACGTCACTTCCATAAGTCAAAGATGGCGCGTAACGGAAAAATGTTACACTAATTTTTTTTCCAACCCCGATAAAGAAGTTTCACTTCAAATATTAAGTCTATCTAAGAAACTAAGGTTGATTTTACTTAAAAAGTCCCTATTCACGTTTTAACTATATGACTATTAACACTGTTATTATATCGCCAATACTTTGATTTACATTTTGATATCGGATAGCTCGGCGTTTCACGTTTGTTTCCACTTTACATTTTACACACGCGAAAAATAGAATTTATTTTCACAAATAACTGTATCGGGTTACACATGAATGTAGGAACGTTGAAAACTATGCATGTTCTACAGAACTAACGCCGATATGATTTGAAAATTGAACTGGAATTTTTTGGGTATTTTTTAATTGGGCCTTTTATGTAGAGATTTTCAGTCGCAACAAAATTGTACATGCCTTTGATTTTTTAAAAATTGACAGTGAGTGTCATTTGATAGCAATGTTATTTTATTTTCGATTTCACTCAAATATTATATGTATGCGTAGGTAACATTTTAAGAGCACAAATTTCCTACTAATCTATTATATTTCTTTACTACTACGACCCAGAAGTATACTTGTTGTAACAATGTAGTACCACAGACCTAGTCTGTTGATAGAGTCACTATGGGGTTATATAATATTCGAAATAAAAATATTTTAAAATAATTTTAAACTATGATATATTTTAGGAAATTTACGTGAAACCTTACTTTGAAACATAAATTTTAATCAATAATCAGAAAGCATCTTAAATTTTTAACATTTCATTGCAGAAGATACAAAATAGATGGTATTTCGTTCTTTTGTTCACATTTTGGGTAAGTATATTACTACTTAGTTAATAAAAAATCAGACAAAATGTATGAAACATTTTGTTTTATATTTTATTGTATATGAATATTTATTACACCAAGCATCACAGTGACAATTTTAAAGTTACATCCCCACTAACCTTCAATATTTTTAAAATCATGAATTTTAATTGTGGCAAAACGAATAATTTTTACGTGATTACGTTTTATAAATAGATCAACGCCGGCTGCGTGCACGACATATCTGACTCTTTGTCACGATCAACCGAGCTAACGAGAATGCGGAACAGGCTATAGTGAGGCACAACCGGACTCAGGGTTCGGTGTTCTTATGACGTTATCACATAAAACTATCGTTCGTAAATTGGCATTGTTAGCTAACATGGATTATAATTGAACAGAAGTGACCCATTAAAATGAATTAACAATGGATGTTTTCGTCAGTATTTCGCACTACCCTAGTTCCAACAAACGAGTTTAAATTTATATGGCTCTACACTCGCGAGATAATTTAAAGGAACGCTTGCACTGAATTGCGACAGCCACCAGAGCGTTATTCGAGTTAACGTCTGAATTTACTGTGAATTGCACTACTGCAGTTAGAACAAGATAAGAAGTATTTTATAGTACCTACTTTCTCAGGTCACTGAATCGTCCGACAATATTTTATTTAGGGCGCATTGCCTTCAATGGATTCGGTATTATCGGCAACTCAATCAGGATAAAAAAACAGAGAAGTATAAAGAAGTAAAGGAGGCAAAGAAAAGACAATAGTTATTGACAAAGATTCAAATGTTGTCAATCTTTAATTCGTCAAAATTATATGTAATTGAGACTTTTCACTCGCATCATGCTACAGTGGATAAATCATAGATGCTGGGTGCATAGTCTACTGGTGTTTGAATTACTTAGAGAAGACCTATATTAAGTATTATCGATCCATTTTCATATTATAATAATTTTCATATTTACATCTATCGATACAGTATTTACAGACAAAACCGTATATATTATAAAACAAAGACCTCCGCTACGTCTGTCTGTTAATAAATAATAAACTCAAAGACTGTACTGACTTTATGCGGTTTTAACCAATAGAAAGAGTGGCTGGTTTAAGGTTTCAGCATATAATTTGTCAAAGTTTTGTTTAAATAAGATGACGATAATTATTGGATGACCGCCTGGAAGCTTTTGTTGAAATAATTGTTTCTCTTTATTAGTAGAAACAATTCGAATACAAAAAAGTCCGCGATAGATAGGAAATCTTCAAAAGATAGATACATGGCAACGAACATATCTAATACCTACCCATTTTCTAAAAAAAAGTTATTACACGTTGTTTTTTTTGCTGTTTTTGGAAGGTTTACACACTATACAACGGGGGTGAAGGGGCGTGCGTCTGCTAGTAAAAAATATGTCGAAAATTCGGCGTCGCGGTATTCATATCCAAGCAATATTCGGCTTAAGAATAATATATATATAATTCACGTAGATGTTCGGGATGTTTCCGGTGCTAACAATGTTGGTAAGTTCGTCTCGTGTTCGGATATCCTATTTTAAGTTCGTATCTCGCAGTGAAACTTCAATCATTGCTCGCGCTCGCAGCTGCTGATATTTCCTCGAGTTAACTAGTTATTTGTCGAGATTATAATAAAATCAAGATTCCTTATAGTGAGATAAAGCGGGATTTTTAGTAGAAAGCATAAATTGGAAGTTCTTCGTTAGAGCGCGCAAAGTGGATTCAGTCCATAATTTATTTTTCATTTTAAGTTCATTAGTGCCAGGGCTTCTCAAAATGCTTAATTTTATTTTTTTGTGGTATTGGCTTGTTTACTTAAAATGTGGTAAGGTCTACACTACTTATAACACTGAAAATTAAAAAGAAGTTTTGTCAAGTCTACAATTATTACTTTATTTTGTTAGTCGGATAAATTTATGCTTGTAAAAAAAACGTTATGTGCCCAAATTAGAAGAAAATAAGACCATTTTTTAATAGTTTTAATTAGCAGTAAGAGGCTGTCTATAATTAAATAATACAGACAATTCGTAATCTAAAGAAATTGTTAATACAATAATAAAAATAAATGTACGTAAAACAAACCTTATTATTCGCTCGAATTGACGCAAATATAAATTTATTTAAGTTAAAGCTTTTGGCTTTATCTTCAAATGCTAGCGGGCATTCGATTTCAGGGACAGTTTGATAGCAAAGGTTGAGAAAATTTAATAGTTGAAGGTATACGATCTTATTTTCTATCTCTTTATTGTTTGTCTATTTTGCTTTTCTTAATAAAGAATCATTGTTTAAATTCATTTTTTTATATTTTAAAAATACACTATACTCTCGTTCTAGATGAAATTTGGTACAGCGATAGTCTAGAGCCTTAGAAAGAACATAGGTTTCTTTTTGTCGAGTCGCGGTCATCAACTAGTATTATTATAAAACAAAGTTGCTTATGTCTGTCAGTTAGTGTATCCGTCTCTTCGAGATAAACTGAAACTATACATAACGTAACCCGTGCCCGCCACCCCGCATTGGAGCGGCGTGGTGGGTCTACGCTCCATATCTCCTCTCCTTTAAGCAGGGAGGCTTAGCCCTGTAGTGGGCCGTTAATAGGTCGATAATGATGATACATCATTATGTCATATTTTCCCACGAATTTTACCAAATCATCATCAGTCTGTATCCGTCCACTGCTGGACATAGGCCTTTCCGAGAGCGCGCCACCACACGAACCTCTGCCTTCTTCATCCAGCCACTTTCAACTACCTTTTTAAAGTCGTCGGACCATCGGGCTGGAGGGCGTTCTACACTGCGCTTAGTAGTATATAGTCTCGACTTCAGAACACGCCGGCCCCAGCGACCGTCTGTTCTTGCCTGTCCACTGCCACTCCAACTTGCTTATTCTTTGAGTTATGTCCACTTAATAGTGAATTATTAAAATTATTATGTTTTGCACGTCATAATAATTAATCTGTGTTAAAAAAAGCCGTAACGACAGTACATAATTCTAATGACAAAAAAAAAGGTGCCTGCTTTAGTGATATGACTGCCTATATAATATGTTCAGGTCATGGCCATACCTTGTAACAGTAAAAAAAGTAACAGAACATACTCGTATAATGTTATAAAGTAGAGCCTCGTTCAGAAGCGTTAAATTAACGATCCACGTAACCGCAGGAGGTTCAGATAGGCTATCACGGCGTTCAATTAACCCTTTTTCTCCTTATTTTACTTTCCGTTTTTGAGTTGAATGATTTAAGGGTTACATAAATAGATCTGATTTAATTCGTTGATGCTACGGTTGAGTTAGATAACATGGAAATTTACCGAATGAATAATATACATTTGTATTTAATTCGCACGTTTAGATTGTTTAGATTGTGCGTGAAAAGGACTAGAGAAGGTTTTGCAGTCACTATTACTTTTTTAACCGACGAAAAAAAACGGAGGAGAGGAAAATATTTTTTTTATGTATGACCACGCATAACTTTTTACAGAGTTGTCAGATTTTGATAATTCTTTTATTCTTTTTTCTTGAAGAAACTCTTTAAATTTTAAAGGTACACTTGCAGCGATTTCGGTTTTAGTGTAAGTATCTGTAGCTTTTTGGCTACAAGTGCCGTATAATGTACCATGACAGTATAGTACGAGTACGTTACATGGCGATAAATCATTAAAAAGTAAGAAATAAACATTTTTAACAAAAAATAGAACCGACTCAAAACGCACTAAAAAGTAAAAAAATAACTGTCTCATTTAGTTGCTTTAATTTACTTAAGCACATCTAGGAGTCGGTACTAGCCAAGGTTTCTACTTTAAGAACATTACTTAGAACCCACAAACTGCTTTACTACGTAAATAAATGTTCCTTAAACTTCCTGGAACCGACTTTATAGATATGCTTAAGTAAATTAAAGCAACTAAATGACACACTTATTTTTTACTTTTTAGTGCATTTTGAATCGGTTCTATTTTTTGTTAAATATTTTTATTCAGATACAATACTGAATTAATAAGTATAAAAAATTGACGATGGACTATTTTGTGGTCTCGTCACGAAGTTTAGCTGGAATAATGAATTTTACGTTAGAAATTATGTCAGATAAACGTCGGTATCTTTGGATTGATTTCATTTTAGGTATATAACTAAATTTAGTATATACAGATTTTAAACATTATAATCCGTCCATTCCAGCAGACAAACAGCCAGTCACGTTAAACTTTTAACAACACCTCTTTATTTACGCCAGGGTTAAAAACGCAGTTATATTTTTTTATTTGGCATATGAATAGCACCGCATTATTATTTCTTATTTAATACAAGTTCATTTATTCATTTATTTGCATTCCAATTTATACATATGTCAAATTAGTATTATAAATAACATGTCAAATTGGAACCCCGTCAGGGGCACAGCAAATGGCTTAGAAGGGAGACGGCGCCATGGTATCATTCAGGAATTCGTCGACTGTGTAATATGCTTTATTTAGCAAATAGTTTTTGGCAGTTTTAATAAATGTTTCATTGTTTTCAATTTTTTTTATCCTTTGTGGGATTTTATTAAGTTAGCCTTTGACTACAACCACACCAGATTGTAAGTGACAACGGAATCAACGATGGGTTAACTTGCTAGTTGTAGGATGAAATCCACATCCCTTTTTACATCGTATCCGAACGCTAATTTCGAACCTGGAACTTAGTTCTTCTGAATTCACCGCATACCACTGCGCCACGGAGGCTGTCAAAATATAAAGCAATATGCTTAGACCATGGAAACGGTACGACCCTGCGGTCAAAGTTTAACTTATCGTGTCCCTTCTCCAAGTACATTTCTGTTGTGAGTTTAAATTAAACATTCAGGAACTTGTTAATTATGCTTTACCCTTAGATATCCTTTGTTTGCACTACTGTACGATTTGAATGTTGATATAGTAATATAATGAAAATTGTAATAAAAGCCAGTGATTTTATGATTTATACTTACTATCACCATCAGCCAATTCAATGACACTAAACTATGCTACCTCGTTCTTTTAAGTATAGAAGTTAAAATCACCATGCTTTACCAAAGCGGATTGACAGTAGTACTATTTACTACAAGTTGATTCTTGACTGAAAACATAGCTGATGTTAAGTGATGATGCAATCTAAAATGAAAACGGGGTAACTTGTATGTCTTTATATGCATATTGTTAAAGTACTTAAATAAATAAATAACTAAATAGAGTAGGATGAAATCCTTTCGGTTTCTACACGACATCGTATCGAAACGCTAAAGCGCTTGGCGGTACTTCTTCTTTCCCGGTAGGGTGGTAACTAGCCACGGCGAAAGCCTCCCACCAGCCAGACCAAGGCAAATTAAAATTTCAATGTGCCTCGCCGGGAATCGAACCCAGGACCTCCGTCTTACAAACCCACTGCGCCACGGAGGCCGTCAAATTATTAACATGGTAAGTATAATTATAGTGGTCTCAGTAATAATTACTTGGATTGTTGTTAAATTATTATCAATAAATAGTCAAAGAGCTTAGCGTGAAACTATGAAATTCAAAAAAATATGAAATAATGAAAATATGGTTAACTTTTTTATATCAGTCTCCAAGTATATGTAATTACGACTCTTATATTATAAGAGCAAACCTTTCTATGTTAGTTAGTTTCTTACTACTCACATTTCATTATTTTGATCTTAGGAGACATGAGAATCAACGCCGATGAACTCACCAACAACAACTTATATTAGGTTCTAAAAACATCAATTTTGGGGAAATATGTGCAAATAAAACTGGTAATAAGCGTATGCTTTCAGTAACATGCAGTTGGACATGCGATCCAGTAGTTTATTATCAACATACAAGGGAAAGCTTATTATCGCTGGTATTGTATACTTTTTCAAAATATCATCAATTTTGAAAGTTTTGATTTCTGTTTGCAATATTATGCTTTTAAAGATTCATATAAAATATTATTGTATCCTTAATTTTGTAAATGTTTACAGTAACATTTTAATAAACTAAGTCCTTAACCTCTCTCGGCTAAATCACTGAATTGATTTGGTCGATTTGGATGCACTTTGGTACAGGGAAAAATGTGACCTTGGATAACAGAACTGAAGTAGCAATAAACGGGGTACGTGGTTCGAACAGTTGATGGACGTTACCAGTCCAAGGTGCTAGAATGGAGACATCGCACCGGAAAGCGCAGTGTTGGTGGATCCCCCACTAAGTGGACTGACGACATCAAATGTGTCGCAGGGAGCCGCTGGCCACGGGCGGCACTCTTAAACACCACGACCCTGATGTTTAAGAGTGCCTAAAAAGGCCTATGTCCAGCTGTGGACCTATATGGGCTATTATTATTTTTTTCTGTCTATGTATTGAAAAAGGAATTTTGCCAATATTAGCCAACATGTTAGCAACACCGTGTTGCCTGCGTAATGCGTAACGTCAGCGGGGTCTGCGGATGACCGCCCAGGCGCGTTGTTGTCTGTGTTTTTTATTTAGTCTTTAGGACGATTATTCGGTGTGTTCTCTTTGTGTGTAGTTATGCTTCCAGTTAATGTTGCGAAACGCAAAATAAGCTTTGGTGAAATAATGTAATTAAGCGCTCCTTAAGTAAATTATGTGATAACCGTAAGAATGTTTCATTTTAATCATATTTAATGTCTTTGTAAATAAATTGTTCCGACTAAAGTACGTCTTTTGTTTTTCATGAGTGTTTTGAGTTTTATTTTCTTCTGATGAGGTTTCTAACAAATATTTCACCCATTTTGTTTAAGAGAGATTTGTCACATTTGTTTGGTTTAGTGACAATGCATGGTGCCTGACGCCATTTTTAATCCAATATGGCGGACGTTACAAAATGGTAAGTTATCATTTCCACAGCAACCCCAATAAAATGAATATCATACAAAAGAGTTAGATAAACGGAATAAAACAAAAAAAGTGAAGTTATTTTTATTAAATTTTAACCCAATTTAGCGGACATTATGAAATGATTATTTTCATTTTAGTAATGAACTTGGTATGAAATAGGTGGTTAACACTAACCTAAAACGCGAAACACAAAAATAACAGATTTTCAAAATTATTTTACCAACTCTCATCTACCAGTCAGTTTGTCATAATTAAATAATTTGTCATAATAAATAATTTGTCATAATAAATAATTTGTCATAATTAAATATTTTGTCATAATTAAATAGGTACCCTGACATTCAATAATTGTTACAATGAAAACTTAATGTAAAAATTTTTTCATTTAATTATTGCAAATCTAGTGGTCGCCCGCGACTATGTCCGCGTGAACTTTAACCCTTAAGGGGACGGTACTGATTTTCGGGATACACAATATCTTATATTCTTCCTCGTAGGATGAACTCTAATCGTGCCAAGTTTCATTTGAATTCATTCTGTACTTTCGTCACCGCTACGTCTTTAGTGAAATTCAGTTTTTATGAATAACCTTTTTTTCTTACGTTCGATCTCAATGTAACAAAGCCTAAAGCCTGTCCAGAGCTAAGCTTAAAACCGGGTCAGTAATTTAAAAGTGATGCGCGAACAGACATACAAACAGACAGAAATTTTAATAAACTTTGTTTTGTGATCAGTATCGAGTATGTACATGCCACTTGCTTTGACTATGTTACTATTTGATTATATGTATATATACTACAAGTATTATGATAATACATACCCTTAGATATAATGTATACAAATAACCTTCTAACTGAAATCAGATTATATTTTTGATACACCAAATTGCTCTATTCGTTTGATCATGCATCCGAAGATCACACAGATACACACGAGGTAAAATCATTCCTCTGAAACAGGGATTAAAAATATACGATTACAATATTTATTTCATTATCTACCTCATGTTGTTGTTCAATTAGCTCTCGCCTGAGGCGTAACTCGTGTAGCGCGGATTCTGTGTTGCGCAGAAGAAATCTGAAAACATTCCAATTCTACGCTCGTAATTTGAGATTGACGTTAAAAATATGTTTTTACATTTTATTCTCTTATAATTTCAACTCTCTAGAACGAATGATTTTGTATCATTATCAGTAATGTCGAACAAAAACTACACAAACTACTTTTTTTTATCGACTACAAGTTGGCCCTTGATTGCTATCACACCTGATGTTAAGTGATGATGCAGTCTAACATGGAAGCGGGCTAACTTGTTAGGAGTGGGACAAAAATCCACACCCCTTTCGGTTTCTACACGACATCCTACCGGAACGCTAAATCGCTTGGCGATATTTTGTCGGTAGGGTGGTAACTTGCCACGGTAAAAGCCTCCCACCAGCCAAGTTACCATGTGATAGAGCCTGGTTACAAACAGATAGAAAGACAGATGGACGATGGAGTCTTAGTAATAGGTTCCCGTTAGTACTCCTTGGATACGGAACCCAAAAAGAGATTTGTCTGTATTGCAGTATTAAATGCATTTTATAGTATGATTGATTGTTTGGATGCTTAGACGTTAAAATGAAGTCTATGTTTACCATAAATGAATAAAAATGCGATACTTATAATATAAGAAAATGAAATGGAAATATAAAACGCAGCTCATTAAGGGTAGCTAGAAATATAAAAGGTGAGGAGAGAAATTTCTCGGAGAAAAGTTAAAGATTAATTAAAATTAGCTCTCCTAGTATCCAGCTTAAATATCATTTAATTGATTTGCAATCTCTACGGAATGAGTTTTCCACGAGTTAAAGTTTCGGTCTTATATTTCAGTTCACAAAAATCTTAACGATAAGTCTTAGTGTTTTTGAAATATAAAGTGATAATCCATCGTCGTAATTTTTTCGTTCATCAATATTGTCGCATTTCAGCTGTTCGCGGTTAACGTAAAAGTTGCTTGGCAGAGCAGCTCAGGCCAATATTTGGTGTGCCCATGGCTTATATATCTGATCGTGTAGTATTGGTGTGTGTTTTTTTTATTTATTACAAGCCCTGGACTGCAATCACACCGAGTAAGTGCTAAATCTAAGATGGAAGCGGATTTATATTAGGAGTAGGATTAAATCGAATACTGCACCACGCAGTTTCATAAAACCACATGATGTTGGTTCTTTATGTTTTGTAGTTCGTAGGCCTGAAACCAATGTCATTAAATCGTCATTATTCGATGACGTCACACAGTAAATATGATCGTACTATACACTGACCGCAAATAAGGGATGCTGAACACGATGGCTTTGTAAGCCGACTTTGGCGCGTGGCCTCGATTGTTTGTACTTACTTCTACCTGTGTAAACACATTCGTATGCAAGTATTTTCCTTTGAGATTACTCGTTTTTTAAAGGCTTTTGTTTGCCTTTACTTGTGCGCTTAGTTTAACTATTTGTAAAAACCGTCGGATCTAAAATATGTCAAAGTGTTAATCTCACTACACTACTACTTTTTGACCTCGTTATTGGTTTACATTAAAACTACGCTTGTTTGAAAAGCCTTTTCAACTGGCGTTCGATTTGAGTGGTCATCAATTTATCGTGCATATTTTTTGATACGATTTTTCCATAGCTCGCTAAAATCTAAACTGATTTTTAGATGAAAAGTTGGAAATGACAACTTATTGGTCTTATTTTTAATTATATTAAGGATCAGATGAATATTTAAATCGATTTTAACATGAATTCTTTTTTAAGCGGGTAAGATTTTCATCGGGAAAAATATTTTTCTTTTATAAGAAGGAGGACCGGATGAACATACAGTATACCGACTTCAAACATGGATTTCGTTTACTTATATTTTTATATTGACAAATGATGATGAATGTAAATTATGAGAGAAAAAACTAGATTTTAATTTAAAAATAAAAAAATAAATAATTAATTCATCAACATCATCATCATCATCATCAGATTTCTTTGTACCTCCACTGTTAAACATAGGTCTCTTTTAAACAGCCCCAATGCTGTAACCAAAATAACCTATTACAAACAAATTTATAAGTTGTAATTACAGAGTATAAGTTACAATTTAACAACCTTCAGACATAATAAAATTTTCAATTCATTCGATCATAATGATTATTCAAGAATAAAATATGTCAACATAAAGATAAATTCTATTCATAATAGGTACTTATTTGTTATAAAAAGGGAAACTCCATTCGAAGTTGGCTCGTCAGAGGACGCCCCTAAGGGCATGGGGACAAATGTTGGAAACATAAAAAATTGTTGAGAAAATGTAGGTACTTTGTAATCGAATTTCCTTAAACTGGCAGGAGGTATCAAAGTATGAGTAATAATGTTATTTATCGCACATATTATTTTTATGTAACAGTGAGATTTTAATCTTTATTAAATTTATGAATAGAACAAGATGCAGTTTCTCAGAATCAGTTTACTAAGATACACGTATTTGGAAAAAACTACATTTAACTTATATAGGCCACACTAGCAAAAGCTAGTGTCCTATAAATGCAAAATTTCGTTAACACCAGCTACATAAATTCGGCTTGTGAATTGCAATGAATGGGGCGTCGCATCGAGGGATATCACCGGCATCACTGGCTAAAACAATCATGTTGCTCAAACTGCTCGTAAGCCTTTGATTGGGCTGGCTTAGTTTCTCACAAAATAGGCGTGCGAATGTTGACGATAAAGTGCCGATCTGTGTTACGATTTATCGCTGAGCATTTTTTTTGGCGAGTCAATATTAGTTTATTCTGACGACAACCTTGCCTAATGGAAACGAATGATGATTAAAGCTGTAACTGCCACATTGGTCTTAGGCTATATTGCTTAGGGTTACGAGGTACTAGATTCGAGTCCTTTGTCAGGACGAAATATTGAGCTTTTCTTTCCTTCAAGAAATTCCCAATAAAAACAGATTAACCTGTTTGTAGTGACTCCACTATAAGTTCTTATTCGCCAAATAATTTATTATATCAAGCATGTATCTACTTAGTTTTAAGGTACATGAGTTTTTTGATATATTTTGTCACTAAACGATTTTTTATGTGAAAGAAAATCAGAGGGATAATAAAGGCAGAAAGGGTCGAGATGAAAACACTATCGAGATATACCCAATGCCGGGATATTTAGAGATAAACTGCATGTCATTGAATCACGGACACCTGCCCGTAATAGAAATACGTTCCTGTGCGTGAATTATGTGCTCTTTTATGTTTTCTATTAGAGATAAACGACCATATGATTTGTTATTGAACGCGTGAATAGAATGGGATTTTTCAGCATCCTAGGTGATATAGGAGAACTAGAAAAAGAATATTCTTTATGCCAATGCTGACTGTGTATGTTCATTACAGAATATTTTCAATCAGGTTCAATTAACTCCTTGGTATTGTTTTATCAACAGCAAGTTATTTCTTGATTATAGTGGGAATGCAAAGGTAGACAGCATGCTAACTTGGGGTATTGTTTAACCCATCTACACTTTCTTGCTCGTATCCCCCTACTTTCATCATCATCATTATCAGCCTATTAACGACCCACTACAGGGCCAGTCCTCCCTCCTTATAGGAGAGGGGATATGGAGCGTAGACACACCACGCTGCTCCAATGCGGGTTGGCGGGCTTAGGGTGATACTGTTTCATTTATTAACGATCACTATCAGATGTTGATGGCAGTGACCGGGACCGACAGCTTAACGTGCTCTCCGAGACACGGGGGTGTAACATCACTAACTTCCAATGTACTGAACATTTCATAGAAGAATGAAAAAGCTCAGAATTATTCCGTGACCCGACCCAGGAATCGAACCCAGGACCTCGTGATCGTAGCCACATAGACCAACGAGGCAGTCCCCCTACTTTATAAGTGGTTAATAACCAAGTACAGCTGTTAAGAAGGCACTCTTATTTAGAAGGGGGTTTCCAAAATACATGGTTAATTACACATTTTATTTTATTTTTCAACAATTTGACAGTATTTATAAATATAACTTTTGATGACTGGATGGATGATTGCTTGTGTGGTACTTGCACTTGTCCGTTTTTGCAAAAATGCACAAATCATAAACGTAAAAAATGAGGTAAAACAAAGTTTTCATAGCGCACTCATACAAAACTATCATACGATCCGCGCCATTATACCGCGGTCGGGTGCTTTCAACCATGTAAACATTTGCCGTAAGGCTCTTCTTTGTTGTAGAGTTTGTAAAAGAGGTTTTGTCTTGGAGATTGGAGCTCGTATAAAAACCTTGACTGATGTAAGAGGATTTTTTTTGCAAGTTCTCAAACAAAAATTATCCAGGCTTATGTAGCTAGAAAAAAAAAACTTTCTGTTTAAATCATCATCATTATCAGCCAGTAGACGTCCACTGTTGGACATAGGTCTTTTTTAGGGACTTCCAAACACAACGATCCCGAGCCGCCTGTTGCCAGGGGCTCCCTGCGACACGTTTGATGTCGTCAGTCCACCTGGTTGGGGATCGACCAACACTGCGCTTTCCGGTGCGTGGTCGCCAATCTAGCACCTTGGGCACCAAACATCCATCAGCTGTTCGAACTACTACGTGCCCCGCCCATTCTCACTTCAGTTCTGCGACTCGCTGAGCTATGTCGGTTACTTTGGTAGAGAGAACTAAAACAATATATTTCTTTTGATTAAGAAAAATATAATAATATATTTCTTTTGATTAAGTAAAATAAATGAGTATTTATTTTTACTATATTTTCTGTCATAATATCTAAAAAACTATACCTAGTTACAATATCATCGGCTATTTTGTGAACGCTTAACGGCTCTGAGCCCTTTGATCCTAATGTTATTAATTTGTTACAAACTTTGTAGGTCAGATTACTATTGACTATCTACCCTTCCCTTGGGATCAAGTGCTTGTGTTAAATGTTTAATTTATTAATCCGTCCTAAAGTAGATACAAAATTATTTATTGCTAATCCTCCTTAACTTTATTAAAATACTAGCTTTTGCCCGCGACTTCGTCCGCGTGGAATTAGTTATTACGGCAGCCTAATTTTTCTAAGCTTTGAATGTCATGTTTATTAATATCTAATCAACTGCCTAAGAAATAGGTCTTAAGCTTTCAAAATGACGATACTTTCATACAACATTTCATCCCCCGTTTAACCCCTTACAACCCTTTTTTCGCAATTAAAAGTAGCCTATGTCCTTTTTCAGGCTCTAGACTTACTGTGTACCAAATTTCATTTAAATCGATGACAGAGTTACTTTCGCATTTAAAATAATAGTTAGGACGTTACACTAATATAATATTGTTTAAGTGATTTCTGTAATTTACTAATTCTATACATTTTGGTGTAATAAAGAGTTTTATTATTATTATTATTAGGATTGCAATTTGAGTAAAGTTAATTCGCTTGATATACTCCGCGGCATCACCCGGGAAAGAAATACTCTTTTTATTGCTGTGACTATTATGTTTATGATAATCAATCATTGAAATTTTTAACTTTTAAAACACAATAATTAAAAAACATGTAGGTTCCAATTTAAAATTCAATGTAGAGTACAATGAATAAATTATATTTTCAATGGAATTTCAGCTTGAGAGCCCCTGAACCACCAACTTTCAAGAAACGCACATAAATTAATAATGTGTTTCAGAAAGAACACATTTCAATATTTTATGGGTTATAAAAGAGTTCCTGCTTTATATGACTTAATATTAATATGAATATTCGCCTTATGTTGGCCGATAAAACTTGTCTTCTAAACAAGTGATATCAATTTACAGACAGCATTTTTTTATCTATCGGTTATACGAGAAAGCTAACTTGAAGTAGTAAATGAATTGTAATTTAAATACAGAACGTAGGTAAACCTTTTAGTATATTTCTCATCAGGACAGTACAATGTACAATGTAAGTTAAATTAAGCAATGCAGACCCATGCCTCTCAAATCACCACATATTTTCAGGGATTCCACACATACCTTGTAGGTTTTAATAATTAAAGAATCACTTAATTTAGGGTACACTAAACTCTACCTTGATAAATGTTTTTAAAATAAAACTAATTTAAATGTCTACATTACGAAAAATAAATTAAACATATTAGGCAAAATATTAAAAGCAATTTCAGCGCTAATCTGAGAATTTTATTTACTCAAAGTAAAATCAAATTACGTGTAGTTAAAAACTTAAGTTTTACTCTCACTCGTAAAATCCGAGAACGCTTTATTTAAAAAAAAAACTTTCTCTCTGGTCGCAAGCATAACTCTTTAAAACTGAGTTCAAAGGTCCTTTGGTAAAGACGACTGTGCAAATTTTATTATTTGACTGAGCCGAGGCTTAAAGAAAGTTGTAGAGGCACACTCCAGTTCCTAGCTCTGCAAGAGCATTTTAAAGTGCCGCCGTAAATTTTAAAATATATGTGAATTCCGGGACAATGACAACTTTATTTAGCAAAGCTTTACTCTAAAGACTCTAAGCGACAGAGTTAATTCAGATCACGAACCACTTTTGGTTCCAAATAGCTGTCTACATTAAATGAAATATTTAAAGTGAATGTGCACTTTACTAAGCTACCACAGTAGCTTTTTTTATTATTAGCGGTGTTATTTTGAAAAGGAATTTCCGAAAAGGCGAGGCTTTGCTGGGTAAACGTGACTACAACAATATTGGAACCACATAGCGTTCGTGACAGTATTCAGAAGTTGTTTCTTGTATTATATTCCAACATTTGAAATGTTCAACTGTCGGCTTTATAATACACTTTTGCCTTTCTTTAATACAACATTTTGTTGTTCATTTAGTTATGCATTTGGATAATAATAATCTACACGCATAAACTTAATTGGAATGTTTGTTTGTAATTTGAAATAAACAGCTTCTCACTAATACATATTATGAAAATACAGTACTTTACATACTCACATCAAAAAATCATTTTTTTATAATTTTTATGTCTCTCTTTATGTGTGCCTGTACCTCTGAAACTATCACTTCTACTCTCTCTCTCTCTCTTGTATAAGACAAAAATTATCTTTCTAAAAGATAACCAGACTAAAAGATAATCATCAGAATTGACATAGGCTAATTTGTAGCCTGATACCTATTTCCACGGAAACGGGAACTACGCAAGTGAAACCGCGGGTATTCGTTAGTATTCTCTAAAAATATTAGTGATTCTTTCGGATTACACATCAACCAATAATATACTGAAATAATACCAATAATATACCAATACTATACTGAAATGAAATTAGGTCAAACCCACTGTTGGCAAATGGATGAATTGTGGCGTTGAAATCCACAGTAATTAGGTGACAGCTGAAAGCCACTTTGGCCGTAAAGTTGGCATCACTAATTTGCGGTCAGGCTTTTAAAGCTGTGTGATTTTCTGTTGAGTTAATAGTTTAAGAATAAAGAGTTTACGCATTATATTTAATGTACGTTTTAAAATTCCAACGTTTTAAGACGCATTTGGATTCCTCGTAGATTTAATTTTAATTTTTAGTTTTCGATCTTAAATAATTATCACCATTAGTTTTGCGTTTACATAATCTAAAAATTACATTTTGACAATTCAAAATAATCATAAAGATTTCACTGAATAAAGATATTTTGACTTTGACTTTGATTCTGTACATACTGATAGATATGTTTTTTATTACGGTTATTTAGATTTTGTATTACGGTTCTATACTTCAAATAGAAATTATTGCAGATTTAAGCTTTGTTTCAATGTTCGTCTATATATAATTATGTCTGTACGTTTATCCATCGGTGAGTATATTTGTCAATAGCTCTTATAAATCGAGATATAAAGTTAAAATTAATATCTATTTACGTGCGTAAGCTTTGAACTGATCAAATATAAGTCTACGAAATAGGAGCTTTGTAAAGCTACCCCCAATTATGTGGATTTTGACACTTGCAAGCTGGAATAGTTAAAGATTAGTTAATAATATTATTGTAATAAATATGTCCTTAATTTTATCTTCATAAGGATATTACTAGGAAATTGTTATTAGAACGATATTTTTATCATTAAGAGCAGTTAATTGTACTCCCAAAATTGAGGGTAGTAGTTCAAAAACTGCTTTGCACGCCTCTTAAAATTTCGCTTGCGGCGGGTCAGTTCGTTAAAACCATTCGTAAAAGGCTCGTTCAGCTCGCTTCGAATATTTATCGCTCGAAACTTTTAAAGAAGTCATTAATTTTGTATCAGCAATTGCCCCGTGTATCTGCAATTTGCGGCCAATAAAGAGCTTTGGACATTTTAAAGGAAAATTTTTTGGAAAAGGAAGCTAGCTGGTATGGGGACCACTCATTAGAAAACGTAGCGTCGGTATACCTCAAAACCTTGGAGCCCCAGCTTCTAACGAACTATGAACTCTGCCCAATGTCACTTTAGCTCTGCGAATTGCTCCCGCGATCGCCCACTTAACAAGCCTGAGCCTTTTTATGAGGAGCATAGTTCGCACAGTAAAAAATAAGATCCTCTATTATTAAAAACTAACTATAATAGTCAAACCTTTAAACTATTCTCAGTTTAAGTTATTGATGCTAAACTTTGTGGCACGAAATGTAAGTTCGAACGGTGTACTAACAGACTTTAAATTGGCCATTGGATTAAAGTGGTTTGCCTTTCTCGAAATTTACTGGATATCATTTTACTAAAGTACCAACTTGTATTTGTTAGTATGATTCAGTTCGGTATAACTAAATGGAATTTGAGAATAGTTACTACTTTTTTTTGAACTATTTTTTCACAAGCTCTAATTTGTGTTACCCAATTAGTCAACCTTTGTATCTCATCTCCTATGAATAGAGATACCTCGCTTAATGTGTTCTTGTATATAAAATATTTGCGTAATTATTTAGGTTAAATGAAAATAAATACACCCTTGATGTTGCTCGGTAGGCGATACATTTTTTACTTTTACACTGAATTTCGGAGACAAGGGTCTTACTGCTTTTCCTCACTCTTAAGTACACCCCAAATAATTAATGAGATGAGTCTGCAGAACGGGCTTTTTCGTGAAAATTAATAGAATACCGAATACTTAAAATGTCGACAAGAGCACGCGTGAATTAATGTAATTAATGGAATGCGAAAATTCAAGTCATCTTTTTACTTTTGTTCGCTAGATTAGCTTTCGACTTGAAAGTAATATTACGAAGTCAAAGTACAAGTCACTAAGTTTTATTTGACCGCAGGGTGTATGGAGTAGAAAAGAAGGAAAATGTAGCAGAATTATGTAACAAGGTTTTTAAGTGAATTTATATCTATCTCTCTAAGTGTTACGTACTCGTAGTAAATTACAACGCTATTGTCACGTTCTGCGTTTTGATTTTAGTTATTCTTTGTTTACAGATATCAACACAGCCCAAACGTGTTTGCCTTCCACCGATAACAAGCATAACACTACGAAATCGTTAATAACAAAGAAGTGAAGTGGATAAAATTGATTAATAGAAATAACAGTTTGAAAATCTTATTCCTTAGTAGTTAATTGGGGGTAGCGCGCGAACAAATGTGTGCGGTAGGCGGTGCAGGCGGGTGACGGGGGGGTGGATGGTGTTGGCGGGGCGGCCATGGCGCGGTGCGGGGGGCGGGCGGCGCCGCGGTGAGGGCGGCGGGGGCGATGCGCGCGCGCCTGCTGCCGGCAGTGCTGGCGCTGGCGGTACTGTGCGCGGCGGCGGCGGCGCGCGAGCTGCGCGTGCTGCAGGCGGACGCTCGTACCGCGTTCTACATAGCGATCGCCGCGCCGCCTTCAGCCGCCGACGTCGTGCGCGCCTTCAACCGCACCCTCAGCGACTTGTCGAAGACCTACCTCGCCGGCGACTCTCCGCTCTACCTACGGAACATCACGCTGCTACCGCTCTATATACCGCTACCAGAAGATGAAAGGTAAACACGACATTTACTAAATTTGTCATCATTACTATTCACGTTCTCCGTGGCGCATGCATACTACTCCGGTGCGCCACGCGTATAAACCAAAAGGGATGTGGTTCTACTCCCACTACTACTTCTAAGTAACACACATTCCTTATAGACTGCATCATCACTATACCATCATGTGTGTTTGCTCTCATGAGCTCACATGTAGTGCACACAACATAAAATACCATTATCAGCCAAAATGCTTAATATTGTATGTCCACTTGGTGAAAGGTGGACCGCTTACCACTGCATGTTTGACACTCCAGCTCGTTGGAAAACCAATATCTCTATCGGCTCTTCATTGGGTATAAAATAAAAAATAAAATTATTATTATTTCTTGCGACGTCACTCGAGCAGACTGAAAATTAGGTAAAGTATTGCTTTGCTTTTACATACACTTTTTCGTTGCTTCTTTGCTGCTACAGACATAATGTACATGTTGACATGTTATGTCATACATTTTGAATCTGGCAATTTCTATGTAGCTATGTTAGCTTACTATAACTATTTTAACTTACTTAATTACTATTCCTTGTGAGAAATTATACCATCAGTCATTATATCAATGAACGTTACGATTTCCAATTTAAACAGTGTACATATTAAGTTTCTTTGCCATTTATAATCCGCTTTTAGATTATGGGCTGGATACAGAAGGCAGTAATCCTTCATACAGCGTGTTTCTCTAGGTTGCTTTTTCTTGTCCACCGATTGCTTGAACACTCAAAAACGTCAAACATCTAAGATTAGAATAGCAAACATTTTTCAGAGAAGTCTAAGTGTTGTTGTTATAATTTTATGATAACAAACAGCTTATAAAATTGTACGTAAAGGTTGCACGTAAAATGTGGTAAGAAAAGTCAATTCACAAAATGTCCAGAATATTTAGAAACTGCAATCTTCTATGAACGGTTGAAAGCGATACAAAATATCGGAGCACATTTTCGGCCGCTCACTTTTATCGGAAAACAGAGCGGGTAAAAGCACTGAATTTTCTCACTAATTGAGAATGCCTTTGTCCTGGCAGGTAACGTTAATTGGCTAGGCCTGTAAATGGGCCGAAGTTTCCTCCTTAAGGTACAATAGAGGTTTTTGAATAGGTAGATGTTTGAGTTTTTATTTCCTATTTACTTGTTTTTTCAAAGTTAATATAATTTTGTCGGAGAGGAAAAATAGATTCTGATTATGACAATATTTTAGACGATTTATTTAAGAAAAGTCAGTAATTATTTTTATCTTTGTTGGATATTACACTTGAATTCTTAAATATTTGAAGCTTGCAAAGAAATGCATTTCCAGCTGCATGAAAAATTTAACCCAGATACCAATAATATGCTAAATTGTAAGATTCTCAGAGGTTTTACCCGCATGGATGCTATTCTTGTAAGTAAGGTGTATTGAGAAAATCGTTCTTAGTGACCGTCTACGTCACGAAATGAGTAACTATGCTGAATAAGTCAATTGAGTATATAGTTCTCGTAACGAAATAAATATTTTCCACTGACTACTGCCTGACTAGCAGTTAGTGGAATATTTCTCTCAATGTCTAGATCAGTGATTCTCAACCTTTTTTTTTTTGTTGCGGCACACATTTAATGATTTCAAAATTTGGCGGCACACAAAGAAAAAGATAAAAATTATTTACTTACTACAACACACTGCATAAATAAATTATGACAAAAATTTTAAATACACCAAGACCCCGCTTCGAAAAATGCGACGCAAAGTGAATCACAAATTTGGTAAGCAAATAATAAAACAATTTATTTTTTTGTGGATTTAAATATATATTCATGTTAATAATATTTTTCTCTTTAAATAATATAATTTAATAATATTAACATTATTATATATTTGCAAAATTTGCGGCACAGTGGTTGAGAATCACTGGTCTAGATTATAAACACCAGTGCAGTGGACTTACAATTTTAATTAGATTTATCACTTAATTAATCAAAAGTAAACTAAACTAGGGAATAATCCAATTAGTTATTTTACACATTGCCAATAATTAAAACAAGAAAAAGTGAAAAAATATTATCTTATATATATATTATCTTATAATACATAAAAATATAGAAAAAAGTCATATTAATTTTATATTGTGACTTCTTTTTAATCCTTTTCGCATCCGCTTATTCAGAAATACGATGTCAGTAATTACAGTATTAGTATTATATTATGAGCGAAACATTATTACGAGCTAGTTTGTGTTACACGCTCATGAGCGCTTGCCAAAATTCGAGATAGCCCCTCGTGAATGCTGTGCCAGTTAAACATTATGCATACATACTTCTCTGTGTATCTCTGTAACATTATTCTTACGGAGATAATTTAAAAAAATCATTTATACAAATAAGTAAAATAGAGAGATTTAAAAAAAATATGTGTACCGATATAATATGCGAATAAATAAAACTGATATGTGTCGTTTTATAATTTGAAATTAACGGTTTTTTTACAAAATGCATAATTATGCCAATATTTTCTTATTTTTGTTTGTCTATCTGTTTGTTTCAGCTAATTTCTAAAACGGCTAGACCGATTCTGACGGGTCTGTCACTCGCAGATTATCAATGTTTTAAGGAGACTATTTCTACTTCTATTTCAGTGGTTTTTATCTTATTTTTAATTACTCGCGGACAAAAACGTGGGCTTGGGCTATAAATTGAGTCCTTTTTCTATAGAAATAATGGATAGAACAAGTAAATTTCCTACATGAAAGTAGCTGAAAAACAATTGATAGTACTTCCTCGGACGAGCTTCTTCATAAAAACTGCAACAACACCTTAATTACCTTTTCTTTCTTAGTTATGAATAATTAATAACACAATAATTTTGAACAGTATGTATTAAACACAATATTGAAAAAATAAGAGGGGTTAAAAGAACAGATTAAACAGATTTTGTACCTACGTTTTTAAAGCTCAGCCTGGACTAGCAGCAGCTTTGTTGTTTAAAAGCGTAGGAAAAAGTTCCAGAAAAATAAACTCTTATGTTTTGTCTGTTTGTCCTCTGCAGATTTTCAATATTTCACAGCAATCATTCAGTATTCCGATCGTATCGGCGATCGTGTGATTATTTTTTGTAGTCTTCCACAATACCGGCTTTTGTAGAGCAAAGTAGTTGCTTTAATTACCCCTGAATACGAATAGGTATCTTTTGATCAGCATAAATTATCGCGCTTTGTATTCAAACGTTCAAAGCTATCAAATGGGGCCGAGTATACTAGCGTTTGTGAATAATATTACAGTACAGTATCATACACCTAGGTATATACGAGAGCATTTAAACGGTCTAATTGTTTCTGGTGCAAGAGAATCCGTTTAATTTTCATTTAATACTGGATAGATAATCCTTTTGGATTAAAGTGCATAAGCAATTGATTTTAAATGTCGGTTTAATAGCTAGATAGCGGGTGTTAGTGTTCACCATTGCATATTTATGATCCGAGTTAGAACGGCGACCATAAAAGTCATGGCACCTATACGGTTACAAGCTAGGCTCTACGGATTGAAAGGATATAATTAATTAACTAAGGAGGACATTAATTAATATATTGTACCTATTTGATGGTTAAAACGCATGTGATTGTATGTGCTTAGTACGTAAGAGTAAGTAGATTAACTCTTAAATTATTAAATATTAAACTTTTCTCTTTAACGAAAATGTTTGGGTTGTATGTAACACGTACCTGTTTGTAGATCGTTCCTTCTCACATTTCAGTCATTTCAACGGTGCTAACCTAACATGATTAGGCGCCCTAATTTTTTGCTGTAGAACATAACTGTATCTGCTGCAGGAAAATTCATTCCAATTAGTTTATCCTTCAAGACAATTTTCAGGATGAAAGTCACAAGTGGTTCATTATCTTGCTCTGCTAAAAGCAAGGAAGCCTTTGTTTACATTGCCAGTTAAGATCCAAGGAACTGCAATTATCCTTGGAGAGGTCTACAAAGAGTTAACATAAATTCTGTCCTTTTATTATAATATAATGAGTTTTTCAATGAAATTAAAAAACTCCTTATCATTATTTTGTAGTTGCGTACCTATCTTATGTTTAGTATAAAATAAAGAAATTATTTTTATTTTGGAAAAACGAAAACCTAGATCATAACAAACTAGATGACGCAAATGTATGATTAATAAAAAATACTTATTTGTTTTTTAAATTATTAATTAATTTTTATTTCGTTTTTGTACCTATTTATTATTAGTAAAATTTTATAACCAATTGTTAAGAATTACGTTTATTATTGTATAACTTTTTATTAAGGGTAAAAATATTTAAATGGTTAAGTTGAAATGGAAAAACATGAATTAAACTGAACGTTAACTTTATAATGTTATACAACCTATCCACTCTGGAAAACTACAAGTCGTTTACATTTAAAACGAGGAGAGATTTATCATTTTATGCGCGACATTCTGCACCGAGTCGTAAACATGAAACCCGTTGTAGATAATTAAACTTTGCCATATTTATTCCCTTTAAAATATTCTTTGTCAAAGCAAGCCCTTGCCCTATTATGACTTTTGTCTAGTTGACATTAATATAAAAATATTTGAACTATTTACGTTCAAATATTTCTATTCATTTACGGCACAAACAAACATTTTTATTAAAAATTATGTTAAAAACAAATTCATGGTTAAAGAAAAAATATTTGGATAAATCTGACTGAAATTGTTAATAAAATGTACGTAGATTCTAATTTACTTTTGTTTGTTGGAAATAAAATTCATGTGGAAAACTATGCAGTGCGTTTTTTATACATTTTAACAACACAACATAGTACTTGGTATTAAAAGAAAAAGTGATAAAATATACTATATTGCCTCTGATAATTATTTTTATTTGAAGTATACACAAGTGTTAGCCGGAAACAGAAATTTAATTTATGTCAATTTCGTGAAAGGAATTTACTGCCGGCCTGTGATGGACTCATGGGGAATTTTATTTATTGCATAGCTTTATTTAATATATTATGTTTTCTTATTTATATAATACTAAATTAGGTAAAATTGCATCATTTTTAGGGTTCCGTACCTAAAAAGGAAAAAACGGAACCCTTATAGGATCACTTCGTTGTCCGTCCGTCTGTCTGCCAAGTACCTTTTTCTCAGGAACGCGTGGAAGTATCAAGCTGAAATTTATATCAAATATTTAAGTCTGCTGTCCCTTAGAGTCCTGAAAAAATTAAGCTTCTAGGCCATGGCAATCAAAAGATACTGTCGTTTATACCAAAAATTTCCCCAATTTTTGAAACGGTCAACTAAATCAAAACCTAACGGGTAGTTCCAGTAAGCTTAGGATCTTGAAATTTGGTACAAAGTAACGTTATATAGTATAGATAACAGAAAAATTACGAAAACCGTAAATTTTTAGTTACATCGTATAATAATAATGCTTTTAATAATTTTAAGCTTACCCACTTTTCTCATGAACGAGTAAAGGTATTAAATTGAAATTTATATCAAAAACTTGGCTCTATAACACGTTTAAGCTATAATACAATCAAAATTCTATGTCAATACAATCAAAAGATATAGTAATATAAGCCGCATATTTAACTTACAACTAGATCAAAACCTAACGGGTAGTTCCCGTAAACTTAGAATCTTGAAATTTGGCATGAAGCAACATCATATAGAACAAATAATGGAAGAATTACGAAAACTGTATATTTTTAGTTACAAAATTTAATAAAAATATTTTTAACAATTTTAAACTTATCCTCTTTGCTAATGGAAGCGTAGAGGTATTCAATTGAAATTTATATCTAATACTGAAATCTACTAGTATAATATAGATACCTGTAAGCAGTAGGTATCAAAATTAAACTTCTATGTCAACGCAATCAAAAGATACAGCATAAGTCGCATATTTACTCCACTATTCTCAGCTAGTCCTAGAATCTTGAAATTTGGCATGAAGCAATGTTTAGGAATAATTCCGAAAACCTTAAAATTTACGGAACCGTCGGTACGCGAGTCCGACTCGCACTTGGCCGGTTTTTATTAATTTTAGAGCGGCTTTAGATTTATTCATTGATTTTGAAGTATTGTAAATATTAATAAAATGAAAATCATACTTTCAAACGGATTAATTAAACTTCAGTTCGGCTAGTTTTATCATATTAAAACAAATATTTAAATTTATTATACTTATATATAAAAATAGATTTAGAATTAAAAAATTAAAGCTAATTAGAATAAATAAAAGCTAATTAGGTTCATAGATGTTCTCTTTGCCACAATATAAAAAAATAATTTACATTTTCAATTATATATTAGCTCCATTTCCCTAATACGTCAGCTTTAAATGACGTAAATTAATAATATTTTTGCGTCTGTGATAATTTATATTATAAATCTGCCGATATTTGATCTGGTGATAGAAGTATTATCGTCATGATTATTTTTGCCGCCCAGTATGATTATTGTGTTTTAGTAATTAGGACATCGTAATTAGGTTCAAGCAGAGGCTTGCTAATTTCACCTTAGGCGGTACACAGGGCAGCACTTTACAGGACATGTACATGCGTTGCGAAGTGTTGCTCATTTATAGGCGATAGTTTTTCATTTATGATCAGGTATACCTTCTTAGACAATTTACTTGTATTTACAATTGTCGTCAGTTATTATTTCTGTAGAAAGAAAGCTCTGTCATAAGGTGCGCCATCTGCTTGATTAGGTAATATGAAACTAGTATTATGTATATAAAAAAACCTGTGTGTTTAGGGATGCCCGACAGAAGTGATAAAAAAATAAAGAAATTAAGTAGCGCTGTGGATTAGAGTTAGGGTTGCCATCTCTAAAATTTGAAAAACAGCACAAAACGCGTGAAAACCCCGGATTTTAGAGTGCGAAAGCTGGTGTCAACAAGATCTTTTAAACATATTCAATGTAATAAAAAAATAGTTGAAAATGTCATAAATCCTTTTTTTATTTGAAACGGTGAATATATTAGGTTCATCGGTTGATCGTGGTGTGGTGCGAGCATAGTGCGTGTCTCGCGGGCGGAACAAATTTTTTTTATTTATTTATTCGCTCCCCGGATGCCCTCTAAACTAGGACAAATCTGGGGAAACCCGGACGGATGGCAACCCTAATTAGAGTGAGAGAGGAGGAGCATGGCTACCACTGCCAGTAGCGCCAGTTTGTTTGGATTCCCGTTCTATCACGCGTCATATATATATATATGAAGTCAAAAAAATGTCCCTACGATGCAACAAAAAACGTACATCGGCTGATACTTGTATGTTGAATTAAAAAATTAAACATTAGTAGTGTAGTATTGTAAATAAGAAACAGAATATTTGGAATTCGCGCTATGATTGCGTGGAATTGTGTCAAAGGCAGCTGAAAGGCAATTGTGGATAACGTAACTACCTACCCACAGCTATAGTAACGAGGTTGAAATGATAACCATTTTGTTGTGGGCTTCGCGAATGGAATGATTATTACGTGTATTTTTTTGTTTCGTTTAAATATTTTCCCTCACTAGGTGGACTGACGACATTTCATGTATCGCAGAGTGCCGCTGGCCACAGGCGGCTCAGGATTGTTTGGAAGCCCCTAAAAGGCTTATTTACTGCAGTGGACGGCCATGGGCTGATGATGTTGATAATTTCTCACATAGCATTGGACGAGCGACAGCCCGTTCATAGATGTCTCCTTTTTACTGGTTCGTTTTATCGAATACCTTTATTTTACTGATGGCTGTATATAAAATACTGTATCTTGTGTGAAGTCGCCATACAATTCCAAAAACAAAACAGACCAGCAAAACGGAGACATGTGTTCAAATTATTATTTTCATACTTAAAATCGATTTGTTTGCAACCAATTATTAAGTAAAATCAACAGAGATGACTTAATTTATATATTTTTAAAATATGTTGCCACTTCGGGGCTTTGAACGAACACAACATTTTTGTTCAAGAAGATAATTAATAAAAGAAACTAAAACGGGCTTATCTAACACAATTATCATATTTTAGTACTAATAAAATCAATTTGTTTGCAACACAATGCAATCCGGAATTGGAAGATGTAATGTTGGTTGACACCAACATGGATGACCTCAGGACGGTTGCAGCTGGACGCAGGTGGCTTTTGAAAGTCCAGAAAAAAATCATGGACGTCTTTTGTTGGATATATGTCTCTTGTATATATATATCATAAAACTTAAATTCACATTAACTGATCTGCTTTTTCCACCTACAAACAGTACTAAAAGTACTTTAGTACTACTGCTTAGTATCCTCACTTATTTCCTTTTCTAACCCCATTTTAATATCAAGTAAGACCCATTTAAATTTTGCACGTCACGTTACCAACGTAATGTCTCCAGATAAATTACTGCCATGTTAATAAAAACTGGCTGTGTCATCTTCAATCATCAATTAAACTACGTAAAGGATTCGAGAACCTTTACTCAGTTTCCTTTTTTTGATGACATAAAAACGAAGGATGTTATTTTGACGTGTCTCTCTGTAACTCTGTGATGTGTTTATGTGTGAAATAGTGACTTCTACGCGAATGGACGAGACGGTTCTTAGAATGTATAAATACACGATAAGCAAGCATAATATTTATTTAATATTAATTGTGCGTTTAACAAAACGGTTGTGTAAAAAGGCGATAGGCGTTTTTCGATAAAAATAATAAATTTACGACTAATTAATTATTGTAAGGTTAAATCAAGTTCACTGGTATCTATTCTTAACGGATTCCACTTGCTGTCAAGTAAGTACATGCTTGATAGCGAGGAAAGGTGGTATAAAGTCTCCTCCTTTTGTGAGATCGTCATCGACTTAAACGTGGCCTTTGAGAGAAAGCAGAGAATTTCTGCAGAGGTTCATTCATGTGAAATATACTAGTTAAAATGACTCCGTGTCATTATAATCGGCATATCGTTTTGTGTTACGTGTTTTGTACGCTCCGCCACTGTGTGATGAAACCAATAATGTATTTAGTTTAATTTATTTATAAGGTTGTTTAGGAAAAAACTCTGTTACATCTTTCACAAAATCACCAGTGACTAGGCTGTCTTTCGGGTCACGTAGCGAACTGTAAGCAAATAAGTCTCCTTTTCTGCACGTCATGGATATCTGCTCCAATTCAATTGACTTCCGTGTTTATAAAAACTAGCTATTCATCGTGTAACATCAAATAGTGATAATATTTATATGAGATCGGTAATAAGGTATTTCTTAGATATTCTCATGCAAATATTTTTCAAGCAATGGGTGTATAACGGTAAAACACTTGGGATTAGATATTTAACTCAGTGTTTGCCTCGTTGGTCTAGTGGTTAGCCTATGTGGCTTCGATCACGCAGTCCTGGGTTCGAATCCTAGGTCGGGTTGTGGAATAATGCTGAGTTTTGTGAGAATGTTTGTTTTACGACCTCCGTGGCGCAGTGGTATGCGCGGTGGATTTATACGACGGAGGTCCTGGGTTCGATTCCCGGCGGGGCAGATTGAGATTTTTCTTAATTTGTCTTGGTCTGGCTGGTGAGAGGCTTTCGCCGTTGCTAGTTACCACCCTACCGACAAAGACGTACCGCCAAGCGATTTAGCGTTCCGGTACGATGTCGTGTAGAAACCGAAAGGGGTGTGGATTTCATCCTACTCCTGACAAGTTAGCCCGCTTCCATCTCAGACTGCATCATCACTTAACATCAGGTGTGATAGCAGTCAAGGGCCAACGTGTAGTTGATAAAAAAAAAAGAAAAACACTTTTAATTTCTAAAATCTGAATTCCTAAATGAAAATTTGTAAATACGAAAAGGAATCAATCAAGAGCGTCACTAAGAAATATTTATTTGTATAATTCTGAAAATTAATCTCAAAAAACATGATACCAATATAAATGTTTAACAGAGATTTTAAAAAACAAGCAAAAAATTGAAGTCGGTAAACTTTTACCTACACACGATAGCATCGGCAGTTTGCAGTTTAGTTGCTTTTCCGAAGTTCGGCGTCGCATCCGCTTGCTTCAATCCATACGAGCTCCTATCTATACAAACTCCAATCATCGCTATCAAGTCTAGCTCGATACAACGTTTACTCTCTGCATGTATTTCAATGCTAGTGGTGTCCATTTAGTAGATGATTTGAAATTGTATGTGTATACAGGGCGTCCCACGGCTATGCCACATGGAGGAAAAGTACCTTACGTATTATGACCTGAATGAGTATTTTAATCTGACATTGTAAATTTATTTTGACATTTGATATTTGTATTAGACTTTATTAAAGAGTTTCATTTGTATTCAATTTAATATATCTATATATATTACTACTAATTAACATTTGATTGTAAATTCATCTAATTTTAATAATAAATTAATTTTGCATGCCAATTGGGCGTGATACAATTGTTATCTTTCAAGATTATAATGAATACCATAAAGTACAGAATTGTATCAGTAAATAAACGATTTGATTTGATTTGATTTGACTTCCTTTTATTTCTTATGCTGTTATTTTTTGTCTTGTAGGTACCGGGTCCGAATTCCGGTTCAACCAGGCAATAATTTAAAAATGTATGAATACGGTTTATATTGTTTTTAAAAATAAAATAAAGTCTTCTTTCAGTAAATTAAGGTACTTTTCCTTCATGTGGCATAGCCGTGGGACGCCCTGTATATACAGCAAGCGGCTCAATATGTGTAGGTAGGTAATATAAAATGCACCTCCCTAAAACAACGGTATGCCTGGTGTATTTGTAAGATGTTTTCATTCCCGTCTGAGCCGATTGATATTTTCTTGATTTGTCTAGGTCCAGTGAAAGGCTTGAACGCAGAAGGAAGATTTAGTGCCAGGCAAATTAGCACTCCGATACGACGTCGGGTAGATACCGAGGGTGGTGAATTTCATCATTCTCCTAAAGAGTTAGCTCGCTTACATCTTTGTTTGCAGCATCATTTACCATTAGTGATTGCAGCCAACAGCTACCTTGATAAAAAAGGTTTTTTAAATGTATTGGACGTTCTGAGTGTACTCTTAAGTTGCAACTTTCCCTGCACTTGTAAGAATGAGAATTGAATGCTTAGATCTAGTACACTACTCCAATGCGGATCGGCAGACTGTTATAATTCCATAGTATCCCCTAAAAAAACTGAAGAGAAAGAGAGACGCCTGGCTCTGTAACGGACCATTAAACTAATTTAATTTTCAGCCTATGTTGATAATAATTATGATTAATGGTAGCGTTCAGAATTAATACCTATCTTACGGTCATTATAATTTGTTATTAATAATAAGAACAATAGGAGTATAACCTACCCATCAAACTTTCTTTTCAACACCAGTAGCGCTATCCAGTAAAGAAACTCGACAGTATTAGCTTCGAATTTGTCTCTATCTATAGTTATGATGTAATATAGATTGCCTCGTTGGTCTAGTGGTTAGCCTATGTGGCTTCGCTCACGAGGTCCTGGGTTCGATTCCTGGGTCGGCTCACGAAATACTTCTACGCTTTTTCATTCTTCTATGATATGTTCAGTACATTCCAAGCCCAGAGTCTGGAAGTTGGTGGTGTTACACCCCCGTGCCTCGGAGAGTACGTTAAGCCGTCGGTCCCGGTCACTATTATCAACATCTAATAGTGATCGTTAATAAATGAAACATTATCACCATAAGCCTGCCAACCCGCATTGGAGCAGCGTGGTGGGTCTACGCTCCATATCTCCTCTCAAATAAGGAGGGAGGCCTGGCCCTGTAGTGGGCCGTTAATAGGCTGATAATGACGATAGAAAGATAGAGATAAAATCGAAACTCACACTGTCGAGTTTCGTTACAGAGTAGCGAGCGCTACAGGTTTCTTTTATTTTTTTTACTGAACTAAGAAACAATATTTTATAGCCCTTAGGACCTAATAATTTTGTTGTTTGATTATGTACGATTTATGTACGATACAACCCCTGGTCTACTGGGTTAGATGTTAAAATTTCCGATAGTAATTCTAAAGTTTGGAACCAATGTTTACATTACGTTTGAAAGTCGACTTGTATTGCGAAAGACTGCAATAAAAGTAAACAGAAATTGTACAAACACGACCCCGGTTAGATATTTCCGTTTTACTTCACATCAAAGAGCTATCGCTTGCCGAGGAAATAGCGAGAAAATTTTGCTTATGAGTTTCCCTTAATGAAATTATTTTGATTGATGATGTTAAATATATAATGAATTTTAAATTCAATTTGTTATTTCCTGATTATAAACTTTTTAGTGTTATTTTGAGCCTTTTAGTATTTTTTATTTATTAATGCAAATCTTCCTCTTGTATGCTCAGCTATTTATTATTTTGAGGTTTTTTTTAAATAAACGAAAAGTTACTGTTTTTAAATGAATTTATTACGTGTATGAACATTTTAAATATTTTCATAAAGCTAAAGCCATTAGTATTCAAAGTATACTTGTATAATAACATTAAATAAAAGTGTTTTTCAAAGTGGTCGCACGAAGACGTAAATTATGCTAGCATCTACTCCAGTGAAAGAACTCTCTTTATTCAACTTTAGCAGCGAATATTTTCAAATTTTCCGTGCTCGTGTTAAATTCGATTTCACATTGTTCCCCAAACTCTTTGTACGGAACTTGGTACAGGCATTCCCACCCGGCTTTGTCTGCAGAGCGCTGTGCTGGCTCGCTTGTAAATATTCCGCCGGTTACGGCGAAGCCTTCTTCTTTTGCGAGTAGCATCCTGGAAAGTGAATAGAAAATAGTTATTAAAAGAAATTATACGGTTAGTATAAGCTTAAGATACTTTTCACTTCAATGACTTAAAAAGCCAGACGCTCTATACTAATAGAAACTTATCGAAACTTAGGTATGCCATGCTGCACTAAAATGCAATGCAGGAGCTTCTAACTGAAGTTGCAACAGCTAGACAAGCTATCTATCTATCTATTAATATTAATAAAACAAAAGCCATGGTAATATCCAAAAAACCAGTAAGCCCCTTCCTTCTTCCCGAGTTTAAACGGCCAGCCCATAGATGTTGTCATGAGTGTCAAATACCTGGGTAGAAATTTTACGTCAGACTTGGATCACCTTCAAGATATAAAATGTAGAATAGGCCAAGCTAAGAATGTTTTTCATAAGATGTCAAAGACTTTATGCAACTTAAAGTTAAATCTTAAATTAAGATGTCGTCTTATAAAATGTTATGTGTGGTCCACTCTCTTGTATGGTTGTGAGACTTGGGTCTTTAAAAAAGAAGCAGTAAACAGGCTGCAAGGTTTTAAAATGTGGATATACAGGAAAATGCTTAAAATCTCCTGGAACAGCTTTACACCTAATAACAGGGTACTGGAAAAGAAGCTAAGTTTCTTTGGACACCTTCAAAGAGGAGCTCAGTTTTCCTGTTCAAGGTTAATTTTGGAAGGAAAGCTACAGGGCAAGAGAGCACCTGGTCGTCAAAGGCGGAAATGGTTGGACGACATAAAAGAGTGGACCGGACTCAATTACTCGCAACTAAAGAGAGTTGTACAAAATAGGAAAGCTTTTCGCATAATGACCGCCAAACTTCGTTTAGAGGATGGCACCACGTGTTGATGATGACTAAAATGAGTTGGCATCACGGTTTTCTTAGTATTTAACTACACTGATTTTCCACCTATATACTGTTTTCAGGATTTCTTGGAGGACATAAAAACTTGTCCTAATTTCTTTTCGTGTTTTCTGCAGCCTACAACTTCAACATCTTTAAGAGTTAATAGTCTATATTTATTGTCATAGAATGATCGCACGATGCACTCTCTAGTTTGTCATCAAATCTTTCCTACTTACCCTCTTATAGCTGATTAATATCTTAGTTTTGTTTGTTTATTTAAATTATATATCAGTTAGATAGAATAAATAATAATTGAATCCAACAATATTTGTATACTTGCCTACACTTAAGTAGCTCGACAGCTACTCTCAGCCCTCTGTAGTCAGGCGCTACAGACAAGCCGGCTCCCATGAGATATTTGCTCACGTCGTACTTGTCGTATATCGCTGTCACTTTACTGGCCTCGCTGAACATGCGGAGAGACAACAGTCCGGCCTTTGTTTTAGGCTGTGAAAAATAGAAACAGGGGAATTTTTAGCTGCTATTATGATTTTTTTATCAGTTCTATATCTATTTAGAGCTCACTGTTGACAGGCGCTACAGACAAGCGAGTTTCCATGAGATATTTGCTCATGACGTACTTGTCATATATCGCTGTCACTTTCAAGGCCTCGCTGATCATGCAGAGGGCTTTGTTTTAGGCTGTGAAAAATAGAAGCAGGGGAATTTTTTAGTTGCTATTACGTATTTTTTATCAGCTCGATTGTCACTTGAAACCTCCTATAATCAGTTGACACAGACAAGCCGAATCCCATAAGATATTTTCTCACGTCGTACTTGTCATATATCGCTGTTACTTTCATGGCTTCGCCGAATATGCGGGGGCCCACAGCGCGGCCTGTTTTAGACTGTAAAAAATAGAAACAGGCGATTTTTAAGTTGTTAATAAAACACAGCTATTTTGAGCTCCTCCTGTAGTTATGCTTTACAGACAACCTTGATTCCCATGAGATGTTTGCTCACGTCGTACTTGTCGTATATCGCTGTCACTTTAATGGCCTTACTGAACATGTTTGATCCATTATTTATGGGAAGTCTAAACGGCTGAATGGAACTGGATATATTTTTCCACGGAAATAGATTATAGACTGAGAATATGTATAATTTTTATTTAAATATTCCCACAAAAAAGGGTACATTGTGTGGCACATCTTTTCAAAAATAAAGATCACTATAGTTACCGGGTTATGATCAACAAAATGATCTTTCTCCTGCGGCATGCACATATTAACGCCAACAATTGTGCGGTTTTCACCCTCGTTGAGAAAGCAAGCCAAAGTCATTTTACACTGAATAATCGACTTCCATAGCACGCGATATTCCTGAATTGCCTGCGAATCTTCCGCGGTACCTGGAATTGTAAAGACAATTTAATTCATCATTGCTGATTAAGTGTTAATTTCCTATGACTGAAATCTCCGGGAAATAATTTGTGGAATTAATTTCCGGAATTAGATATAATTAATTATATTATAATTAACTACTGGGTTACTAGGTTGATTCCCAAAATCCATTTACAAACCATTTATTCATCCATTCGAATTTAAGTGGGATTCTTTTGTCAATAAATATAAGGTATCTTTCAATAAAAGCCATACCGTATTCTAAGAATAGAATGACTGTAATCTTATTATATATATTTGTGATTTTGGAAAATAGATAGCGTTTTATTATACCTACTCAGAGCATAAAAGGGAAAATAATTGAATGAGTTCCTCGGGCAAGAAATATATCATAGTGTAAAGATGTTTCGGTCAATGGTCTAGTAGAGGAGAGTCTTGACCAACATCTCGAGAGGCTCTCACTCGGTCGTTAGATCAAGGGTCGAATACTACACTGTCTCGCTTATAGTGTAGAAATTGTTTTATCCATTTTTCTTTTACAGTTTTCACCTATATAACTAAAGTGGTAGGTTATTAAACTCAAGTGCATTTAAAAACCGATGTGAAGTTTTATAATCTTGACAAGAGAGTCTTAATTACTAGTCATACACCGATTTATAACTAAATTAAACTTTGTGCAGTGCAGTTCAAAATAAATCAATTACGTATACGCGTAAATAACTTATTTTTAGCGAATTATTATTATTAAGTTTAACATTATAATTTTTGGCGTTCAAATTATACTTCATAGTTGTAGTTTGCTATTTTTTCGTGGCGGCCATCTTGGATTTGAAATTTTCACAGTGCATAGTATTTTTCTCGTCAAGCCCTATCATTAGATACCCATATTGAAGGAGTTGTGAAAAAACATGCAATCTGCCATTTTGTAGCGGCAGTAATTTTGAATAGATTTTCATTAAGCACAGCTTAAAACCACCGCTAGAAAACTGGCTTTTAAATTTAAAAAAAAAATCGGTCCATCATTTTTAGCGTGCGATGTAATAGACAGACACACACATACACAGACACACAGACAGACAGAGACGTCAAACTTATCACACGTCTCAAAATTAGACAGCGTAACTTAACTCTTTTTAACTTTTATTTAATTTAAATTACCAAAATAGTAATAATATTTGCTTTTGGTTATAATCCATAAATCTTCAAAACCAAGAACCGAGGACTAATTTGTTTGAATTAGAACACATAGACTGGGCCAACAAAGCAGTTAAAAGTATCATTAAATCGCAATTGTTATATACAGTGTTTTTATCTCAAAGAATCATAGTAGAGGGCCTAATAGAGACGTCACGTTTAATGGATCGATCCCTCAAGAGTAGGCTCTTAATGTACTTATTTGATTACGTTCAAGAACATTAAGATCTAATGAATTGATCTTCTGAATGTTTCGTGTAAATGGAATATCTGGAGGTCTTAAACTATGGAAATTGCGCTGAAATTATTTAAAGCAACATTAATATCAAGTTCCGTGTCATATTTTTTTTAGACTGCAATTACTCAAGATGGTAAGTGACGATGCAATCTGAGATGGAAGCAGATTAACTTGTTAGGTATACGATGGAATCCATACTCCTTTTTCGCTTAACCGTACTTGTTTGTCGGCAGGTTGGTAACTATCTACTAAAAATACAGTGTTACACTTTTTTTACTTCTACAAGTTGCCCCTTGATTGCTATCACACTTACCTGATGTTAAGCGACTATGCAATCTAAGATGGAAGCGGGCTAACTTGTAAGGAGTAGGATGAAATCCACAGCCCTTCCGGTTTCTACACGATATCGTACACGGAACGCTAAATCGCTTGACGGTACTTTTTTGTCGGTAACTAGCTACGGGGAAAGCTACCAGAACAAATTTAGAAAATATCAATCTGCCCCGCCGGGAATCGAACCCAGGACTTCCGTTTTATAAATTCACCGCGCTTACCACTCACATCAGAGCTAAAAAATTGAGTCATCTGCATATCTATGTTTCGTCGTTATTATTTTATTTAAGTACAAAGTTGCAAAGGTTTATGGCAAGCATACAAATATAGCACGTAACTTGTAGTTTAATTTAAAACCAGTAACTTGGCCAAAACGTGACTGTATATAAACAAGTGAGTAACTTTTTGATATTCAACGCGGGTTGTTTGTGTAAGGCAGACACTAAATTCTCTTTAATCCTTAAAGCCCGCTGGGTAACTATTAGCTCAGATGGGGTTGTTCGGGCTTATTGCCAGTGACCGGGATCAGCGATGATACAATGTTTATTACCGACCCCGCAATTGTAGCTTTGATCTCGTACGTTAATATTAAAATAAGGAAAATTAACAGAAATGATTTTCCCATTCAATTATTTACGTTTTTAATTTACAAAATTTCATTTAGTTTCACCAGTCACGATGTCTGTTATCAAATGTTGTTAATTTTGACCCATTTGCCAATAAATCGAGTCGAAATTTTGCATGCATATACATTGCGTGATCATGCAGTATTACGTTGACATGGAGCTGATCGATGATGAAGCTACGACAAGGTGGCCATAACAACTTCTCAATAATACGACAGAGCTCCATCGAGTTTAGGCTTATTTAAGTCATGTTGATAAGTACGTTAGTCCTAGATGATAATGCAATATAAAAATGGGGAAAAATTAATTGAATTTCACTTGTTTAACTTTTAACAATGCCTTACAACATAAATATTTGCTTATTTTGCAACTGCAAAAAGGCGTTTCAAGGATAGTAAGTAGTATATCTTCTTTATTCAACTATTGCTCCATCAGACAAACGAAAGTATCTTAAAGGTGTTGGTCGGCGATTTTCGTTATAAGATCTTTGACAGAAACGGTTATCTATTCTTAATTGTCTTATCATACAATTGTAGATAAATTGGTGCTCCTTTTTTAATTTTAAAGCACTACTATATCACAGACAATTATTATAATATAGGCATATAAATCAAAATGGTACAAATGTGAAAGTAACTTTACCACTTGTAAACTTGTTTTCACGGTTTAACTTTGAAATAGAAATATATTAGACCTTGGAGAAGGAAATAGGCAACTTTGTGATTTTCTGTTTGTGAACTCTAACCTAGTTTATCCACGGGTGTAGAGAATAAATATATCTACAAAAAGTGAACTAAAAGTAGTTTGCAACCAATAGCTATTTTAGTACAAAATTTAATTGTATAGTGATGTAATTTATTTATTTATTATTTAAGTAAATGTAATAATAATTTTATTTATATATTTAACTGTATTAACAGTTTGTAATTTATTATGAATTAGCTGTGCCCCACGACTTTATTCACGTAGGTCACGTTCCTGTGGATTAATTCGGATAAAAAGTATGTGATATTCCAGACTATAAACTATATCCATAAGAATACAGCTGTTTTGAGTTACAACTGAAGGACTAACGAAGAAAATAGCCGATGCCGACGATTGGAACATTAGGAGACAAATTTGCCTATGTCTCTTCTAATAAATGTAATTATTATATACAAAAATATTTTTTACAATCCATTTAGTAGTATTAGAGATTAACTACAACAAACAGACAGATAAATAGACGGAAATAAAAAAAAACAATTATTTTTATTTACTTTCCTTAATTTGAAATATAAACACACACTTCAATGATATTTATTTGAGGAGATATAAATTTTACTAAAGAAATAAACTGTAAAAGTGAAAATTTTCCGTCATTTAACTCAGACGATTTTCGCGTTCGTGTGTTGTACGAGAATGATAAAACAGGGCGGTTATTTTCGCCAACATAATTGGTCGGAGCGAGTTCTTAGCGAATTTTCTTAACGACTTGGTATTTTCTTGCGTGAAACTCCGACATCGTAAGATGGGATTTGGTTAATTGCAAAAAATCTTCACGTCCCGAGAAGGGTCGCCGCTTTGATTAATGTTTTACATCTGGTGTTACGCGGTGTTGTGCAAGCCGGTTTATTTTTGCAGTACATTTTTTATTAAACTTTGCTATTTTAAATTCTTATGAAATAAGTACATGATATTTTAAGATTCATTAAATTTAAAGTTTTAAATCCGTTGTGCAAGGCGCTCTATTTTTGTAATTCATTTTTATTAAAATAGGCATTTTAAATGCTTTGGAAATAAATAGCTATTTTTTTGTAATCTTAAAAACTTATAACCTTATCTTACTTACTTGGTATGGAGCTTGTTTCTACTCCTTTTGGTTACAAAGATGCTATCAAAAATCTATTGGAGATCTTGAATTAATAAGTATTAAATTGGAATTGTACACTTAAATAATCAAGTACCTAGTTCACCGAGCTTTGCTTGGTATATTTTTTTAAATAATTTATTTTCTAAAAATGAAACCTAGCTGGATCGATTAATCGCCGCCGAAACCAACTGTCATACAAAATTTTATGAAAATCATTGGAGCTGTTTTTGAGATTATATAAAGAATAATTGATCGTTTAATTGTATTAGATATGAGCACAAGTATTGCTACATTTCTTTATAAAGCAAATGTGAAAATAAAAATGGCTGTACTGCATTTATACATTAAGAACCATTACATTAAATATTATAATTATTATTATATTATGTGTCTAATATATTATTATAGCTAAAATTATAAATAACATTCAATAGAAGCTTCAACAAGAATAATATTCTCAATGAACATTGTAGAGTCAACATCTGAGGATGTTCGCAATCGAATGTTGTAGAATCAACATCTCCCGAGGATGCTCCGGTTTCCAAGTAATAGTATAGGATAGGAGTTTCCAAGTACAGGATTTTTTGTTAGATTAGGGTAACGTTGTTTCTTGAATTCTTTGTTTTTTTGGAAAATAGCAAAATAACTCAATTATAAAATCATAAAAAGTTAAGTGGGCGAAAGGTCTAAAAGAGTTTTGTTTTGTGTTTTAGGGAAACGTATACCTACATATAAAAAGACGCACTAAAATCATGTTAAATCCTAATTGAAAATGAAACTAAGCAGCTTTTGCTCTACATCTTTGCAGAAAGGTTGAATAAAAGTACAATACGTTGAGACAAAGATAAACTAACTATAACAATTATTATTTTTAAATTCCCTTAGAAATCCAAAATATAGCAGTTAATGTAGCTTACTTCAAAGCTAGTCTCATTTCCTAAAGTACAAAGCGATTTAGAAGATCTACCAAGTTAAACCAATGTGGATTGACGGGCTAAAGCTGATAATATTTTACGCGTTATCAATCAATATCAAACACTGATGACCGGGAAGAGGACAGTAGATCACGCTGACCGTCGGTAACGTGTTCTACAAAGGACTTAGTTGTAACCCCAAGAACTTCCCAAAAAAGGGTTGCTAATAAGAATATTTCGAATGAAATAAATACCTAATATTTTGAAAGTCTGATCTATGTTTTAAATCTTACCACTGAACAACAGGACAGAGTAATGATTAACATAGTACAATTTCATTACTGCAGAAAAATACGGTGCTATTTTTGTAACAATAACAGAAGATCCAATAACAAAAGCTCAGTGCAAAATACAACGCATAATTTTATTAATAAAAGCTCACCAGCTGTCATCCACCAGACATCCTCCCGTATATAATTCCCCAGCATAAATTCCACTGCCTCATCCCACAATGCCTCTGGGACGTCTTGTACTACGAATGTCAATGTACTACCATCCTTGGCAATTCTCTCAAAACTACCCCAAATCTTGGGATATTCCCGCGAAGTCATCCTATTATTTTGTAAAGCCTCGCGAAGCTTTTAAGCCTTTAAATTTGAAAAGCACTTGCGCAGTAGTAAAGGAATAAATTGAAACTGAAGTGTCTTTATAATGTGGGATTGTAGAAACGTTTGTTTGTATACATCTATATCTCGCGAGGATCTTATTTCGTTTCTTATACAAGGTGCTTCATAAAAGTTAATGGTGTTTTTATGTCTTGAATATTATCGTTAAAAGTAAATTGCATCTGAAGATTTATTTTGATCCTTTTACATACATTTTTTGTTTTACTGAAGTATAATCCAGATTTAGACTCGTTTTTATTATTTAACACTAGTAGAGTTCGTACAACTGTCTCTGTATATATACTTTTATTGAATACGGTTATACGGTTTCATTCGCAATTTTTGCCATCTGCCATCATTTTCGCCCATGTACGTCTACTATAGCACAATTAACACTTAGACACTGCCTGTAACTAATAATTCACTTCGACCAACCCGATTGTGTTTTCGAACGACTGCACTTTCCAATCGCTATTCCAGCAAATATACTTATGGCATGAAAATTAAAACGTAACTAGCGGCCGCCCGTAACTCTTTTCGCTTAATTGAAAACATCTTAGTGCATCGGTTGAATAATTTCTAGTGTTATATAGATACTATATACATTACATACAGGCTTTATCGACTTATCCGGGAATTATTACGCCTAACAATGTTAAAAGGTTAATCTAGTACTGAAGCCACCTGTATACGAGAAATATAAAAAGGTCAGTTCAAAGACGTATTGTAATCCTTGTCAATAATCCTCGGATACAATTGTGGTTGTATCGGAGTTCACTACTATTGTGTTACAGGTACAAACATGTACCACTAACCACCTTTGTTTACTGTTTTGTTGTTATGATACTTCAGTTTTGTTCTAAAATTGTGCTACTTTGGGATAGTTGACGAAAATTGGTACATTTTCGATAACCAAAATTTATAGTTCTCAATTCGTTTTTAGGACAAGATTTTAACTAAAGATACGAGTATTAAGTTTAAACAATTTTTTTAATTTTCTGAAGCCCGGATACAATCGGATCTACCTAAAACATACTGATAGTTCAATTCATTAAGACGCGCCCCACTATTTCTCGCGAGGGGAAACCGAAGGGTGCGGGGAGTACAGTTCGAACATCAGTCTCGAGTCGACCACGGCTCGGTGTACACGGTCTATTGTAGGTTGTATCGCTGCATGTCATGAGCGAACGGAATGATGCTCTACTTAATTTTTTTACTCATATTATATTTATAATGTCAAAAAAACGTATCGTATGATGATAAACTACACATTTAAATGTGACTTAGCCAGAAGAATCGTTCCGTTGCCCATTCCTTCAGGTTGACCGACTCGACTTTAATTTTTCTACAAAGGTCACTTGATTGGTTTGTTACTGCCAATATAGATTTTCCAAATTAGCTTAGCATAATAGCTTTGGTATTTGTACTATATATACATTGGTACTATCCTACTAAAAAGACGTACCGTCAAGCGATTTAGCGTTCCGGTACGGTATCGTGTAGAAACTAAAGGAATGTAGATTTCATGCTACTCTTAACAAGTTAGCCCGCTTCCATCTTAGTTTACATAAACTAACTTGTAATGAATCAAAATAATAATAGATATCATGGGTTCACGCTTTACAAAAACGCTAGGGGTATGGTAGACAAGACAGCGTGGAGTTGAGCTCAAACATTAAACTGTTTAAACAAAAGAAAAATAGATATACTAGGTACCTATCTGAGATGATTGTGGGTATGTGTGTTTTTAAGATATTTTTAAATGGGTTAATATATATGTCGAAGGAATTAGACTAGAGACTTAAAATAGATTGTTGTAATATTGTAATAGACGTCATTGTTTATGGAAATGTTACTGTCTGTGGATGTAATTATTTTTGGTATGTCACGAGTTTTTTTATGAAAGTAATCGAAATAGAACTAATTGTTAATCATTTAATGAGAGATATGAGATAGGTGCTTACTTAAAACTTTAACACAAAGTTAAATTCAATTTGATTTGATAAATGAATGAATGATTGATTTGTTTTAATACTCCAACCAATAAAAGAGTCGGGCGCCAAAGTCCTAGTAGAGTATTTACACCATCTTGAGAGGAATAAAGGAGTTGGGTAGTTAGTTTGTGTCTGGAGTGCGGTGAGGATATTTGGTCGAGTTGGACCAGTGTAAAAGTGTTCTTAAGAAGTAAATTAAATTAGGGAGTAAAGTAAGATGGGTGTAAATAAACTACTGTTCTGAATCTTTATAATACGTCAGGAATTATAAAAATCTATTTCATGTATCAAAACATTGTGAACTTGCAATATATCTGTTCGTGAAGACAAAGTCTTTGTAACCCTAGAAAACGCCCAAGAGATTAATAACCACTAAAGATGATGTCAAGGAGAATTGTTATACTCCAATATATATATTAACCTATATCACAATATAATTTTGCTGTGCAGGACCAACACGACATATTCATTTTTAAAAAATGAGTTAAAATGAAGTAGAGCATACTGCTAGTCAAACGTGACATTCTTGTTGACATAACTAACTTGACACTTTGTGTGAGTGTGCACACATTACTACTCGTTACGTAGTAATAGAACTCACATTCTTGCAGTTTTTATTGCACACTTGCACTGTAAGCGTTTGAAAAACAAAACACTACGAGCCATCGTGGATTGACCAAGCTATAATTCTTTAACCCCAATCTTGAGAGGTTCTTCTCAAGCCTCATCTTAAGCTTTCACAATCAACAAAATATTACGTAACTTAGTACGGATCTGTTGTAGTATCATTATATCATCGTCATCATGCTAGTCGTTGGACTTTTTAATAAAAACCTTGTAGAGAGCTCCAGATTCTATGACTTTGAGTTCTCAGCAATTTACTCAATGACAACCAAAACCAGGTGCAGCTCATTCATATGGCGATGGTATTATAACAATTGCCTCCAGGCACTAAGTGTCGGGGGGCGCTCTAGTAACTATTCATAAAGTGTACCGGCAGTGCCTACTTAGGACACATTGGCTCTCTCTAAGATTACAATATTAGCATTCTGTTTCTATAATGAAGCTTTTATTTGGTAAATTTAGGAGCAACCACAATTTAATTAATTAATTTTTATCCCACTAAATTCTAAATCTACTTAATAAACACTTTTTTTTAAATCCAGCCTCTAACTTTTTGTTACGTAGGTTCAGTGCGCGGGTGCTGGAACAGACGTGTGCGGCGTTGGACAACCGGCGCGTGGCAGCGCTGCTGGTCTGCGGCGGAGGGTCTGCCGCTGCCGCCATGGTCTCAACTGCCGCCCGCGCTGGCGTCCCCGTGCTGCGATCATCACCCTCCCATCTGCATCTATCTTACACCATTGCTAATGTGAGTACCTTTTGACGACCTTCGGCTAGTCTACGATGACAGATTTGGTTTCTACCGTGAGCGCTGTCGTAAGGTCTAGTTGTAGGTTTCGTTTGTTACCAAAAATAAGTAGTTACTAAACTCACGGCAGAAACTTACTGCAAGGTGATTCAACATTTCCATATTATGCTAGATAGAAACCGTCAGAGGAATTAATATAATTAATGAAAATCAATGTAATAATCAAACTTAAATCGTATTTTTGCAATATGCATTGTAATTTTCTGTGATCTTAATGTACTTATAGTATCTTGATAAATATTGCGATCTCATCTCGCCTCCGTTCGAGGCCCTTCAGACATTCTAGATCATCTTATTAACGTCTAGAAAAAATAAGTGTCTTGTCAGGGATTAATAATAAAATCAAGCAGCAAGCAGTGCACTTGAATTTTGCAGGTTTTAATAAATTCTATTTTAATATTTACATAACATAAAACTATGAGTTTTCGGGTCGGCAGTTACACTATACTGGTATAAGTACACACCATTTGGAGTTAAAGATCTTGAATAGAAGAATACATAATACTAAGAATATATAATACTTTTTATGCCATTTATTGCATTTGGATTTAAAAAATAAAGTTTTTTGGGAAATATTTTATTCTTTTAACAATAAACAAAAACTGGTATGTGATATATCTAAAATTTTAAATCTATTCGACGTTTTGTTGGTTAATACAGCCACTTTCACATGCCAAGGCCAAATTTTGATATAACATATATTTCTAAACTTTAGATAGTATCCTCTAGTCTATACTAGATAACATTACTGTTAAGAAAAAAATTATAATAATAGCAAAAAACATGTGAAATATTTTCGTCTAAATAAGCTACCTATTTCAAATCAAAACATTCTAAACAAACAATAAAAGTTGAGAGCATAGCATTCGTGATCTCTTTGTCCAATACCTGCCGAAAAAATTTTTCGTTCATTCGACAAATTCGTATTTTGATTCATCGATGTTTGCCAAAGTTTTTACTGACAGATATTTTGGTAAAATATTTTATTAGGAATGTACCTATTATAGACTGTTATTAGTGACGATACTAAATTCAATAGATATATTCCACGAAATATATTATCGGCCTATTAACGGTCAACCATAGGAAAAAGCCTCCCTCATTATAGGGGAGGGGATATGGAGCGTAGACACACCACGTTGCTCCAATGCGGGTTGGCCGGCTTAAGAGGATAATGTTTAATTCATTAACGTTGTCTATCGGATGGTAATTTCTGAGGCATAGAGGTGTAAAACCGACTCTTGACTCGGGGCATATTTTTACTAAAAATTTCTTAGTTGAACGGAAAGCTCAGCTATTCTCGACCAAATTAGACACGAGCCAGGATTCGAACTCGGGACCTCTTGGTCGAAGCCACATAGGCTAACCACTAGACCAAAGGCAGTAAATATTCTAAATAGATTTATTTTTTGATGATTAATAATTAGCACATTAAGCATTTTACGTATTAAATAGTATTATTTTCTTCCTCAGAAAACAGTTAATTCAAGAAAAACTTAAAAGATTTTCATAATTGTTTAAAATAGGGCAATTATTTTTTCAATTTTAAAAGTCCATCGACAGTCACAGACCCAATATCAAACATATTTGAAACTTTTTAAATGTCAGTCAAAATGCTCATTTTTTAAATTTATTTACCTTGATAGATTTTAACTTAATTTGTCTACTTTACTGCTTGTTAATTCATAAATAACAATGCCGACGTGTGTTTGTAATTTATTACACCTTTCTACGTTCTGACATCACAATTGCTTCTGATTTCGTACACGTAGGTAAGTTCGCCTTGTAATAAATAACCATTGTACTTTGTTCTGACAGTTGGCTCATTCAAGCGTAGTGAAAACAGCAAACAAATCCTTTGTAAATGGTTAATAAATATTTTGTAACAATATGTAGACAGACGAAAAGTACTTATCTCACACAAAAGTTCTTCAATGAAAAGAAGTCTGCGATAATCTGTATCTATAATAAAAAAAATTAAGGAATTGAGTGGCTTTACTAGGCACATTTTCCTTCTAGTTAGACACTCTTGGCAGTGCGGTCCTGGTTTCTACAATGCGATGCAATGAGGTGTTTCGATTAGGAGATGTTTTTTAGTGGAATTAAGTAGCGCACAAAGAGATATTTCATGTAGAAACAAAGACATTTTGCTTTCTTTTTCGTTGCGTTTGGACGAAAAAAAAGCTAAATTTTCAACTTCGCTATCAAATCCATACGATTTTTTCTCTACATCTCTAATCTTTGGCCTACTGAACCTTTTCTGTAATCTTGACCATGCACCACTAAACACTAGTAATTGGCAAACTTGCAAACTTACTATATTGCGTACCTATAGCATTTATGTTAGTAGATCTTGCACCCTATTGTGTTAAATTATATAGCAAATCACTAGGTATTTCAGATTTTCAAATTATGTAAATCTGCCTCATTAGCGCCATCATTGCCGATATCAAAATGTGGTATTCACAAACATATATCGTAGATACGTATGTTATGATTCAAAAATAACTTAACCCGAATAGAGCCAGTAACATTATAAAACTTTATAGCAGTCCATAAACTTAGCCATTTATCTAAAATCTTAGGCGTATTTTACCGCATTTCTCTCAGTATTAAGATATCCCGCGTTCATATTTTTATCTACCAAAGGCTTCAACTGTGTCACAGCTAAATGTTCGCCATTTATAATCCTCTGAAACAGCGATTATAACTCGACGTGAACTAATAATGGTGCTACTGTTATAAAATCTTTTATATTTCCGCAGGAATTGCTGGCTCTGGAGGTACGATTGGAGATAACAGCTAGAGAAACATTACACGCGCTCAGGTTTGTTACAAACTTGTTTTAATGTGTTTTCAAAAGTCCTTATTCACTTGAAATAAGCTTAACGTTATTGGATGAATTTTTAATAGTAGTGTTAGCTGCGGACATGTTACACTTTGGCTAGGTTTGAGACAAACTGAAAATTTCTCATGTAAGTCTATAATACCCTACCACAAAAATGTAAGCTTTGGTGAGAAATAATGAGACTAAATCATTGCCTATATTTCAAAAGTTTGGAAATTATTGCAAGATTATTTAGCACCTACGTATAGTAGAGATTGATATGATTGGAGTTGATTTAGCTTTATTAGTCCCATTAATCATTAATTAATTTACAGCTAGCTTTAAATACCTACCCAAAAGAATCTACCAGACCTGTGACTGTGTAAATAATCATAATATTACTTTACAAACTGAGGTTAAATTACTAGATAGCTTTAGGCAAACGAAATTGTAATGATATTGACTGAATGGTACCTCCTTAGTAACAGAACAAAAGTTATTAGAATGGAAAGATTGTTACAAAACATTCTCTATATGCAGACATTTTATTCAGCAGAGCCACTCTCCTGCACACCCATTGGCATACATTTACTTTGCTTGCCGAGGAAGATATATACACGACCCTATCTCTAAGGAAGGATCTGTCTTCAATTCTCACCACTCAACCGCTTAATCCTAAATGGCTTTCGCTTCCAACGAAATATACTCGCCGTGCTCTTTTCAGGTAAGTCACTTAATCTCCCGGCCTTTATTGCCGTCTTGTAAAATATTTGCTACGCACTTTGTAAAAAAGGGATAAGATAGACAGGAAGGAACAACAAAATGAGATTGCTACTACATATTTCCATATAGCTGATTGTGTCAACTGAAGTACTAAATTATTTCTATCAGTTGCATTTGTAAAGAAAACAATGTATTGATTAAACATATATATCGTATTTATTAGGATATACTCATATTGTAAACTTTGTTTTGTAGACGTCTTGCTGAAGTATCGAGGCTAACCCGAGGTGTTATTGTCCTGATATGTGATATACATTACGCTAAGCATGTAATGGATGAAGCTAAACGCCTAAACATGCTTGAAGGACATTTTTTCTGGTTATGGATTGACGCTTCTAGCGAGTTTGATGTCTTCCATAATATCGGCAACCGAACACATTTTACAGAAGTGAATGATCAAGACCTTAATAGTTTTAGGTATAAAGATAATGCAGTAAATTATGATATAGATGAGTTTGAGCGAAGAAAACGAGAACATGCTGACAATAATTCGATGGAAGAAGAAATATTTTCCAAGAAAAATGTTAGTAGTGAAAATCGCACTTCTGTAAAAAATAGTTCGAGGCATTCGATTTTCCGTAATAAATTTAGGAATATGAATAAATTTGAAACGCACATAAATAACAAATTATTATATGTAAATTTTAGTCGTTCGTTTAATAGTAGTCAAAATATTAGTGAAGAGAACGTAAGGAATTATGTAAATAACAAAGGCGTTGAAACTTCTAAAATTCAAAACAATTCAATTGAGAAGGAAAATAAATCTTCTCTGTATAGAAATAATAGTAGACGTACTAGCTCTAGCAAACTAAAAAATGAATCTTTTAATAAATATGTAAATAGCATAAGTGAAAATGAAATGTATGAAAGCAAAGATATGCTGATGGAAGAAAGAATTGTAAGTAGTAATGATAATGAAGACCTAAGAGGTAACTTATTATTTTCAAGTGATATTAGTGATTTCATAATGAATCCCACGGTGCATACTCCTACGGTGAATAAAATTAGAGATAAAATTGATGATCGATTTGATCAGTTAATGATGAAGCAAGATGATGAACCGACCAGTGATGTAAAAAGTAATGTGTCTACAATATTTAATTCTCTGCCTATTGGACTGTTGGCGTTATATCCTCAACCTATGAAAATTGGTTAGTATGACATTAAGGAACTTGTCTTTTATAACGACAGTATTACACTTATAAAACGTCAGCTGATACAGATATTAGACAAGAATAAAACCTCATACGTAGTGCTTTTGCTACGTCTTGTCATTAATTACTAATGTCCCCTATCGCTCTATAAGTACTTTGTGAACTTATCTATCCAATAGCTAGGTATTGCCAATTTCAAAACCATGTAATGGTTTGACAATACCTTTATCAATGTCAATATTATCAGATGATACGTTTGCCCGCGCCGCAGTTCGGATGATGGTGGGGGCTCTGCGTCGAGTGTTGAGAGCATGTGACGCGTGGTCTGCGCAGGCGCAGTTTTTCAGCGATGCCACTGCGTCATGTTGGGACGAGCCTAGCGATGCTGCATCAGACTTTTCTATGGAATTTGTGAGGTATAAGACTATTTACTTTTAATGATTTAATCCTTTCAAATTTAATTATTCGAAAAACATAATGCATTTACAGATACACAATTTTCTTGTACGCTAGACATTTTTTTTTGTCGACTACTAGTTGGTCGTTGACTGCTATCACACCTGATGTTAAGTGATGATGCAGTCTAAGATAAAAGCGGGCTAACTTGTTAGGAGTGGGACGAAAATCCACACCCCTTTCGGTTTCTACACGACATTGTACCGGAACGCTAAATCACTTGGCGATACGTCTTTGTCGGTAGGGTGGTAACTAGCCACGGCGAAAGCCTCCCACCAGCCAGACCAAGACAAATTAAGAAAAATCTCAATCTGCTCCGCCGAGAATCGAACCCAGGACCTCCGTCTTATAAATCCATTTAACCCACATCTACAATAACCATCGGGTTAGATTGCGGCCAAAGGTGAATCTATTTCCTGTGCGTAAGACCTAAGGTTTACAGAGACTGTTGAAAGAGAAATCATTACTAATTTTGTCTAGCGCGATTGAAGACAATTGCAAGTTAATTTAAATAAAACAAAATGGAGAAGTGCGAGTCGAATTAGCCCACCGATGGTTTTTACAGCTTTAAGAGATCCATTAAATTTCAACTTTATACCTCCACGCATTTCCAAGATCAAGACAGATTGATAAACGGATGGATAGATGCATGGACCGAAAACAAAATGATTTCCGTTTTTTCCTTATGAGGTATGAAGTCCTCAAAAAACATTAAAAAGTACTAACGCGTGTAAACTACAGTCACATCAATAGTTAATTCTTATCTTTTAATGTAATTTTTGATAAAAAGATCTTCAGAAAGTCTACGATACGCAAACAGATAACGACCTTACGATAATTCATGGTCTTTTCATGAAAATCTAATGTCGGATAGCGCCATGACTGATTACGTTCGCTGTGATGGATCTTTTTTGCGTCAACGCTTGTAATGGTTAGTTTTTTATACAACACAAAAATCCATGTCGCGAAAATTACACCCACTCGGGAATAAACTATTTTTTGCGTGACCTGAGAAAACAATGTGTAGATTATGTTAGAACAACGTGATGTATGTCTGTTTTTCTTACAATATTTTTAAAAATATATCTTTACGAAATTGGTCTCTAACAGGACAACTTCTGTAGGGTCCGTGGCGCAGTGGTATGCACGGTGGATTCATAAGACGGAGGTCCTGGGTTCGATTCCCGGCGGGGCAGATTGAGATTTTTCTTAATTTGTCTTGGTCTGGCTGGTGGAAGGCTTTCGCCGTGGCTAGTTACCACCCTACCGACAAAGACGTACCGCCAAGCGATTTAGCGTTCCGGTACGATGTCGTGTAGAAACCGAAAGGGGTGTGGATTTTCGACTGCATCATTACTTAACATCAGGTGTGATAGCAGTCAAGGGCCAACTTGTAGTCGATAAAAAAAAAAAAAAAAAGGGTCAGCTTGTTGAATGGAAGTATTTCAGAGGAAGTATTTGTAATATTACCTGCATAGTGTTGTATGATTTTAAAAGCTAAGGGACCGTCCTTCGTTTCTTTCTATAAAGGATTTTGTGATTCTGGATTCCTAGTTTATATAAAATATTTATATTTTAAAAATTCATTCAGCAAAATTTTCGGGCAATTATAAACGGAATAGTTAGAGAGTTTGTAAAATAGTTTGATCGTTATGCCTAACCGAGTTGTTGTGAGGGTCGGCTGAATAGGGATCAAACGAAATAAAATATGCCTTTGATTAGTTTTGATGTTATGTTTATGACATGAGAAGTTTTGTGTTCTTTTGATTCATAAAGAAAATACTTAAGATAATTATTTAGCCTACGTACTATAATTATTAATATTAATTAATTAGGTTTTTGGTACAAAGACAACTTTAAAAATTAGCTGCATGTTGCATGTACATATCTAACAATTTAATTTTAACATAACAATTCATATCGGATCTGTGAAAGTCAATTAAAGTAAGAAATGTGCCTATGAATGTACAACCACAAATCTACATAATATAAAAGAGGCCATTTCTATCACTTCTTCGCCTTTGAAAAACCGCTTTCAAATAATCCATTTGTTTAGAACACTATAATGGCAAAAAAGAAATCTTATTTGATTTGATTTGATTCAGGAGTGACAAACATATTGTTCATAAGCTGAGACAGTGTTCAAATCGAACGCGCGAAGCTAGGTTCGGCGGGCCTTACCGGGAAACACGTAAACAGCTGGGCAAATAGATTAAAAAATTTTAAATTCCTTGAAAATTCCTTTAGCTGGAAAATGAACATAGAACTACTTAATGAAACTTTTTATTACTGTCATTCTCTCTTTCTGATTTTCCTTCACAGCACTCCATGTAAAAGTACCTACAGTATTCCAAGGTATGAATTCTTTGTTAAGGTATTTTAAAAAAATATTCAAAATTCCTAAAATATCCTTTTAAAGTATCTAAGTTGAGGCTTTGTTTTTTTTAAACATCAACGTTCTTCATTTGCCCAGATATTGTTTATTTAAAAAAAGTTTGGATTCAGGTCCCTTGAAACAAAGGTAACATAAACTCCAGTTATTTCCAAAAGCTCAAACAAACACACAGCTCAACATGCAGATATCAAACTTTTGTTCCTATTCAAACAGGCTTTCACAAGCTCTTTTGAATTTGAATCGTCATCGACGTGTCCTGTGTTGATAAAATGTCTACTGTTTTGCGCAAACACCCATATTTTGTGAAAAGGCACTATAAAGTCGGGCTTTATTACAAAACTAGGAAAGGTTTGTAACTTCAATTACGTGTAGGAATTTTTTTATTGGGTATTAAGATCAAACAGTTTGGTAATTTTACTTAACTTTTTAATGAATCATTTCACAATAATTTGTTAGTATCATCTTCTTCAAATCAAATTTTATCCCTTACAAGTATACCTCCTTTATTTATTTAACGGTCAGATTTTACTATTTCTGTGGCAGTGTCGGACGGTTAAGTTAGAGTCCAGGTCTGGCTGGTGGGTGACTTCTGCCATGGCTAGGTACCACCCTGCCGATGTTCTGCCAAGCAATATAGCGATGTCATGCAGAAACCGAAAGGGGTGTGAATTTCATCCTAAAATTAACAAGAAACTTGCCTCCGTCATAAAATGCATCGAGTGATGACTCATCACGTGTGATAGCACTCAAGGCATTTCTTGCAAACCTATTAATATTATAAACGTGAAAGTGTGTAAGTACATATATATGGATGGATGTTTGTTACTTTTTCACGCGAAAACTACTGAACGGATTTTGATGAAATTTTACAATAATAGCTTGTTCATACATCAGAATAACACATAGGCTATTGTTGTCCCAAATGTTTCACAAGAATCTCTAGTGCATAAAAAAGCAAAACTGCAGTCAAATGGTAACTTTTCCAATCAAACAAAAAATCATATAATTTTATATTTGAAGTTTCGCTGCGTTTATACGAAGGCACGCTGCGGAATAGAATGGTAACAAGCGTGGAGCATCATCATAAAAGCAAATTGAGTAGCGAGTCCGACAACGGCTCGAGATTACTTTTACGTCCCTCTATCTAAAAGGCGAAGGTTGGTCGGTTTATATCACAGACAGTATTAAGCCCGTTTCAAATGGCTTGCGATTTAATACAACTTGGATTCTTTGTTATTTGATTCATTCCCCTTCAATACTCTTATCTCAAAGGTTCACTTGAGATTTTATAAAAGCTTTTATATGTGGCGTACTTTTGTTATTATGATATTTTCGTGAAATATTAATTGTAAAGGCGAAAGTTTATCTCCGCCTCCTGTTAAACTCCTCACGTTGCTACTAATGACCCGATTTGGAATAGACATAGATTACACCCTAGGTCTTATCCCGAGATTTCTCTGCGAACAGTAAATATGCGTGTGAAACCATAATCAATATGCCGAGCAATTTCATCAATTTTCTTTAAAATATCTGAATGAGTAATAAACATCTGTAATATTGTATTTTTTTCGTTCTTAAACGTTATTTTTGTCTTTTTCTTTCTCTAAAACTCTACAAAGTAAAATAAATAAAACAAAAAAATGGGGCATTAATTTCTATACACCATCTCGGATCTGTATAGAAATTAATCTAAATTCAGTTTCCCCAGTTGTAAAATCAGAGTAGAAATGTCAAGTCTTTTTTTTTATCGACTACAAGTTAGCCCTTGACTGCTATCACACCTGATGTTAAGTGATGATGCAGTCTAAGATGGAAGCGGGCTAATTTGTTAGGAGTGGGACGAAAATCCCTCCGAGATCCACATCCCTTCCCGTTTCTAAACGACATCGTACCGGAACGCTAAATCGCTTGGCGATACGTCTTTGTCGGTAGGGTGGTAACTAGCCGCGGCGAAAGCCTCCCACCAGCTAGACCAAGACAAATTAAGAAAAATCTCAATCTGCCCCGCCGGGAATCGAACCCAGGACCTCCGTCTTATAAATCCACCGCGCATACCACTGCGCCAAGGAGGTCGTCAGAATTATGTATAGGTACTTACTTTCGTCTTTTAGGCGAAAGTAAGTACCTATATTACTTGTAATAAAACCGTTTACTTTGCATAATAAAATACATGCATGTAGAGCAAAGGGGCGTGATTGTGGTGCGACTGAAGCTCGAGTGTATGCAAGCAAACAAGTTGCAAAGCGATATTTAAATTTCCACATACAATGCAGCTGGTTATGTGAATGTATAGAACTTAATGTAATCCCACAGGTCGTCTGAACTCAGCTTTATGTTATAAAATTGTCTTTTGTGGACATTGCATTTTCACCCTTGTGGTCATACGAAGAAAACTTTTTTATATTTCTTTTTGGTTACAATTTTTACAACTCGTCTGAGTTCTGGCATTTGCATGTACGGTATTGCCTAATACTTGTATGTAGGCATGGCGAGATTGAATTCCAGGTTTGATTAACTTTAATACCAATCCACTTTTAAAGCGCTTGACTTTTCAAACAAGAAGCGCTTTGAAAAGTCAAGTTTATTATAACCACAGAACAAAAAAACAGCGCTATCAGCTAGCGATTGTAACAAAAGGTAATCAGTAGGAAATTACTGATAAGTGCCATTAGATACTTAAACCCTGATTGATAGCCGGGTTGCTTGTTCAGTTTCCTTTCACATACGCCTGGCATTTTTTAAAGAAAATTATGATTTCTAAGCCGATGACATTATTCAGATCTAGTTCTTTAGCTAATGATATACCTACTCTCATAAAATTTAACAGATTTTAATAGCTTTTCAAAATAAAAAAAAAATTTAAAAATCGAAACATACCTTACCTGACAAAGTTGTTATTTTAAAAAATGTTGATTTTTATATAAAAATGAATGTTTTATATAAACGTTATGTTCTATTACTTTGTTTTGTATGTTATTCCGAGTATAGTAAAAATAAAAAAAAATATAAAGCAAAAGATATGTAAAACGATTTTATACCATTACGCTTAATGTTATAGTAATTTGAAAACTTATGGCTTTAAGATACGAATAATCTATATAAATACACTTTATTTTTATAGTTACATAAGAATTTTACCAAAAGATCGCCTAGTGCAGCATTGTCTAAAATACTCTAAAACACCTCCTAAAGCTTTATTCGCTTATTCCCGTTCACTGGAATATTGTCGTATGCACTTCTGGCATAGGCTTTTTGCTTGGTTAAGGAAAAACGGGAATACTACCACGATAAAAATGGGCGGCTAACATTATTTTCCAAGTCCAAGTTAAATTACATTTTTTCACTAAAATCAGTAGAACTACAAACTCAGTAAGTTGAACTCGATCACCAAAAAAGTCGAGTTATAGAAATTTAGACTTATCGGGGATTCAGGATTAAGCGATTTTTGTACTTAACAAACTTTAGTTATTTCTTTTTCAAGCTATAGAGGTAATAATTTTAAAATAATCGAGTTATCGAAGTTGTAAATTAGTTTATTTTGGCTAAGTTAATGTTACAGTGGCCAAATTATTGTGTTAGCATTTTAAAATATTACAATTGGTTACCATAAACAATACTGTACGATATTGTCTATGGTAACGTAAGCTTGTGTCTGTCGACCGTGAGATGATTTCAGAGGACTAGATTCCAGGCCGTAAAATGAAATGTAAAATGGATATGTTAGAATAGTCGAATAGTGTATGGCACTGTTCTTTTGGTTGTTACAAAGTACGCATATTTTAGTGTAATATTAATTATTGTAATTGAGTGGTTTTGTAATTCATTTAAAAGAGCATGTGTCGAGTTTTTCTGGCCGCGTCTTTTCTCGTCACGAACTGCTTTTCTGATGCGGCGGTAGATAAAAGATTATGAAAGAATAAAACGATTTTGAAGACTACAGAATATTATTTAAAATCCCGCTGCAACTAACAATTGTTTTTGTCTTATGAGGATATAAATGTAAAAATGGTTTAAAGGAAGGAACGAAAGAAGAAAGAAAGCATTGAATATTTCGACTTATATAATAATATTATAAGTTTAAGATTTTGAGCTAAGTTGGTTTAGGGGCTTGAAGCGAGCGAAACACATTTATTTCGAATGGTGGAGGTAGAAGCAGGCGTATTTAGTTACTTTCCGCGAAATATTGAAGGATCCTGGCGAAAAAGTCACCCAAATGTGAAAAAAAACTCTCGTATGTTTAACTCCAAAACCGGAGCATCGACAGTAGATATTGGATCGTGAAGAACCCTTTTAGAGTCAACATCTTTTGACTAAAACTTACGTAGAACTAAAATTTTTTTTTAACACAAAGAAATCCAATTACTTTTTTTTAATGTAAAAATTTACAAAACAAATATGTAATAACAACCGAGTCAATAAAATTATACCCAACATGTAGTTCATGTTTTGCCAGACCACACTACATTATGAGACTTGTTTCTCCGTCCCACATAAAATAAAATATGCAAAAGGGTTGCTTGTCCCGAGGAGAACTTTAACTCTGTTACATATTTACTGAGCATAGCGCCGCACAATATAATAGTTACTATGCGGCTGCCTGAAAGTGAAACGTAATTGTTAAATATGAAACTAAATGTATGAATATTAAATGCCATTTCAATTTGAGAACTTCATGCATGATATTCGGTTTATGGACTTTGAATTGGAATATTTGTTGTAGGTACCTCAAAACAAATAGAATAAGTATAAGTATTTAAGAAAAACCCTTCACAATAACCGGTATGGATAGAGAATATCAAAAATCACTTCCATCATAAAAGAAAAGTAACGGTATCTTCGGTTTATATTATCGGATCTGCATTGTACATAACAAATCAACATCTCGATAATGTCAGATTTTATACAAGAAGAACTACGTTATAATAGGCCCATTCATTTAGAGTATAAGTATGATGGCACAGACAGACACATTGCCACACAACATCGGTATAAAAATCAAAATCAAACGGTTGTTTGTCATAAAAACTGAATGATACTCTAAAATGTCATATAGCATTTATGAAAAAGTTCAAACAACGTTAAGGAAAACATTCAGGCTCCATACATAATTGGGCCTTTTCTAAAAGTGCCGGCCAATGAAAACTATTAGTACATCTCGTTAGAACTACCCATTAGCAGCAATAGTTAATATGGCAGCAAAGTTGTAGTAGTGCACCGAGCCGTGTTGTGCAGGTTTGAAAATTCATAATTTTCATACATTTTATTGATTTTTAAGTGTTCACCGACAATAATAAATGGTACGGATCGTTAGAAAAGCCCATTCGTATCTATAGGTTATATGGTATCGACATCGTAGGATTGCTCTGAGCCAAGTTTAAGACTTGAATTGAAAAATTGAACTTTTAAATTTTTGGTCATTTTCATACATTTTATTGATGACGATCGATACAAACAAATGGTATGTACAGTTAAAGCCTGCTATTTGGAGCAATAGCTAATATGATATCAATGATGTGGGATTGTGCGCCAAGTTACGAATAAAAGTTTGATAATTCGTCGCTTTTATTTATATTTACCATTGACATATTAATACTATGGACTTCGGGTCTAATGCAAAATTTACGTCAAAAGTGTCCCAAGATATTTTATACACACTAGGATGTATTTATGTTTTTATACACAAAATAACATTGTAATGTATGTCTTATCGTATTGTTATACAGTCTAATTTGCAACGGTCTAATTGCATGCAATAAGTAATCAGCTTCGATTGACGGTTACCATGGCAGCCTTTTTTTGACATGACAGCTTCTCGTGAAAATAGGACAACATAAATGGCGTGGAGTCGGTAGCTTTCAAATTTTTTTGGCATCTAATATTTATATATTATATTTACAGCAAATTTTAATTTATATTTACATATCCCTGACCTCTATATGCTGGGATAAATCTTGTACCAAATAATAATTGTTGTAATTATCTTGTATAAAATAATAATTAGTTATAATAATAATTAATTACAAACCAAATCCACTAATGTACAAAATGATATGCCACTCGACATAGTTCTTTACTTTGAAATTTTAAGTTCTCGATATTTTCCTCTTTTTAATTAAACTGAAAATATATTTTTTTACTTCAATGACGTTAGATCACTTTTTTAAATAACTGAATTATCTACATGAAATTTCCTAATTTCATTAATTCTTCAATTCTATCAATAATTTCTATCAAATTAATATACCATTATGGTAAAAGTTATTTGATTAATATTCATGACATAAAAAATAAAAGTTGACATAAAAAATAAAAATTTTTGAATTGAAAATAATCAAATTATTTTCATTCAAAAATTAAGTAATTAAATAATTCAAATGTTAAACAACAAAATAACTCTATGCAGTCGTTGTTCTAAAACATTCTATTGCTCACGGCAGATCCGAACTAAATGTGGTTAATTAGATAAACATATTGCACTCCTTCTATCCTATACGCGGGTAGCCTATGGGAAAAGGACAGATAGATACTTTTGTTCATTTTGGTTGGTTATGCAATTCGTTTCTATAGTTTATTAAAATTTTAATAAAATAGCCTGTTTCTAAGCAAAATAATACTTTTAAATCATCAGTAAATATTTACTTACTGAAAATATGGTACGCCGTCTTATTTTCTCACCTTACTCGGGTAGTTCTTACAAGTTTTTACAACACATTACGGCATTATTGACGTGTATTCTGTCAGTCAGCTAATATGAGACTGAATTGCGATTGGAAATCATTTCGCGTTTTGGCTTACTTTTGGTTCGGACACTTTTTATCGCTGACCCGAAGTCCATAGTATTAATATGTCAATGATATTTACATACATTTTATTTATATTTGAAAGTTGCCTTTAAAACAAAAAATGGTACGTATACTATGAACAACCAATTTGTAGCAATACCTAATATAGCACAAGCGGTATAGGATTGTTCAGAGCCAAGTTATAGATAAAACTTTGATAATTGGCCAGTTGGCTTTTGCTCCAAATAGGTCGTTCTAGGTATACGTAATATAACCATATTAACTATTGCTGCTAATGGGTAGTTTTAACGAGATGTACAATTTTTTTTCCTTGGCCGGCACTTTCAGAAAAGGCTCAAAATGAATGATCTTTCGATCAAAAATTAAGCTACGAAAAAAGCACACCGAAAAACCGAAATTTGTTGATTTATTCGTAACATTAATCAATGTATAAGAAAACGTAAAAAACCGATCGATTAATCTAAATGGTCTTTTCAATCATGATTTTTTCGCTTGACCCATCCAATCGGCCAGTTTGAACCCAGCAGTTATTGGAGCGTTATTTAATAAAATACGTGCCTTGAATGTTACGCTCATATAATATTAAGTTTGATCGTTCATAATGGAGGTCCGACGGTAGTAAAACATTTAGGAACGAAGTGTTACATCCGAGAATAATTTTATAGCAGTTGGTGGTATAACGCATAAATATGAAAAAAATATTTAGATAGGTGATAATATTTCAATACAAAATTACTAGATGGTCGGATCTATGCACTGAAAAACCTGAAATTCTCAGTAGTTTACAATCTTTATCAGGTTACGGAAATATTTTGAAAATTATTATATTTTTAGAATAACTACTTAAGTACTGAATAAGTACTAGGTAGAACCTAGAAATCAATAGGCATTGCAATTAAATATCACTCATATTTTTACCCTTAAATTCTCAGGTAAAAAAATACGAAGCAAAAATAGTACGAAACAAGGTAGTTACATTACAGTGCATTCTTTTATTGTGCTATATATCTTTCAAATGAATATAATGGTCATCTTGTTGGCAGCATTGTAGACTATAGACAATATAGTGGCCTCATTTGCTGTTTTGTTGGTACCGCGGTTAAACTATAGATAATAGACTAGGGGCGGTACTCGTCGGGCGTTAGGCTATAAAATATGCTCCTATGGATAATTCTGATCATTCACGTTAGTGTCCAAGTCTTGTGAAGTCATAATGTTTGTCTATTGTTAGAATCTGTGCTTGTAATGTTTAATTAAGTAATTACTGTAATAATGTTTCATTTTGATCATATTTGATGTCTTTATAAATAAATTGTTGTTAAGTTTGTCTTTGGGTGTTTTAAGTTGTATTCCCTTCTGGCTGTTTGTTAACATCAGAAGTGGGATGGATCTTAATGCCCACAAAAAGGTAACAGAAATTAAAAAAAAAAAAAAAAAATTTTTGTTTAAACAGAAATTAAAATGATTATCAAAATGAAATCTTATAAAAGTAGTGATTCGGGATTGAAGTGTAATTTTGCGTACGTCTGGGTTCTTATGGGCGAGCCTCTGACACACGTTGCCGCAAACGTGGTTTACTGCAGCTGAGTGCTCATGTGGCGGAAAGTAACGAGGAGTTGTGAGTAACGGAAGATAATCGGAGAAAGTTGTGAGTAAGACAGTGGCTACGATGGTTGGTAAGAAAAAGAAAGACATTGTGTTTGACGGTATTATTGTGTGAAGTTGCATATTTTGTTTTATTACTAGCCGATTTGCTATTAAGAGTAACCTGTTTGAGTTATTGCAATAAGAAAAGATTATTACGTGAAACTATTTACGAATGAGGGTAGTTGAAGAACAAAGAACGAGTTAACAATAAACGGTCATAACGAAATTACGAGAATTTGTTTCGACACAATTACGAATACCTTTGTTGCTATGCTGGTTTGTTTGAAAAAAAAAAAAAGTTTGTGTACTTATCAAATGAAAGACTTTTGTCTCGCTTATGAGTAGTACCATTTTTAGAATAAATTAGTGTTCTATGTCTAATTAAGCAATCTAAAATTAAAATGTATCGGTTAAGAAGTACCTATTGCTCTATAATGTGGCGTTTGTGTGATGTTTTCTAACATAGATTTTTAAAGGTTACAGAATGGTGGCTTTGTCGCATGCTGTTGATGATACTACGTGACGAAATGATGATGAGCTGATGACAAAATGATGAGCTGTGGACATCAGTTGGCTGGCTGTGTGAGAATATTGTGAGAAAAGAAATTCGGTAAAGTTGACCAGGATAAGGAGTAAGAAAAATAGTTTTATTATTAAACGAAAAGTAAAAAGTTATTAGTAAAAGTATCTAATATTATAAGTTGCAAAGTAAAATAAAACGTTAAGTTGAGGTCAGGGCTGACCGAGCTATAACGATCTAAGTTATTAATTTTGAAAGTACCCACCTGTGTAAAAAAAAAAAAAAAAGTTTCTATCTTTATTTTTCGGAATCGGAAGTAAATAAGTGAAAAGTAATTATCTTTGTATTTTCTGGTATAAACCTAGTAGTAATCCATAATTATGTAGATGTAGCGAGCTGTAATAAAATAATAGAATGTTAGTTGAAACGGAATATTGGTCTAAGAATATACGAGTAATTTGCAGAAACACAAAACGACATTTAAGCTTGAAGGCATCTTAGTATGATTAAGTGAGATACATGCTCTTTAAGTACAAGATGTCTTCACCAACTTGGTCAGCTTAAGTGAGATACATGCTCTTTAAGTGAGAGTGGTTTACAACTATGGCGAATCCGGAATCCTAAGTGTGGCTATGACCCTTTAGGGAAGGGTGGTCATGTTGTAAGAGCTTCTTTGTCGTAAAGAATTTAAGTGAAAATGGTCTACAATAATGGCGAATCTGGAATCCTAAGTGTGGCTATGTTCCCTTTAGGTGTCGGGTGGTCATGTTGTAGGAGTCGAGTTTGAGATCATGTAAGAGATTGTCGTAAGAGAGTAAAAACGAAAGGACAATATTCCGTTGACAACTTTGTAGCAATAAATAATCTGGTATTTTAAGAGTCTCTGATGGTTAACGTATTAAGTCTAAAGTTTAGAGTATAAAAATATCAAGTAAAGTAAATATCAAGTAAATAAATAAAGTCGATTGTCGAATATTCCTCTAAAAACTACGCAAAATTTACAAAACATGACTCAGGAGCGTCTAATCTGTATATATTTGTGTATATGTGTGTTGTAATCTGTATTGTTTCTAAACAGTGACTTTATCTCGACTCGTGGGGTGCCCGGGGCAGACACCGTGCAGCATGGCCGTGTTGGCAACACTGCGTTGCTGACAGCTGTTTGCATCCGCGGTGTTGGCGCACCTCTAGCCGCGCGCACCACGCTCCTTGAACGTTTGTCTTCATGCATGTGGTGGCTTGGTTAACCACTTATTTTCAATACTATTGATTACTTTTACTATTTTTGTTATCCTTATTAAAATATCAAGTATGCTCTATTCGTTATAGGGCGATACTAGATTCTATTGGTCTCTATTAGACTTCATGGACCTCTATCGTGCTCTTTTAGTCTTTTATCTCTACGGACAACTATTGGACTGTATCAAATTGTTTTTATTATTTTGAGACCCCTCGCAGATAAAACCTGTAAGAATGCATTTAAAATGATTCAGTTGTCTGATGTAAGAGTTAATTGAAGGAACTGCTGTGATGACAGGATGCAAGAGTTGGAAGATAAAATTTAGAATGTTGAATTTGCCTTCTAATATATTGTTCTTCACAGATGACGGTGACGATGATGAATGTGCATTGCACTTCCTCAATGCAGGTGTCAGACACTACGAGCTCTACAGGCCTCTATAGTAGAGGCTAATGGTGCGGCTCCAGGTGCAGTCGTCAGGGACTGGTGTCGCTGGTCCCAGTCACGTCTCCGGAGATGCCTGGGTCGAGGGCGACCCAAAATCAGGAGGGCCGTGTTGGCAGCATTGTAGACTATAGACAATATAGTGGCCTCATTTGCTGTTTTGTTGGTACCGCGGTTAAACTATAGATAATAGACTAGGGGCGGTACTCGTCGGGCGTTAGGCTATAAAATATGCTCCTATGGATAATTCTGATCATTCACGTTAGTGTCCAAGTCTTGTGAAGTCATAATGTTTGTCTATTGTTAGAATCTGTGCTTGTAATGTTTAATTAAGTAATTACTGTAATAATGTTTCATTTTGATCATATTTGATGTCTTTATAAATAAATTGTTGTTAAGTTTGTCTTTGGGTGTTTTAAGTTGTATTCCCTTCTGGCTGTTTGTTAACAATCTGAACTCACATAGTGTCCAAATGTTCGCAATATTTCTAGCTAAATGCGTCGGATCTCGTGGATAAAAGGTTTTGTCGTTAGACGAAATGTCTTTCGACATTGAAACATTTTTGCTCGGTTCAGGGTTTAATGTTTCGGTGACATGTAACTAATTGCGTCTTTCATCTAAACTGGCAGTTAAATTACTTTCGGCGGGAAGTTTCCTCGTTTGTAATAAACTAGCCGTCACTTCACTTTCGATTGCGAGAATGTGAATAGATAATAGTTTGGTGTTCTGTTTTTAGTGGTAAAACACGGGATTTTAAACTGACATAAAAAAAGAGCTGAATGATTGCTTCGTAGCTTTCGTAGCTTTATAAGAAGAGGGTCCGATTAGCGAATCCAAAGATATTAGCGTTTTTGTACATGAAAAAAAGTTATGAATATTTTATTTATTAGTATATCGCAATGTCATCGTATGAGGACTATATTACTTAACTTTGGACTTAGATAAATAAAAAAAATATTATTGCAATACTATTCGCTACCAGAAATGACGAGCAATTTAAGTATTTAAATTAAATATTTATTTTTAAAAAGTGCGATCTTATCATTTATTAAAAGTATTTAAACAGCATATATGTTATTTCAAAGATAAAAAGAAACATTTAAAAGTCTGCTATATTTGGGTAACATCCAACTCGATCATGTTATCATAAATTCGACGAAACTACGGAAGCAAAAGTTTGGCCGACAGCCAGACTGTGCATGCTGATTCGACGGAATGATGACCTACCATTGACATGACTCGAAGCGAATACTTTCCTTTTTGTTCATCTCAAAATAAGGGCGGCCTATGTAGGTCAGGTCAATAGCAGAACCGTTTTAAGTGCTATAAAATCTCATTTTATTGACGCGGACCATTTTAATTGCGGCTTTTGTGATGTATAACAAAAAAAGTGCATAATGGTAAAAAGTTCGCTAGCATTATAAAGAAAGCTTTGTAGGCAACTGCAATCAATGAACAGTATTTGCGGAGAGCGGGCCAAATGAGTATGCAAGTTGAACTACATCAGTATGCATCGTTCATGGTTACGCCTGAATCAATAGGCAATGAACGTGTCAATTGTTGTATCATTAGTTAGTACGAATGTATTTGTGGTTTCACATCTGCTATAAATACGAGTGCTATAATTCTCAACGCTTTTAATAACGTTTTTAAAACTTTATTCACTTCCTTTTGTAGAAATTCACAGCTAAGTTACCATGACAATTATTCGCGCACCAACTCTGACTTTTATCTTAAAAGTACTGCGATTAAAATAAAGTAGAACAAGCTCAAAGTAACCCAAGAGACAAAAATCATGGAGACATTAAGCCTTTGTTTTAAAATATGTTGAAGTGCACAATAAAATAATTGTTATATTTGATTTCAGAGAGATGAGAATGGCAACAGCTTTAGAACTAGCCGGTAGTGCAGGACGCTCTGAACGATCATTAACTGCGTCATTTTCATTTTTGAATTTAGTATCAAACCCAGAAGGTTCAAATGTATGGAGAGAAGTTGGTCATGTTTTAGGACGCAGTGTCAGTTTGCATACGATCGTATGGCCAGGGGGGCGTCTTGTAGCTCATGGACAGTCATCTGGTGCTCGAACAATTTTTCGTATAGTCACTGCCTTAGCACCACCTTTTGTAATGGAAGGTGAACTTGATGAAGATGGACAATGCCTAAGAGGATTACCGTGTCATCGTCCACGAACGTCTGACCGTGATAATCTTACTCTTGCCTTCAACGAATTAGAACGAGATAATATCCCAGACGTAGATGATTATTTTTTTCCAACTCCTAAACCGAATACTTTTTGGAAAATGGCGACTCATTGTTGTTATGGACTAGCTATGGACTTGCTAGAAAATATTGCACAAGAATTAGAGTTTGATTTCCATTTGTATATTGTAGAGGATGGTCTTTATGGCGCCAGAAAATTAGTGAAACCATATCGAAGGTATAACGAAGACAAAAGTATTAATAGAGACTTTTGGACAAATCAGGAAAGTTACTTTTCACAATATAAACAAGGTTATGGTATATGGGAAGATAAAAGTAAAGATAAAATGCCATATATATTTGACGGAGAATCACACGAAAATCTCGAAAAATGGGACGGTATTATCGGGGATTTAGTTTCTGGAGCCGCTCATATGTCATTTGCGGCACTTAGCGTATCAGCCGCGCGGGCTGAAGTAATTGATTTCAGTCAACCTTATTTTTTTAGTGGAATATCGATATTGGCGGCACCAAATCAAAGGCCGGATATACCCCTGCTGGCGTTTTTGTTGCCGTTTTCACCAGAGCTATGGATTGCAATATTCACCTCTCTCAATGTAACGGCTATTGCTGTTGCGATATATGAGTGGCTATCTCCGTTTGGTTTGAATCCATGGGGTCGACAGCGATCGAAAAATTTTAGTATTTCTAGTGCTCTGTGGGTAATGTGGGGTTTACTGTGTGGACATTTAGTGGCATTCAAAGCACCGAAAAGTTGGCCTAATAAGTTCCTCATCAACGTGTGGGGTGGATTTTCTGTGATATTTGTCGCCAGTTACACTGCCAATATTGCTGCTCTTATAGCTGGACTGTTTTTTCATAACGCTGTGGACAACTACCAAGGAAGAAGCAATGTAGGTATAAATTACATCACTTCGAAAAAACAAACAATTTTATCTCACATTGGTGTATAGTTTCTCATATCTTTTTTACATATGGAATTAATGCTAATTTGATAATTACCAAAGCCACGTATTGACCTCTGACTACACTAATACCTTTATTTGATTAAAGCAACCTCCTGGAAGTTTAATATCATGTAATGAATAATAATAATGGAGTAATTAGTTACAAAGTTTCATTTGCAGTGGCTGTCTTTACGAGTTGGGACAGCGAAGTCCTCGGTGGCGGAATATTACGTTCGACGAAATAATCCACAGCTGGCGCAACAAATGCGCCGTTATGCCCTCCAGGACATCGAGGAAGGAATTCAACGCCTTAGGTCGGGACACTTATCAATTTAATAATAAGCCATATTTTAATACTTGCTGTGCCTTGCGGTTTCTTTATCGGTTTCGAATATAATATATAATAATTTTAGTTTGTTTAATAATGCTTCTGTAGGTCATACAATACTAAAAAAATTACAATTTGAATCAGTAACACAGATTAGCGCTAACAAAAAAAGTTTTAATAATAATAAATATTATGGTACAATACACACAATGCTATATAGCCCAAAAGCCAAAGTAAGCGTACGTATGTTATTATCTAGCTTGTGTTATGGGTACTATGATAACTGATCAATATTTGTATATATATTAAACATAATTATTTTCTATATATAGATAAACACCCAGACACTGGAAACACTAATTATGCTCATCACACACATTTTTTCAGACGTGGGAATCGAACCCACAGCCTAGGACGTAGGAGCAGGGTCACTACCCACTGCACCACTCGGCCGTCACTATATTAACTATTCGTATAAAATTTTGATTTATCACCCAGGCTTAAAATATATTTTTTTTATGTTTTAGGAACGGAACCTTAGACCTATTGATTGCCGACACGACTGTTTTAGACTACTATCGCGCGACCGACCACGGATGTAAACTGCAGAGGGTAGGCGACCACGCCCTTACCAAGGACACCTACGCGATTGGCATGGCAAAAGGATTCCCTTTAAAGGTGGGTAATAAAAAGGCTTTCAAATAAATCACCTTTATTCTCACAACAGATAACTACGCAGGCACTTCAAACGCGTATTTGGGATCCGACGGGATCCTTTGAATTGTTAGATACCACATGTTCGTGATTAAATTCATAAAAACACAAAAACACACATAAAAATCACAATTTTTTTTTGTCACTGAAATTGCTTTTAACTTACAGAAAAATATATATTTTATAATATCTCAAGTTCTACTTTCATAGTTAAAAAATCTCAAAAATTTTATTAAAAAACCGCATTAAAATGGTTCTAGATATTTTAATTTACAAACTCCTTAACAGACACGAAGATACAAATTACACACGTGTTTGTCAGATAGAAATATTTCCGTGTATTTAGATCTTCCGAATAGTTCTGAAAAATACCTACCTACAATGTTTTTGAAATACATAATTGGAAATAACTCTCAAAAAAGGAATATCAAGAGCTCAAAATTTAATACAACTTTTGGCTTACGAGATTACAAAATTTAATACAAATATGGGTAAACTTCCGTAAAGCTGTGAACCATAGTTTAATAACGCTAAGACAACGGCTGTGTCGTAAAAGATTCATGTCACTTGCCATGTTTTGAAATTGCACGGTCGCACTCTCGCATGCGTTTAATTTAATTCATGCCGTAGCTAATGTATTTATGTACTCATAGATGTAACCGTATATCACTTACTAATGGAAGCACTGAGTAACGGCTTCATATTAGCAAGGCCTACGTACATTTACATGAAGGAGGTCGCAGATAGGCCTCTGTGACAGCGGAACGACTTCGAATCTTAGAGCGTAAAGATTGATGGATGACGCAGAAACTCCTAATGGTGTGATCGATAGCCAAGTGTCGTGTGACGTGTATATCTTGGTTATATCGCTTTTTTCTACGTCGTTTCATCTTAACGTTGTTAATACACGAGCGTCTTTGGATCATCGTTAGGGAACACTTAATGAAAGTCCTCGGTGTTTATATAAAATATCATTGTAATAATTATAGTGACTAAAAGGTGTTTAAGCGTTCACTATGTTTCTATATAAATCATATCTCTTACGTCATCAAGTTAATCCTATCATTGGATCAAGGCAAAGATTTTTATAACTTCCTCCGAAATATGTTTTTTAGTAATTCGTCAAAATCAAGGGAATTATTTGACTGACTAAATATTTGATCGATATTATTTAAACTAACTTTTATACTTAAGTACCTATCTGGTAGGACTAATGCTAAGTTTATATCATTGTTATTAAAATCTAATATACACCGTAACAGACTCAAACGTAAGCTTGCTCACTCGCACTAGACGAGACTATTATGGGTTTAACCCATAATTACTCTAAATTCTCTCTCTTTCTCTCTTACAAAGGGAAATAACCTGGCCTTTTAACTATATTCAAGCATCGTTGCGGGTCTAAGCTCTAAATTTCCTCTCTTGTAATAAATACATCGCCCTCGTAGGCCATTAAAATAGACTAATGATAGTTTTCTCGTAAATGTTAGGACCATTATACAATACTTAAAACGCCGTCACCCCCTAGCCATAAATCAGCGGTTAGTACTTTTATTTCGTTCTCAATGATAACTTGCCATGAAATACCGCTTGTACGGAGCTTTGTTAACAATGAGGAACGACGCGGGCGTGTTGCGAATACTAATGCTCCAGTATTAAATTAATAAAACATTAGTATTGCTGAAAGTAATTTTTACAGTGTCAGTAGTTAGCTGTTTGCGTTCCGGTACGATGTCGTGTAGAAACCGTAAGGATTTTATCCTACTCCTAACAAGTTAGTCCGCTTCCAGCTTTAGATTTCATCATCACTTAACATCTTGTGCGATAGCAGTCAAGGGCCAACTTGTAGTAGATAATAAAATGTGGGTACAAAACTGCTCTAGGTTTTACTTTCTAATAGTTTGTTTTCCCAAGAGTTGCAATGTTAGTAGAATTATACCGCCATCCATACCTCCGAAAGTTTAAACCAACCGGTTATTAACAATAACAAATACAAAACAACATCCAATTTTGTTGTTGACAACAAGAAACAACTAATACTTATAATAATTCTTCTTCTTCTTCGTCATTTTCTTCAATACTGAAGGTCGTATCCACACTGCAGTGTCCTTGTTATGGTGTTCACAATCTCCTTCCACTCAGTCCGCTCTTCTGACGGCTGTTGTAAGGGGGAGGCCCGTGAGCGACTTCGTGGTCGTGGCCTTATAGTAATAAAGTTAAATAAAAAATAAACTTAGCCCGCCGATCAGCGTTTTAATTTAAAAAATAAATACTCATAAACTACACGAAATCGTGCATTATTTTAATAATATATATTGGTGATTAAATATAATTTTATACATATGATGTGCATCTTTATTAAAATAATTATTTTCGATATAAACGATATAAAGCCTTTAAGTTACTACGCTACGTTTTATTTAATATACCTACCCGTGAAAAGCAGCTTAAAGATTTCTATTAATTTGTTAGTTATAGGAATTGTATTAAGTGTAAAATATAATAAATATATATTGTAAATAGTTCTAAAATAGTTTATATGTTTCCAGGATAGCATATCAGCTGTGATAGCAAAGTATTCCTCGAACGGGTACATGGATATTCTCACTGAAAAGTGGTATGGGGCTTTGCCGTGCTTCAAGCTAAGCCCGGATTACGGAATTCAACCGAAACCTCTTGGTAAGAATACATTCTTGAAAGTCTTAGCACCTCATATCTACTTACTCTTTAAATACAATTCGCGCATTTGTATATCTTAAACGAAATACATTTGCAGAAGTACGTAAAAAAACTTTAGCCTGAAAATGGCACGCTTTCCTGTCTTGTTCTTATTTTTATTTGTAAGCTACTGTAATGTCCATTGTCTTTTTTTCTTTAATATTAAATATGATAGGTAACTAGTTTTAATTAGTTAATGCAAGCTGCGACATAGGGCTATTTCCCAGATTTTATGACGCTGTAGTAGAGTAAAAATAAAATAATAAAAGTAAAGTAAAGACTATTAATTTTACCGGATTTTATATTTTATGAACTCTTTGTCCGTATATTACAATGATTCCTCTTCTCAGAGATGTCAGTGAGCGCCGTTGTATGCTTTTTTATTACATATTTTATTATGACGAATAGTTAGTTCATCCGGTGGTAAGTGAAAAATTATCCTCGCCAATACTAATAATAATCAGAGCAACACTTTGCATGTAAGGGACACGTCCTATATAGTGCTGTGTAAATCAACTTGAGGCGTAAATATTAATCCTAATGTATCTGTTATTATAATTTATTTTTTTTTGTTTTAATTAAATAATTAATTAATTATGCTGTTTGACGTTGTATAAATAAGTATGACAGTTGTAATTCCCTTAAAAGTTATTTCACAAAAACCTCTATTCCTAGAAACTAAACTATTTTATTTGTAACTGATTTTATGAAAGTTTTGAAACGTTATAGTTGAGAAAATGGTAATGTTTCCTGTCAGTGATATTCAAATTGCACTATTTTTGTTTTGCGTTGTTTATATCAACGTATTCAGATGCCACGTTTCTGGCGGAAATTTCATTAGAATTTATCGCCACCCTCACGTTAATCCAACCCCTCGGGGATGGAGGGGAGGGTATTACTTGCAGCCGACCTAAAAGATTAAACATGGAATTTATCGTTGAAAAAATGAGATGCCACGTACCTAAGTGTAAAACCACACTTGGGATGTTTTGTTACAAAACTGTCTTGTCGCTTTTTGGTAGTGCCTTGCCACAATGAGCAGATAATTGGGAAAAAATTAGTTAGTAAGGTAAAAGTAAGGTAAAAATGATAGGAGCTTTAGGAATAATTAGCGCACGCGACTTTATTTTCGTGTAAATTATATAAACTATAGTATAAATCTTCTTCTTGAATTACTCTATTACAATAGTGAAAATTGCATTATTTTAATGGTAACTGTTGCGTATATAGGAAACGGTTTTTTTTGTATATCTATGTTCAGATATCCGGTCTTGGTTGCCTCATTTCCGGTCAAGTCAGAGACTAGTATACGTGTGAAGAAGGTAATGTGGGTATTTTGGTACCTTCATATTTTTGTATATAAAATGGGATATAACAATTTATTCTCTAACAATAACGTCATGTCGTCACTCTGATCTCGGATAGCGTGTTTACCTCTTATTTTGTATAAACTTTTTGAGGGACAAGAAAATTAAAAGTGAAAAAGGCCCGTCGGCTATTGTTACTTCATTACGTGGCTTCACGGCCTCTGACCTCGACGTAGAAAAAAATATTTTCATTATTTAGCTATTATAGAAAAATAATACCCATTATTTACTTTCATCCCGTATTTAAAATAAAAGCATCTTTCTATATCACATTTTATTGAACTGTTTAACCGATGAAAAAAAAACGAAGGAGGTTCTCAATTCGACACGTAAATATTTTTTTTATTTATAACTTTACAGACTTTACAAACTTACAGAGTTGTCCGATTTTAATAATTCTTTTTTTATTAGAAAGGGCATACTACTTATTTTAGGATCTGATGATGATATCCTGGGGAAATTGAAGGAACTCTTAAAATTTTGGAGGCACGCTTACAGCGATTTCAGTCTTTGTCTCGGTATCGGTAGCTTTTTGGCTACTAATGCCAGTACAGTATATATATTTTTTGTTAAAAAATTTTATGTACATTCCTATTAGAAAATAAAATTGAAATTTTTTAGCTATGTTTATGTCAAAATTGCCATCTCCTTTCCTTATAGCGCTTACGTTGTGTTGGTTTTTACATTCACTTATATTATCCACGTCATCATATAAAGGGGACCCACGGAAACCTGACAAACGAATTGCAATGCTGTGTCGAATGTTTATAGGGTCGCATGATTGGGGTTTCACTGTATCCTTATTACACATGCTAACCAGTTCTTTTCTGAAAAAAAAGACAAGAAAAGTCTCACTGTATTTCATCCTAAATTACCCACCCATACGGTAATTCATTGATTTTATAAACTACACCAACAACTGTAGTGACATCATCAATTTCATCAGTGCACGTATTAGCGATTCCGTGTAGAGCGAGAGCAAATATTTATTTCGTTAAAAATGCAATTTGCGTTTGTATACTGGATCGGACTATTGAATTCACTCTGCCTGAAAACGATGCACGTAAAAGTATTAACGGTCACAATTGCACAGTCCATTTGACGGGAATTGCTGGGGCCATTTAACCCTCAATATGAAACTTCTGGTGTCAACTAGAGCCATATTGCGATCCCTGAATCGTGTAATTACAAATACCTAAAGTTTTTGCTTCGCTACACATTCGATTTTATGAACAAAGTTCTGTAACGCGGGTCCCATATTTTCGATATTGATTTTTAAAATTGTCAAGTACTAGAATTCTAGTACTTTTATGTTATTTTTGTCTTGTAGGTTCTATGTATTCTACGGTCTCGTTTTATTTATTTACTAGCGGTTGTCCGCGACTTCATGCGCGTGAAAACCTCTTAGGTGTCCTTTTAATTCTAAAGACAGACTGTCATATAAAGTGTGCTCTTTCCCCGCTACCCCTCTCAATTTAATTTTTTTATAGTTTCCCGTGAAGCAATATCCTCCGCCCCGTCACGTGTACTAAAGATCTACATTTTTGTTGAATATTGTATGATATTACAGTACGTTAACATAAACAATATATGTATATATATTTATACATATATTTATACAAATGCATTAATTTCGACCAAATTTGAATACCATAAAAACGGTTCTAGTGAGTTAAACTTTAAAGATAGACATATGTATGTGTATGATAGTCATGGACATTTTTTTAGATCATTTAAAGAGGAATAGTTCTTTCATACATATTTTTGGTATCTTGAACCGTTTTCGCAGCGCGCTCAACGGAAGCCGTCATGGTCACGGATGAATAATTTCCCCGTTTTTTTTCACATTTTCCATTATTTCTTCGGTCCTTATAGTTGCAGCGTGATGTTATATAGCCTAAAGCCTTCCTCGATAAATGGTCTATTCAACACAAAAATAATTTTTCAATTCGAACCAGTAGTTCCTGAGATTAGCGCGTTCAAACAAACAAACAAACAAATAAACTCTTCAGCTTTATAATATTAGTATAGATATATGTCTAGACCCATTTTTTATTTTGGCCTTATGTAATCTTATATAATTTCTTTATGTGTAGGCTGGGACTTAATAGCACTTGAATATTGAACAATTAAATCCTACCTATACCCAATTACTCTCCTTTATGGTATATAATAGGTATATACCTATACTACTAAGATTTCCGTTACTAAGTATGTGTCTTATTTGTATTACAAGATGATAAAAGACCGAGGAACAAATGTTGTATCTAATAATATTGTAATAACTGAATAAATGAGACCCAATCTACATAATCGAGAAAGCCATTTATTATTACTGTCAAGTACCTACTACATTGCGCTGGGAAAACTTTTTGATGGAGGATTCATTTAGGACGTCAAGAATTACGACTATTCAAAGAAGTAACTGTAGAAACTTGGGTTTTGGTGAATAGATTGCAGAGTATTTAGAAATGTAATGTTTTACATGCAACCGTAGGAATAAAAAATATAATAATAGGTAATATTAAATGAAACAACATAGCGTTTAGACTAAATTTGAAGCTTTATTAAACTTGCAAAGGTATTATAATATGAAACATTAAAATATAACAAATATTAAAATAATAATAATTAAAGTGAAGTGATAAAAGCTACATAAATGAAAATATTAAATACGTAATTTAAATATAAACGTAGAGAAGCGAGATCTTCCTCTTGTGGATTTGGAATATTTTCGGTATATCAGAAATGTTTACTTGTAACTAGCCACAGTCGAAGCCACCACCGCCACCAGACCGGTCCAGAGCTGAGAAAGTACTGAAAATATAAAATCCTACAAACTCAAGCTACTGGAAATGGAAGAAGAAGCTTATAATTAATATAATATAGTAGAACCATCAAAACAACAGAAAACAAATAAATCTTTCTTAAAAACTGACAACATTTTAGCTTACGAAAGATAAGAACAGATAATATTCGTCTGCTTTCATATACCAGTGCTTTATTTACGTTTATTCTTTTAACAAAATGTTACGATTTATGTCTTTGATCGTATAGCTGACGTCTACATTAAACGCATTATTGAGTTGCGTTATTTGACCAGCGTATTGGATATATCTGCCATGAATCAGCAGCGGAACGAGTAATGAATGCTACACCTCATTAGATAACAAACGGGATTTGTTCCAATATCGTTAATCGAGACGTAGGTATTATCGGACAAAGCTTATTGGATTTTCCTTTCTTTAGCATCGACGTTTTCATGTTGATAATATTAAGAGAGCGTGAAAAAAGAAAAAAATGCTAAGTTAAGAAATTAGTGGTAAAGCGCCATGACATCGTGATAGTGATAATTACAAGAGTAAATACATTATGAATCTCAACAGCCCTACAATTGAAGCGTTGTGTTGGGTCGAAGCTCCATAAAACAGTAGCCAAATTCAAAGCTCACACTATCAAGTATATACATGTTCTTACATAATAATGTAACATCATGTATATACTTTGTGTGTGTGCCTTCAATTTGACTTTTTCAGTCTCTAACGATTAACACCGTATATAATAAAAATAAACATAGACGAATTGGAAACTCTAAAGTTATAAAAACATCGTCACAAACTATTGAAATTATACCATTTACCTAACACATTATATAATAGTTGGCTATTACTAAATGAAGCAATGATTTTGTTTTAGGTGTCGCTGCAGTAGCCGGTGTTTTTATTCTTCTGGGAGTGGGGATGATAGTCGGCTGTCTGATTTTAATATTGGAGCACCTTTTCTACAAATACACTCTTCCAGTATTGCGCCATCAGCCAAAAGGAACGATATGGAGAAGCAGAAATATCATGTTTTTCAGTCAGGTGATTATAATAAACTGTAAAAACTTCTATTACAGTCTTTTTTATTTTTTGGTTTTCTACATCCTAATATGGTGCTGGCGACGTATGCTTAATATATCTTGGATCGAACGCAGAACAAACGTCTCGATACTGAAAAAATTAAAAGTAAAGATACGGCTTTCCAACATCTGCCTGCGGAGAATGCTCGATTACTTCGGTCACATTGGCAGGAAAAACGCAGATAGCATTGAATAACTAGTGGTCACTGGCAAGATTGAAGGAAAGAGACCCGGTGGACGTAGCATAAGACGATGGACGGACTAAATAAAAGATGCGATAGCCGCGCCCATTTCGAATGCTATTAGTGCGGCTTCAAATAGAGAAAAGTGGCGTACCACCGTTAAAACAGTCATATCTTTGGGGTGCCACGATCCTCAAAGCTGAGGAAGCGACTCATGAAGAAGAGACATCCTAAAACTAGTAAAAACGCCTCATTACGTTTCATCTAGAACATTTTTTGTACATAAAAGACAAACTCATTAAGAAATTAGACACGTGACATAATTTGACTGAATAAGTTATATAATTTTTATAATATAATAGCAAAAACCTAAATTAAGAACAAGGTTAAAATATAGACATGGATTAAACTCTTAACCTTTATTCGTGAAGTAGGTAATTACGAAATGTGCAACAAAAATAAACATTATATTACAAGTCGCCCGACGGAACAAGCTTTTAATGCTTTTGTGGAATTCCCGGGAATAACTGCCAAGCCCGACGTGAGAGTACGGGGTTTGAGGTTGGAAAACAATTGTTTTACAGGATTGAAGATGTGTTACAGACTTTACGAAGAATTGGCTGTGTCTATGGTTATGTAATTGAATAGCATAAAATATACATAGTACATCATTATTATTGGAATATGAAGGTAGATAAAAATTCATTAAACATTATTCATGGTAGACCTTTGTTTTACATACAGTATTTACCACCGAGTCTCTCAGTCTAATGCTCATATGAATCTTGTGAAGCAAGCCGTAGCAAGAGAACTGCGGCTTTTAAGACTAACGACCCACTTATCTTTAAAGACTCGGCGTAATCTCTGATTGTCTTTCCCTCCGAATATATTATTATTAGATGGTTATTTGACGGATTTGTAGGTAGTTAGGGGTGTTAAATAAAAAAATTTTAACAAAAAATAAAAACGCCTTCAAAACGCACTAACGCCTAGAAAGCTCGGGTGGCACCGACTTCATAGATGTTATTAAGTAAATGAAAGTAAGTAAATGACGTAGTTATTTTTTACTTTTTAGTGCGTTTTGAAGGCGTTTTTATTTTTTGTTAAAATTTTTTTATTTCATACTTTTTAGTGATTTATCAACAACGAAAATACTAAAGAACCTACTCGAACTAAACCATAAGTACCAATATTCACTAGCTAGTTTTAACATTCCAACATCCCTACAAATGTGCCTATAAAGTTTGAAGAGTTTTCTCGAGTTTTCGTAGATTTCATCATCAGATCATGACTTAGTTAACATTAAACCAACTGGAATCTATAACCTTACAAACTTCTCATTGAGACATATTAATCGAGCCCAATCACAAGGTAGCTACTGTAAACCGTTAAAGAGCTCCCTCAGATGTCCTTCGTCTTCATCGCCAGACCCTTGATGACAGTCACAGCCCATCTAAATGTAAATTTCTCATCGAGACAAATTAATCAAGCCCAAACACAAGGTAGCTACTGCAAGCCGTTACGGAGCTCCCTTAACTGTACTTCGTCTTCATCACCAGACCCTCAATGACAGTCACAGTCCATCTAAATGTAAATTTCTCATCGAGACAAATTAATCAAGCCCAAACACAAGGTAGCTACTGTAAGCCGTTACGGAGCTCCCTTAACTGTACTTCGTCTTCATCACCAGACCCTCAATGACAGTCACAGTCCATCTAAATGTAAATTTCTCATCGAGACAAATTAATCAAGCCCAAACACAAGGTAGCTACTGTAAACAGTTACGGAGCTCCCTTAACTGTACTTCGTCTTCATCACCAGACCCTCAATGATAGTCACAGCCCATCTAAATGTAAAGTTCTTATCAAGAAAAATTAATCGAGCCCAAACACAAGGTAAATGCAGTAAATCGTCAAGGATTTCTCTTATATGTAGATCGGCTCCATCATCAGATCGACTCCAGACCTTCATCAAATTGTAGTGCTTTTAAATACTTACCGGAAAAATTAACAAACGTACTTGTTGTCCCTACAATTTTTGAAAGTTCCCCTCGATTTCTCCAGGATCCCATCATCAGATCCTGGTTTCCTTGTCATGGTACCACCACCGGACTATCTACTTTCCAACAAAAAAAAAATTATCAAAATCGGTTCATAAATGACGAAGTTATGCGCGAACACACATAAAAAAAAAAAAAATATATATATACGGTCGAATTGAGAAACGCCTTTTTTTTGAAGTCGTTTAAAAAAGAGAAATTTAAAAAGCTACGGTAAATGGGAATGATAGTGGAAAACCAAGGCGAACGGGTTTGGATCAAATACAGGATACTAATTTAAAAATGCATTCAAATTCTAAATCATCTCAATATTATTTCCGTGATTTATTTTTGATGAAGAAGTTAGGTATCTTCTCGTAGCAGATAAGGAAATGTTGTTATGAGCTGTGTATTGTTTTAATCAACGTAATTTTGTTTCCTATTTTTTTATGGGATGTAACGGGAGGTAACTTTAGGATGAATTATTTGTTTCAGAAACTCTATAGATTTATCAACTGTGTGGAACTGGTGTCACCGCACCACGCAGCTAGAGAACTAGTCAATACAATCCGTCAAGGTCACTTCACTTCGTTATTTCAGAAGAGCGTTAAAAGGGTATGTGTTATTAAATATACAACTCCTTCTTAAATCTTTACACTTATGAAAACATAAAAATATTACAGTTGGCACATAGATAATTTTTAAGCTACACAACCCCAACCCTCTATTATTAGTGTTTAAATCTTTTATCAGATTACGACAGGAAATGCATTTGTTTCAGAAGGAACACGAACAGCGTAGAAGAAGAAAGAGTAAAGCACAATTCTTTGAGATGATTCAAGAAATCAGGAGGTAAGAAAATATACTGCGTAATTTTTTATAAATTAATATTCCTTATTTGCTTTTTGTTATCAGTTAAATTGTTTTAGGGTTCAACAAGGTCGTGATCATTCACTAGATTCGATAAAGGAGAACGTCGCCGTTGAGACATCTGAGGTATCTGAAGAAATCACTGAATCAAAATTTCTATCACCATCCCCAGAAATTTCTAGCCGATCTCCGCGTCAAAGTAGATCACCCCGCCAACTTCGGTCTCCCAGAAGTAGAAGAAAAAGATGTAGCCTTGCCGGTCTCAATGTTCGACGATTTAGTACAGACTCAGTGTTGGGTTCCGATTCTGCTTCTATTTACGAAAAGACCAGCTTAAATATTGGGAGACGATTAAGTCGAGACGTGAGTTTCTTAACTAATTCTCCCCCTGACATCAATAGTAGACTCCGTACGCCATCACCAATGGTCCGGAGACCTGAGGGTTCCTCGACTAGATCCTATCAAGACGTATCAGAATCATCGCAAAATTATTTATCTGTAGATCCACCTAGTCATCGAGCCAGTGTAGAGATAATGGTTTCTCAAGAAGCAGATGTTCCGCCTGCACCACCATACCCAAGAGTATCTCCAACAGGAGCGAGATCAGAGTTATCTCAACTTTCGGAAAATGAACTAATAAGATTGTGGCGAAGTTCAGAAAGAGAAGTTAGGGAAGCTCTATTGGCAGCATTGCAAGAAAGAAGAGCAAGTTTAGATCCAAAACGAGACCCAGGATGAACTAGATCGCTAGATTTTGATCTGGAAAAGAAATCTTTAGTAGAAAAATCACTTCATATTCCTTATAGGTGTTGGTCGCGCGGTTAGGATGCATAGGAGTTTTTCGAGAAACTGTTCGTAAAGGTTGAGATGGTGCCTTCTAACATTGTTTGACGTGGATCTAGCAGGCGAGGCGTTATTGAAATCCAGTGTTCATTTGAGTGTCTTGTTATAATTGTATTTTAGAGGCTTAGAATCATCGTTTTTCTTATATAATTAGAATTTGCGTCAAACAAATTAAGAGGGCCGTATAAGATACTGAATTTTGAGAATTTTGCGTCCATTAAGTCGATATAAGAAGCGATTGTTAGATATGCGGTATATCAATTCATTTGTGTTAAGTGTTGATAAATATAATTATAGCTATGACCAGAAAATTTAAAGTGCTTTATTCTATTACTAGTCTAGATGGCAATAGATAATTAATTTTTTTCATGTAGTAGTTCTATACTATGGTAGCTAATATATTGATAAAAAATAATATTAATAAAATAACTGTATGTATCTGGATTTTTAATTTAACAATAAAGTGAACAAATTGATATTATTATTTGTAATTAAATAAAAAAATATTGCAACTTTTATTTATTCCGAAATAAAGTGTCTTGTTGAAATTAATTGAATTTATTAAAAGCAATATTATTTAGACTATCAGGCGGTACTTGATACTCGCTAGATTAGTCATATAAGATATTACTGGTATTTATTACTACTTTTCTAAATTTATTGCAAGAAGCCTGCAGTATATCTTATTGGGAAAAAATTTAAAATTCACGTTTAATAATCGTGTCTTACTTTGTGTGTGATACAAATAGATTAAAGTCTCTATTTCATTTAACATTCGTTCTAATATTTAAATTAAGGAGAGCCACATCTGAATTCGAAAAGAATGTTATTGTAATGAAAATACACACCCGACACATTTGGTACTTTCAGTGCCAACCCACTTTTTAATTTTAGTTTTTTTTCAATTTATAAATGTAGATAGGTAAGATAAAAAGTACGCGATTAAGAGATGAAATAATTAATTAATCAATGGTTAAGGTATGATAGCAAACAATACTGCCAGTACGAAATCTGTAGATAGGTAGGTAAGTAGGTAACACAGTTTAACCCTAGAATTGCACCCTAGATTTTAGTTAGTTTTTCCTCTATTTATGTAATATAATTTTAAACTATCTTAATAAAATATTATTTATTTTGTAGCTGACTAATACACGCATGTTATTCAAAGAATATTTATATTAATACCTGTTTAAATATTGGTAACTATGAATATAAATTATGGATAGTATAAAGAATTCACGAAGCTGCTTGTTATTGCTGTGATAGTAATCACAAGTAGCTAAGTGAGAAAGAATATAACCTACACACCTTACTTGAAGTATTTCCTTGCTATACTGGAAAATATTTTTTCAATGTAAAAATTAAATATTTCACTAAAATCGTTATTTTTTTACTTAAATCATAAATGCAAAGCACCAAACATCAGAAGAAGGTTTAGAAATTACGCTTATACTATATTGGTTAACCCTTTACTCCTAATAAATTTAAAATATTACCAAGCAATATTTTCTGAATAGCTTTTACACTACAACTAACTTTTCCCGTACCTTGTTATTTATTTCCTTTGAGCAATATTTTGAATATTATAATATCGCTGAAAATGTTTTACAGCACAACGAGAAATTTTCTCCTGAATTACCTTGCTGCATTGCAATTTTATTTTATGTTATACTAGTGGACGCCTGCCACTTCCTCTTAGAAATCAGTGTAAACTTTCGTAAATGATTAGATGACTAACTATTTAAGGCCAAGCTAATTTCTATCAATATAACATGAAAAATTACACATTCAAAACGTGCAACCTTTATTTACCCCTTTTAATTTTCCAAATTCCTTTCGCACTTTATGTTAAAGAGATATGCCAATATAATTATATGAAGGCATTTTGAATAAAGATTTTTTCAACCCCTATTTAACCCCTTAGGAGTAAAATTATCTAGTACGCTTTATATTTTATATTTAAAAATATGCACATTTCCAAACCAAAATGTGTCAAAATCGGTTAAGCTGTTAAAATGTATCAGACGGATTTACTTTCGCATTTATAATATTAATATGAATTTCAACATGAGCAAATTCTGCTGTTTTTTATTCGAGCAAGAGTTACGAGTACAATTGCCTTTATTACTCTTTACCCAAATTTTCTATTACTGTTGACCTAAAGTAAATGATATTTGCCGTTTATGTTTTGTAAAAACTCCTGAGTAATTAAATAAAAGAACTTTATTTTATTCTCAAGTAAAGTATTTCAAAAAAACTGTATCAATTTGTTTCAAAATCGGATAGGATAACATTCATTTTTTTATGGAAGTTTATGACTCTCTAGGATGAGAAGTAGAATCAAGACACTTGCATTAATTTATATGTACTGAAAAAGTTGTTCAAATAAAAACGCAACAGCAACGGATTTCGCTTGTTTTGAGAGTTAGGAAAGAAGACTTCGTTGAGCCCAGTATATACAATATGAAATACATACAGATACACATAATTTATTTATATTTAACACACATAATTTATTCGACTTTTGATTTTTGGCTTCTATATAAGAATAACAATGATATATATCATATTCTAAACACATGCTAACCATATTGAATGGAGATGTCCAGTACCTATTGTTACGAGTAGGTAGATATATCTACTATACCGATGTGAAAAGTCTTTCTTTTTTACGTCCTAATACAATATTATATATCGAAATGCATGCTCATGCTGCATGCATTGCATGCTCTAATGACTATGCATGATTTTTATCAGTTTGTATGCATGTGGCTTACCCTAACAGTATTTTATTTTGCAAATACCTTAAATCGATTTTGGACCAAACTAATATTATTGTTTAAATATTATTTATATGTAGTTCTATTGGATGTGATTCATCTAGTGATATTTAAAGTCTTATGCATTTCACTCTATACCTAAATATTTAAATAATTAATTATTATTATAGAGAGTAGATAATAACTAAGTAGATAAAAAACTTGGAATTTTTAAATAGAAACTAGATGCATTTTAACCAGAGAAGATATTTATAGAAACACAAGTAATCTTTGCTAGATGTAAATGTGGAGAAATAATGTAAAAATTTTAGATATTTACTAAGTTATTTTTGCTTAATATTTTATTTTGATACATGCTAGCAAACTTAATATGCACTGTTCTATCCGAAGGTTGACTTAAAATTATATAATTTAAAATATTGGGGTGTTGTTATTATTTACAATTAAATAAAAAATAAATTATCATAAAATATTGGAATAAATATCCCTAAAGGGTTAAATTCAATAAACTCTATACAGATGATGTGCACAAAAAAAATTGCATCAATATCGCCTTTCTGACCTTACAGTCTTAGATACACTTAGGCTACTAATATTGAGTTCTTCGTTAGCTATTAAATAAAGCAAGCGCAGTGTAACAAGTGACATTTTCTATAAATTAGTAGCGCTTAAAATAATACATAATTATATTTCAACGACTACATTTCGTTATTTACCCTGTATTATTTAAGCTTGAATTATAAATTTTAATTGTACAGGAGTATCATAATTTAATACGGAACGCACTTAACTAAATTACATCTATTCAATGTTGCCTTAAAGGTAGTTTCGTGAATAAGGTATAGGGAAATCTAACAAATTGATTCTGGATTTTGGCCAAAATCCACAGATAATGTAACAGTAATATAACATTTTAGTAACTGAAAGATTTTAACTGTAATATTCGTATTGATTTCGCTTACGTTTATAAAATTTACTCATAGGTACATAGATTCATTTCTTAAGAACATCTATTCGAGTTAGATATTAAAGTTGTTTGACTTATTTAATTGATTATTTATAAAAAAGCCATAAATACTTAATTTATGGCATTTTTTAACATAAGTTATCTTGTTATGTTGGTCTCGTATTTGGTGATTACAGATAAAAATTTTTAACAAATACGTATTCCCAAGATTGTTTTTGAATCCTAATAAATTAATATGTAATAAAAGTTAATATTTTATAAGATATTCATTAATGCATCATTATTTATATCAAATATAGTATTGTAATAGGATATACGAGTATATATGTATTAATTTTATTAGTATAGGTCATAATATTATTGTAAATGAAACGCCAATTTTATTAGAAATAATATTATATGTAATATCTAGACATCGACAATTATTTGTCTGTATATATTATGTAATATACAATCAACTACAATGATACCTTACGAGCGGTATCATATTACTGTAAAATTTACAATGGAGCAGCCCTAATAGACTAGTGCAAATATTACATGCAAAAATCATTGTATGGTAGATCTTTTTCTACAGGCTGTAATGTTCACATGATGATGACGATGTCTTCGGCAAACAAAACAGAGAAAAATTTAGCAACTATTTCAAATCTTTTTACCGTAAACTCGGCGATTCTTTACTTTACTTTACAAAAACCTGTAGTAAAATAAATTTTTAAACTTTTGTAAAGCTGTTATGCTTACAACAAAACGATGGGACGATTTTACGTTTCGAAAAAAGAAATGTTATCTTTTTAAAGTATTTTAATTAATAACAGTTAAGTAGAAATGATATATAAAACTGATATGTAAATGTAATGCAAGTGAAACCAGAAAGTTAAGTGAATACTTACCTATAGACTGTTTTGGTTTCTTTGTTAAATTGTAGGCGTGTCAAATATTCTTTAATAAGTAATTGCGGTAAAAATCTTTTAGGCGGCCAAACATACTGCTTTATGATGACCGTCATATTATGTCATGAAATCCAATAACGCTTTCACTAACTAATAAAAATAAATACATTTTTGTAGTTAGGTCAGGTTATATGGAAAGATAATTGTACCCATAGAAACTCGAGGTGTTAAGCCTGACCTCATGTTCTAGTAAATACACAGACAATCATAGCCTTCAGAATGCCATAGCTTGAATGTTGCTAGGTGATAGTAATAAGTAGGACGTTCGTACTTCCTTGGACATTCTCGGTGACTAAAAGCTCCTCCTACCTACTAAAATAAGAACGACGAAAAATTGTACAAAATCAATTTCAAATAGCTATTTTTGTTAAAATACTCGCAAATAAACATAAATTGGACTTTGGATTTTTTAAAACAAATTATTTATATGAAAAAGTAAAAGCAAAAATAAATTAATACCAATATAGGATTTAATACCAATTTAGGAAATATTGGTATTTTTTCTTTATAATTTTTTTATTAGACCTGTGCCGATAATTTTTGAAACCATAAAAAAGAAAAATTTATTTGGAAAAGATAAAAATAAAAAACAAAACAGTATGTTTTTGAATATTTCACATAAATTTTGAGGTTTGAAAAAAGTATAAATACTAAGGTTTATTAGCTACAACTTTGCGATTCAACTCTTTTCCATAGGACTTTTAGTTTTGCCGGAAAGCGAGAAAATTCGTTTTTTACCCCTAAACCCTCACCCCCTACCCTTCCCGACCTCAGATCGCCCGTAATTTATTTTTCCTTTCATTTTTATGATATTCTCTTCTTTTTGCAATGAGTTTTATCCTACTGCGATTTTATTTTACTTTTTATTATTTTTAAGGCTTTCTGCACTGGCCTGTATTTGGTTACTCCCACAATATTCAATTGTCATTTATGACGAAATTAATTAATTTCGCACAGACGTATTTTATAAATAAAAGAGCTGATATTTAATAATAGTAATTTATATTGACTGTAGGGTGTATGTAGGGTGTATAGATAAGATTGCTGTTTCTTAATTAAATTAAGTTTCGTTGTACTTATCCACTTATTTTATTTTGAATATAAATGAATCGAACTGCTCTATTGTAAAATAATAAAAAATAAACTATTTGTGAGAAATTGTGTTTTATTGTTTGTCCTGTAAGTGATTTTTCAAAACTTAATTAATTGGAAAAATATAAATACGCTTTAAAAAATCTTAGTAAAGTCGATCACTTTTATATCAATTCCTTTCATCAATTGTCATCAGCCAATTTTAATAGGCTACTATAGGGCTATTCCTATCCTCTATAAGTATATGTCAAGACGAGGATTAGAACCTAAGACCAACGATGTTACTCTTATGCAAGTTAGAGGGTTTTGATGTCTTAACTTGCTCTCCGAGCCACGGGGGTGTAACACCATCAAATTTCTGACTCTAAATGCCACTGAAAATTTCTCGGAAAAAATCCCAATATTACAATGATCTATCATCGAACCCAGGACTTCATGATCGGTAGCTGTATATGTAGTCACTTGACAAACGAGGCAGTCGACAACAAAAGTATAGCCTTCTATATGGTCTATTTTTGCCTACACGTGAGGTAGGTTATTAACCTAGATGTTATACTCCAAGTTTCACGCTTATATGACTCAAGCTGACGTCACAATACTATTTTAACTATGCTCTTTTAGTTTCGAAGCATTTGCGAAATCAAGTTAATTACGCAAATCAAATAGGTTGACGTATAGAAAAGTTTACGTTAATTATACATCTAATTAAAAGTAACAATGGGAGTGAAATGAGATCATGACGTGATCGTTTTTATATATAGGAATCGGAATTTGATCCATTTTATTTACTTTAAGAGTCTTCAGTAAAACACTCACTTTCTGGTGTCATATTACCCATATAATCTAATATACAAAAATAACGTTTCAGTGCTTATTATAGAATTTTTCCAAAACTCCGTTTTTTAGTATATGTGGTAGGTCTGAGGTAGTTGGTTATTTTTTAGCCCTCTAGGTAATAAAGAGCCTATTTAAACTTATAACCTAGAGGTGTAAAAAATCTCCAAACATTTTTTCGACAATTTTTTTATGATTTTACTTAAAAAATACATAACCCTAAATTTAACGAAGTTATTATGTAATATATATGTATAATAGATACTGATAAATGTAAATTAAGCTGAT